>OY757142.1:36603343-36964118 GCA_963583835.1 Drosophila immigrans
CCGGCATAGGTCACATATTATATGGATTGATAAAATATTGAAGTTAAATGTTTATACCCGCTACCCATAGGGTAGAAGGGTATTATGACTTAGTGCCAACAGAAAATGTATGTAACAGGCAGAAGGAGGCATATGCGACCCCATAAAGTATATATATTCTTGATCAGTGTCAACAGCCGAGACGATATAGCCATGTCCGTCTGTCCGTCTGTCTGTCCGTATGAACACCTGGATCTCAGAGACTATAAGACATAGAGACACCAAATTTGGCAAAAAGGTTCCTTCATACCCTACGCAGATCAAGTTTATTTCAAAAGTTGGATGCCACGCCCCCTTCGCCTACAATAAGCATTAATCTAGAAAGAGTCAAGTTTTTTTTTATGTAAATCGTGTATAACTCCAAAAGTTCTTTATGTAATGATGTGTAATTTGGTAACCGATCTGCGCTTGACACTCTTAATATACCCTGTACAAATCGGTTAAGTAGAACAAAAGTTATTCGTGAAATTATTTATTCAATTTGTTGTGCCCAGTGCATGTGGACGTTTTAAGTGTGTGAATGACCTAGAGATATCAAATTTGGTGACAGTATTCGTGTAGGTCTTACGCAGATCAAGTTTGTTTTAGATTTTTGCCACGCCCCTTTCCGGCCCCAAAAACTGTAAAAGCCGTAATAATGAACCTAGAGCATTGAATGTTGGTATGCATAATAACAATGATAGTCTGAATGACTCCTGTGAATTTGATTGAGATCGAATAAAAAACGAGGAAGTTATTAAAGAATCAATTTTGTATGCAAAATTCACTTGCAGCTGCTCGCGCTTTGTTTGTTTAGTTGACAGTGTGACCATGTCGGTGTTGTGGATTTTTACCCGCTATTTTCAAATATATACAAAGAAAATACAAGTTTCAGTATATTTTTGGTATATTTGTTGTTAAAATATCATTGAACTTTTTTTTTCTCTCGAAATGGGTTGCGGGTATCATAAGGTCGAGCACTCTCGACAGTAGCTTTCTTACTTGTTTATTTTTAAATTAATGCAACATAATGCCATATTGCAAGATGGTACTCAATACAAGTGTGTCTCCAAAAAAAATGTTACACATATTAAAACTACATCATTTTGATATATTCATAAGAGCTATAATTATCACATGTGAAATAAATTGCTTAAGAAATAAAAAATTTACATGCAAAAAAAATTTTATTTGAGAAAATTTCTATATGAAAAAAGGCTGCCTTTCATAAAACGAGTCACAAAACCTTTGTAGGGAAGTAGTGTCGCGCAAGCAACGAAATATGAAAAAAATGTAACATGTGAAACTCATATGAATGTGAAGTGGTGTGTGTCAAATACAGTAATTTTTCACATGTGAACACAATTTCTCATATTGGCACAAAATTAAAAACAAAAACATTCGTATTGAATATCATTAAAGTTATAATAGTCATAAAAAATGTACATGTGAAAAAAATTTCCTTTGAAAAAAAGTTTCATATGAAAAAAGTCTACCTTTCGGAAAACGTGTCACAAAACCTTTGTAGGGAAGTAGTGTCGCGCAAGCAACGTAATATGAAAAAATGTTAACATGTGAAACTCATATGACTGTGAAGTTGTGTGTGTAAAATATAGTAATTTTTCACATGTAAACGCAATATCTCATATTGACACAAAATTTAAAAACAAAATTATTCATATTGAATATAATAAAATTTATAAAATTCATGCAAATTTTGCATGTGAAAAAAATTTCATTTGAGAAAAAGTTTCATATGAAAAAAGTCACCTTTCGGAAAACGTGTCACAAAACCTTTGTAGGGAAGTAGTGTCGCACAAGCAACGTAATATGAAAATATTGTAACATGTGAAACTCATATGACTGTGAAGTTGTGTGTGTAAAATATAGTAATTTTTCACATGTAAACGCAATATGTCATATTGACACAAAATTTAAAAACAAAATTACTCATATTGAATATAATAAAATTTATAAAATTCATGCAAATTTTGCATGTGAAAAAAATTTCATTTGAGAAAAAGTTTCATATGAAAAAAGTCACCTTTCGGAAAACGTGTCACAAAACCTCTATAGGGGAGTGATGTCGCGAAAGGCATGTTATATGAAAAAAATTTCACATATGAAATTCATATGACCAATGAGTAATATGTTGCCGGCATAGAATACATATTATATGGATTGATAAGATATTGAATTTAAATGTTTTATTATTAAATTAATGCAACAAAATGCTATATTGCAAGATGGTGCTCAATACAAGTGTGTCTCAAAAAAAAAATGTTTCACATATTAACACTACATCATTTTGATATATTCATGAGAGTTATAACCATCACATGTGAAATAAATTGCTTAAGAAATAAAAAATTTACATGCAACAAAAATTTTATTTGGTAACCTATCTGCGCTTGACACTCTTAATAACAAAAGTTATTCGTGAAATTATTTATTCAATTTGTTGTGCCCAGTGCATGTGGACGTTTTAAGTGTGTGAATGACCTAGAGATATCAAATTTGGTGACAGTATTCGTGTAGGTCTTACGCAGATCAAGTTTGTTTTAGATTTTTGCCACGCCCCTTTCCGCCCCCCAAAACTGTAAAAGCCGTAATAATGAACCTAGAGCATTGAATGTTGGTATGCATAATAACAATGATAGTCTGAATGACTCCTGTGAATTTGGTTAAGATCGAATAAAAAACGAGGAAGTTATTAAAGAATCAATTTTGTATGCAAAATTCACTTGCAGCTGCTCGCGCTTTGTTTGTTTAGTTGACAGTGTGACCATGTCGGTGTTGTGGATTCTTACCCGCTATTTTCAAATATATACAAAGAAAATACAAGTTTCAGTATATTTTTGGTATATTTGTTGTTAAAATATCATTGAACTTTTTTTTTTCTCTCGAAATGGGTTGCGGGTATCATACGGTCGAGCACTCCCGACTATAGCTTTCTTACTTGTTCATATAAAATTGATTTTTTAATAACTTCGTTGTTTTTCATTTGAGCTCAACCAAATTCACAGAAATCATTGAGAATATAATTATTATTATGCATACCAAAACTCTAGGTCTTTTATTACGGATTTTACAGGCTTTTGGGGGCGGAAAGAGGCGTGGCATCCAACTTTTGAAAAAAAATTGATCAGCGTAGAACCTATAGGAGTAATGTCCCCAAATTTTATAGCTCTAGCTCTTATAGTCTCTGAGATCTAGGTGTTCATACAGACGGACAGACTGACAGACGGACAGACGGACATGGCTATATCGTCTCGGCTGCTGACACTGATCAAGAATATATATACTTTATGGTGTCGGAGATGCCTCCTTCTGCCAGTTACATACATTTTCTGTTGGCACTATGTTATAATACCCTTCTTTTCTACGGAAAACGTGTCACAAAACCTCTACAGGGGAGTGGCGTCGCGCAAGGCATGTTATATGAAAAAAATTTCACATTTTAAATTCATATGACCGATGAGTAATATGTTGCCAGCATAGGTCACATATTATATGGATAGATAAAATATTGAATTAAATGTTTTATTATTAAATTAATGCAACAAAATGCAATATTGCAAGATGGTACTCAGTACAAGTGTGTCTCAAAAATAAAATTTCACATGTTAAAACTACATCATTTTGATATATTTATAAAAGTTAAAACCATCACATGTGAAATAAATTGCTTAAGAAATAAGAAATTTACATGTAAAAAAAAATTTTTTTGAGAAAATTTCTATATGAAAAAAGGCTACCTTTCAGAAAACATGTCACAAAACCTCTATAAAGGAGTGGTGTCGCGCAAGGCATGTTATATGAAAAAAATTTCACATATGTAATTCATATGACCGATGAGTAATATGTTGCCGGCATAGGTCACTTATTATAGGGATTGACAAAATATTAAGTTAAATGTTTTATTATTAAATAAATGCAACATAAAGCTATATTGGTAGATGGTAACCAATACAAGTGTGTCTCAAAAATATGTTTCACATGTTTAAACTATATCATTTTGATATATTCATAAGAGCTATAATTATCACATGTGAAATAAATTGCTTAAGAAATAAAAAATTTACATGCAAAATAAATTTTATTTGAGAAAATTTCTATATGAAAAAAGGCTACCTCTCAGAAAACATGTCACAAAACCTCAATAAAGGAGTGGTGTCGCGCAAGGCATGTTATATGAAAAAAATTTCACATATGTAATTCATATGACCGATGAGTAATATGTTGCCGGCATAGGTCACATATTATATGGATTGATAAAATATTTAAGGCAAATGTTTTATTATTTAATTAATGCAACATAAAGCTATATAGGAAAATGGTAACAAATACAAGTGTGTCTCAAAAAAAATGTTTCATATGTTAAAACTATATTATTTTGAAATATTCATAAGGGCTATAATTATCACATGTGAAATAAATTGCTAAAGAAATATAAAATTTACATGCAAAATAAATTTTATTTGAGAAAATTTATATATGAAAAAAGGCTACCTTTCGGAAAACGTGTCACAAAACTATTGTAGGGAAGTAGTGTCGCGTAAGCAACGTAATATGAAAAAATTGTTACATGTGAAACTCATATGACTGTGAAGTGGTTTGTGTAAAATATAGTAATTTTTCACATGTGAACACTCTATCTCTTATTGACACAAATTTAAAAACAAAATTATTCGTATTGAATATAATAAAATTTATAAAATTCATGCAAATTTTGCATGTGAAAAAAATTTCATTTGAGAAAAAGTTTCATATGAAAAAAGTCACCTTTCGGAAAACGTGTCACAAAACCTTTGTAGGGAAGTAGTGTCGCACAAGCAACGTAATATGAAAATATTGTAACATGTGAAACTCATATGACTGTGAAGTTGTGTGTGTAAAATATAGTAATTTTTCACATGTAAACGCAATATGTCATATTGACACAAAATTTAAAAACAAAATTACTCATATTGAATATAATAAAATTTATAAAATTCATGCAAATTTTGCATATGAAAAAAATTTACTTTGAGAAAAAGTTTCATATGAATAAAGGTCCCCTTTCGGAAAACGTGTCACAAAACCTCTATAGGGGAGAGGTGTCGCGCAAGGCATGTTATATGGAAAAAATGTCACATATGAAATTCATATGACCGTGGAGTATTATATTGCCGGCATAGGTCACATATTATATGGATTGATAAAATATTAAGTTAAGTGTTTCATTATTAAATTAATGCAACGTAAAGCTATACTGGAAGATGGTAATCAATTCAAGTGTGTCTCAAAAAAAATGTTTCACATGTTAAACCATATCATTTTGATATATTCATAGGAGCTATAATTATCACATGTGAAATAAATTGCTTAAGAAATAAAAAATTTACATGCAAAAAAAATTTTATTTGAGAAAATGTCTATATGAAAAAAGGCTACCTTTCGGAAAACGTGTCACAAAACCTCTATAGGGGAGTGGCGTCGCTCAAGGCATGTTATATGAAAAAAATTTTACATATAAAAATTCATATGACCGTGGAGTAATATATTGCCGTCATGGGTCACATATTATATGGATCGATAAAATATTGAAGTTAAAAGTTTTATTATTAAATTAATGCAACATAATGCCATATTGCAAGATGGTACCTAATACAAGTGTGTCTCAAAAAAAATGTTTGACATGTTAAAACTACATCATTTTGATATATTCACAAGAGTTATAAATTTCACATGTGAAATAAATTGCTTAAGGAATATAAAATTTACATGCTAAAAAAGTTTTGTTTTAGGAAATTTCTATATGAAAAAAGACTACCTTTCGGAAAACGTGTCACAAAACCTTTGTAGGGAAGTAGTGTCGCGCAAGCAACATAATATGAAAAAAGTTTAATATGTGAAACTCATATGACTGTGAAGTGATGTGTGTAAAATATAGTAATTTTTCACATGTAAACACAATATCTCATATTGACACACAATTTAAAAACAAAATTATTCATATTGAATATCATTAAAGTTATAAAAGTCATGAAAAATTTACATGTGAAAAGAATTTCCTTTGAGAACAAGTTTCAATGAAAAAATTCTACCTTTCGGAAAATGTGTTACAAAACCTTTGTAGGGAAGTAGTGTCGCTCAAGCAACGTAATATGAAAATATTGTAAGATGTGAAACTCATATGACTGTGAAGTGATGTGTGTAAAATATAGTAATTTTTCACATGTTAACACAATATCTCATATTGACGCAAAATTTAAAAACAAAATTATTCATATTGAATATCATAAAATTTATAAAATGCATGCAAATTTTGCATACGAAAAAAATTTCATTTGTGAAAAAGTTTCATTTGAAAAAAAGTCACCTTTCGGAAATGTTTCACATGTTAAAACTATATCATTTTGATATATTCATAGGAGCTATAATTATCACATGTGAAATAAATTGCTTAAGAAATAAAAAATTTACATGCAAAAAAAATTTTATTTGAGAAAATGTCTATATGAAAAAAGGCTACCTTTCGGAAAACGTGTCACAAAACCTCTATAGGGGAGTGGCGTCGCTCAAGGCATGTTATATGAAAAAAAATTCACATATAAAAATTCATATGACCGTGGAGTAATATATTGCCGGCATGGGTCACATATTATATGGATCGATAAAATATTGAAGTTAAAAGTTTTATTATTAAATTAATGCAACATAATGCCATATTGCAAGATGGTACCCAATACAAGTGTGTCTCAAAAAAAATGTTTGACATGTTAAAACTACATCATTTTGATATATTCACAAGAGTTATAAATTTCACATGTGAAATAAATTGCTTAAGGAATATAAAATTTACATGCTAAAAAAGTTTTGTTTTAGGAAATTTCTATATGAAAAAAGACTACCTTTCGGAAAACGTGTCACAAAACCTTTGTAGGGAAGTAGTGTCGCGCAAGCAACAAAATATGAAAAAAGTTTAACATGTGAAACTCATATGACTGTGAAGTGATGTGTGTAAAATATAGTAATTTTTCACATGTAAACACAATATCTCATATTGACACACAATTTAAAAACAAAATTATTCATATTGAATATCATTAAAGTTATAAAAGTCATGAAAAATTTACATGTGAAAAGAATTTCCTTTGAGAACAAGTTTCAATGAAAAAATTCTACCTTTCGGAAAACGTGTTACAAAACCTTTGTAGGGAAGTAGTGTCGCTCAAGCAACGTAATATGAAAATATTGTAACATGTGAAACTCATATGACTGTGAAGTGATGTGTGTAATATATAGTAATTTTTCATATGTAAACACAATATCTCATATTGACGCAAAATTTAAAAACAAAATTATTCATATTGAATATCATAAAATTTATAAAATTCGTGCAAATTCTACATGTGAAAAAAATTTCATTTGAGAAAAAGTTTCAAATGAAAAAAAGTCACCTTTCGGAAAACGTGTCACAAAACCTCTATAGGGGAGTGGTGTCGCGCAAGGCATGTTATATGAAAAAATTTCACATATGAAATTCATATGACCGATGAGTAATATGTTGCCGGCATAAGTCACATATTATATGGATTGATAAAATATTTTATTATTACATTAATGCAACAAAATGCTATATTGCAAGATGGTACTCAATACAAGTGTGTCTCAAAAAAAATAATTCACATGTTTAAACTACATCATTTTGATATATTCATAAAAGTTATAAGTAGTATGTTTACCTGAGTTTGAGCACAAGTGACATTAATGGGGTAATTAAGATGATAATTTATGGGTTTAGCTGTCAAAAAATATGTCAAGTGGTAATTAAGAGTTTTGATGAGGGTCAAAAAGTAGTGTGGGTGTTTAGGGATCGTGGTGATCAAAGGGTTAGGTAAATAAATAAACAAATAAATTAGACTATTGGGGGGTGAGTGTGGTGTAATAGGTTGTGGGGATTGGAGTGTTGGATCTTGTTTGATTTTAGGATAAGTCAAGTGTATGAGGACATATGACACCGAAATTGGTGCAGCGACCGGCGACCGGCGATCGTTGACCTTCGACAGCTGCAATAGCCGGAATCGATTGAATGTGTTGACAGATCTGGGTTGCGCGAGCGCAGCTGGCAACAGGGTTGGTGATTTTCGCCACCAGCATGCATTCGAACGCAATTCGAACGCAACAGGCAGGGGGCGGGCCTTTGACACGTGCAGTCGTTCGAACGCAACAGGCATCACACCGAAAAACGGGGGGGGGGCGGGCCTTTGACACGTGCAGTCGTTCGAACGCAACATGCAGCTCATCGAATAACTGGGGACGGTGACCTCGAATAAGTTGACACCACCTGCGATCGTGTGAACAATTTTCGTTTACATATCCCAATCCTAATCCCCAGTAAAATAACGGTTTTTCTTGAATTTGCCTTGTGATCGATAGCGACAGTCAGCACTCTAAAAGAGGAGAGGACGATAAACATATTGTAATGTTGGTGTCATATATCGCAACAGAGACACAAGGAAAATTAAGTGAGCGAGAGGGAAGATAAGTCAACGATCGTCGGAATGTGTATAAGCGCCCAACATTGAAATGTCGCATGACTCGAAAAATAATAAATAAAAAAAATGCTAAGTATGTTAAATTGTGATGCTGGTCCACTTGACCATGGAAGAGTGAAAACAATTTCTGAAAGATGTATGCTGATATTTTTTAGAAATCACTTCTAATTCGTCATTCGAAGCAAACCGTCCTAGTTCCCCAAAATTTGAAAATTGTTTAAACAAATTTAACAATTTGAAAATATTCCTTAATGAAGCTGGAGTAGCACTGATTCCTCATTTAGAAAGGGTAATGAGCTCACATACAACATCAAAAGTTAATTTCGAGTTGGTTGCTGAGTATATGCTGCTGAAAGAGCATGATTCCCAAATAGAGGTGAAATCGTTCCAGAGCAAAATGTCACTGGTTTCGATGTATTCCAATTTCATGGAACTCTATGAAATGCACGCAGATGCAATGAGAAAAAGAATCAGGAAAAGGATAGTGGATGGACGATGACTCGTCTCATCAGAGTGGAGTTGAACATGCTTCAATGTGATCCCATTAGAGGATCACAACATTTTAAAATTCCGTTGAAGCTTCAAAACAAACGAGCTCCTATCAACGTGCAAAACAATAATGTGTTCTGCTTCAAGTGGGCAATAATATCAGCCCTTAAGCCAATTAAAAATGCTCAGCGATGCTCCAGCTACAATATCAACATAGCTTCACAAATAATTCAAGTGGACAACAACTACAAGGTGGACTTCAGAGGACTATCATTTCCAATGGAACTTAACAAAATGAATGAGTTCACAAGACGGAACCCACACATCAGCATAAATGTGTTTGGATATGATGAGGAAGCAAACAAAGTGTTTGGACCACTTTATTGTGCTGGATTTGAAGGGAAATCACACATCAACCTACTACTATTGGATGGACCAAATGGAAATGTTCACGGTCACTATGTGTGGATAAAAAATATATCTGCGTAAGTACAAGTAATAAAATAAAAATAATATTTAAATAACATATATCGAATTCTTTATAATTTCAGTCTGCTCTCATCACAATTGGGTAGGGAGCAGCCAAAGCGTTGGTTCTGCAACCAATGCTTGCGATATTCAACAAGTGAAGAGAGGGCCAGTCGACATGCAGAAATATGCAGTCGAACTGTCACGGAGCCACCTAAGCCCCACCAGACAGAGGTGTTCTTCAAAAATCACCACCGGCAGCTGAAGATTCCATTCACCGTGTATGCAGATTTTGAATGCATACTGGAGTCTTCTAATATAGATGTAAGTGATAATTCTCAAATAATTAATAAGAATGTGCCTGTAGCATTTGCATACTTTATAAAGTGTGCATTTGATACAGCACTAGATAAGTTTGTTTTAAGAACGGGCGGGGATGTAAGCCGCACTTTCATTGAAAGTTTAACATCCGATTTGTCTGAATTATATCAGAGCCACATGAAGAAAGTGGTACCCATCCAAATGAGTGCGCAGGACTCATATAATTTCGATGAGGCCATTAATTGTCATATTTGCAAGGGTAGTTTGGGTAATGACAGAGTGAGAGATCACTGTCATTTTACTGGTACATACCGAGGTGCAGCACATAATTCGTGCAACCTCAACCATAGGAAAGGAAATTTTATCCCCGTTTTCTTTCACAATTTGTCAAAATATGATGTTCATTTGTTTGTGAAAGAGCTCGGGGAGATTAAGGGGGATATTAAAGTAATTCCTTTGAACAAGGAATTATATATTAGTATTTCCAAATTTGTGCCAGTAGAAGACGATACCCTGGAAATAAGATTTTTTGACTCTTTCAGATTTATGCCCTCTAGTCTAAGCACACTTGCAGGAAATTTAAGTGAGAACAATTGTAATGTTCTCAAAACACAATACCCAGAAATATCAGATTTTGCCCTACTTCGTAGGAAAGGAGTATTCCCTTATGAATATTTAGATTCAGCTCAAAAGTTGGAAGAAACTTGTCTCCCACCAAGGAGTGAGTTCTACAGCAATTTGACAGAGTCAGAATGTTCTGAGGTAGACTACAATCACGCATGCTCAGTGTGGAATAACTTCAAGTGTCAAACTCTTAAAGACTACTTGGAGTTATATTTGAAAACTGATGTTTTATTGTTAACAGACGTTTTCGAAAACTTTAGGGAAATTTGTTTAAGCATTCATCAACTCGATCCTGCTCACTATTACACAACTCCAGGGTTGTCATGGGATGCGATGTTGAAAACAACAGAGATCCGCCTTGAGTTACTCACAGATATTGATATGATAAGACATATTCAATGTAGTCATAGACACACCAAAGCAAACCACAAATACCTTAAAGATTTTGATTCTACAAGAGAATCGGAATATTTAATGTATGTGGATGCAGATAACCTTTATGGTTGGGCCATGTCTGAACCTCTGCCTTACGGTGAATTCAAATGGTTAGAGCGGGCAGAAGTGCAATCATTTGATATTGATAATATATCTGATAACAGTGAGTATGGATATATTCTTGAGGTTGACTTGGAATATCCATACTCACTCCACGATATGCACAATGATTTGCCCTTCTGCCCGTCGAATAAATTACCGTCAAGTTCATCAAAAATTCCCAAGCTAATAGCTGATCTCCGCGATAAGGAGAAGTATGTAATACACTACAAAACTCTACAGCAGTGAATTAAGCATGGGTTGAGGATAAAAAAGATTCACACCGTCTTAGAGTTTAAACAGAAGGCCTGGCTTAAAAAGTATATTGACATAAACACTGAGCATAGGACTAGGGCAACAAATAATTTTGAAAAAGATTTTTTCAAATTGTTAAATAATGCTGTATATGGTAAAACCATGGAAAACAGCGAAAAGAGGGTAGACATTCGGATTGTTACAGAATGGAATTCTCCAGACGTAGGTCCACAAGGTGGGCGCCCTAGATTGTGTGCCAGAGACGTAATATCCAGGTCAAATTTTCATAGTGCAACCAAGTTTAATGAGACTATGTTTGCAATTCAGATGAAAAGATTACACAACATTTGTGATAAGCCAATATATTGGAATTATCTAAATTCAAAATGTATGATTTTCATTATGATTATATGAAACCTAAATTTAACAAAGCACTTAAATTAAATTATATGGATACCGATTCGTTTATATACTCTATAAAAACGAACGACTTCTATGAAGAAATTCGTGATGATGTCGAATTGAAATTTGATACATCTGAGTATTCAAATTAATTGGCTACATTATACAATTTTAAGCAGTGCAACAAGAAGCGTTTAGGTTTCTTTAAAGATGAGATGCATGGTAAACCAATGAGTGAGTTTGTTGGGTTACGTTCAAAAATGTATGCATATAGGTGTGAAAATTCTGGTACTGCTAAGGAAATATGCGTAAAAAAAAATAAAGGAGTAAAGCGCAGTTGTCTGGAGAAGGTCACATTTGAGGGGTATAAAAATTGTTTGTACACAGGACAGCAAGCACGTGATAGCATGTACATGTTTAGATCTAGAGGGCATGAAATTAGTACACTAAAAATAACAAAAACTATATTAGACAACAAAGATGATAAGAGAATAATTTGTAAAGATGGGGTTTCAACTCTAGCAATAGGGCGCAGCCAAATATGTGCATTGGAATAGAACTCACAAAGCACTCAAAGTAAAGTGAGGAAGGTAAATGTATTAAAAAGAAAAGTTGAAATAAATGAAAGTGCGGTAGACATCCAAGAGGCTCAAATGATAATGCATTTTATGCATTAGATGGTATTAAAAAAATAAAACGATAGTTTTAAATTTATAATGTGATAGTTTATTTAAACAAAACAAATGTATACTTATAAGATATTTAGATAATAGTAATTTAATTTTAATAAACTTAAAAAATTATGTTAAATAAATTAATGATAGAGATTGAAAATGAAAAGAACAAAATGTTTTACTTAAACATAACAAAATTTCAGTTTTATGAATCCAGCTGCCTTCGGTTTTGGGGAAACCCAGCCAGCGGACCAGAGCTCTATTCCCTTTCCTTTTCAGCACTTTTTCAACCAGGTAAGTATTGGGAAAAGTTGTTTTTTTCAGTTCTTCTTTATTGAAACCACCTTTGATTGGATTCCCATTCCAGTCTTGCAGTAAGTATGTTGTTGGGTAAGTATTTTGTACTTTAGTTATTCTGAATATTTCAGTTGTCCAATTCGGGGTATATCCCTTTTCAAATACATGTTTATATTTGCTGATGCGTACATAGTCCCCCATCTTTAGTTTACTACCAGCAAACATTTTAATATTATTGTATGCAGTTTTCAAGATGAGTTTTTCATTCTCAATTTTTATGGTTCTGTGTACTCTATTGTTGTATATGTCAATTAATTTTGTATACACATCAATCCATTTGTATGTTCCATTGAAACTGAATTCTCGCCACATGAGTTCTTTTAAAGACCTGTTGAATCTCTCAACAATTGAAGCCTTTAGACTACTATATGTTGAATAGTGATTGATTTCATATTGTTTGATCAGAGCTGTAAATTGAGTATTAAAGAACTCTTTACCATCGTCTGATTGTAGATTCTTGGGTACTCCTCGTCCTGATTTAAATATTTTCTCCATTGCCTGAGCAACGTCCTTCGCATGTTTCGACTTTATTGCTTCACCCCAGGCAAATTTTGAGAATGTGTCTATTACTGTTAGCAAGTATCGATAACCATTATTTGATTTTGCGTACTTTCCCATTTCAACCAAGTCGACTTGCCATAAATCATTTATTCCCTTTGTGATGACTCTACGCTGTAGAAAATGTTTCCGCGAGGAAGCATGTAATTCGTTTACAATACCTCGTCTGCTCATATTTAGATGGTTTGTAATCAGAATAAGATAAATTTACTTGAGCCGATAACCATATTTAATTTTTTCATAAATGCTTGACGTAAGTTCCTCAAGTCTCAATATTCTTTCATCAAGTTCTGCAGTTTTAAAATTTATTGATCGATAAACAGCATCTTGATGTTGTGAAATCGTTTACATTAGAGAATCACTCGACTCGTTCATAACCTTATCCACATATTCTTTGATGACAATGTCAGTGTTCTCTTTTGGTATGACACCATTTTTTATACGTTTTCGTTGAATATTAAAGTTCCCATCTGCATCGATGTAGTCTCCCGATAAAGTTTTCTCATCTCGTATTAAATGATTAGGGTTCTGCTTCTCATGTATGTAGTGTCCAAACTTGTCATCAGACATGATGATTATAAACTCTCTTGAATATTAACATGTCATATATATAGTGTAAATAACTTAGCATATAATCTGAGCCTCTCTCAATTCTTCAATTATTGATATAATTTCATTAGTGTGATTAGTATTTCCAGCTGATTGAGAGGCTATTAATAGCTGCAGTCGTTCAACCAACTCATTTGGATCATCCCAGTATACATAATTGGGTTTATTTATATTAAGGGTCATAAATCCAGACCCAGATACACTTGCTTTAGAGCGTTTGGGTGTAGACTCGGCAGTAGGTGTTTTCGCCAAAAGTGGTTTTATAATTTTCGTATATTTATGTGCTCTTGTTCCTTTCAACTGTCCACTTGGATGAAAGTTTCTTCGATATACATTAGTTTTTATCAAAATTTCTCTGTATATTTTCAAGTCATTTTGACTGTAATTTTGTGGTTGACGATGGAATATTAAAGAATATAAACCATTTGTCAGTTCCCAGTTTTTACCATCTTCAAATTCAATTTTATTGCCAGATACATTTATGTAGTTACTTCCCATCATTAATTGACCGGTTGCATTTTTGTATGGCCCAAATGTCACATCCAAAAGAGGATTTGAGCTCTCATCATGATGTACAGCTGGATGTGTTAATGAAGATGATGTATGAGGGTACACTTGACTCAATATCGCTCTTGATGTATGGGGCTCATCTTGATTCGGGAGTACAAATGATGTATCCTCTATTGCTGACTGAGAATAGAATTGATTATCATCATCATCATCATCATCATTATCATCATTATCATCACTGTCATCATCATCATATTTAGTTTTTAGTTTTTTATTCTTGATCTTCATCTTTTTCGCATGTAGTGTGTTATCTCCACTAACGTTTTGTTTAGATGTCATTTCAGTTTTAACATTTTTATAGTCTGTGGGTAACATATTCTGTTATTTTTTAGTGTCATTAACAAGTTCATGTAAAGGTTCTGTTATGGGTTTGAATGTTTCCTCCAAACCATCAGTATTATTCTTTTTTTTTTAGAGCTTTTCGACTTTTGGTTAATTGAGCTAAAATATTTTGATTCATTGTAATGCACTCAAGCTGTTAGAACTGAAACGGTTATTTCACTCTAGTGGTTGTGAATGGACTGTGAACTAATTGACAATTCATAAGCCTATATAGCTGCAATAATTTTAATTAAAAAACAAAAATTTTTTTTGGTTTATACTTTATATGTATTTTATTAAAAACAATTTGTAATATACAATTTATAAATTTGTTGTAAGATCAAAGTCTATGTTGTCATCTTCTCTTCTGGTAAGTATATATTTATTGTCCTTAACCAGCCCCAGGATGCTCTCTTCAATCGCATTGAATCGATGAGGGAGGAAAACGAAATGGTTCTCCAGCTCAACCATCACGTTGGTGCCAAACTTTCCTTTTACCTTTTTCGCTTTCATTATACTATATGGTGTGTTGATGAGCAGCTTCTTGATGTGAAGCTTACTCTTCACTTTAAGCGAGTTGAAGGCGCTCTTCACTCGGTCCTCATTGGCCTTTAAAAGATCTTCATTGATCTTTAAGAGATTATCATTGATTTTCAAAAGGTCGTCAAAGTCCTCTCGGTTGTGTTCATAAAATGTTTGCTGGGATTCCATTTCCGTGAGATCAATTGTGTTGGATGCGGTGTTCTCCTTGTTGGACATATTTGATGCTGTGGGTGTTGGTTGCTTGTTGCTGAGGTCGTGGACGCTGATTGCTGATGCTACCGAGACTGTTGCTGCTCACTGAATGATATTTTCCTTCGAGGAGCTGGTTGATTTTATACCCACTAGCGACATACACCACCGATTGTGGTGTGGGGAACATGGGGATCTTTCAAAGGAATATGTCCCATGGAGTCTTCAAAGAACACACACACACACACACACACACACGCATCGACCGCGCCCCTCTGCCAGACAAAGAGGCAGCAGGCCAGACGCTCTTCTGGTGAAGTGCAAGGACAGCACTTCCTATGCCGCGGTCCTTACTGCTGTGCAGACGGATTCTGCCCTACAGGAGTACAAGGAGAAGGTGTGCAAAATAAGACGTACGGCAGCGGGCGAGCTGCTATTGCAGCTTGAGAAGGCCGGTGATGATTCCACAAACAAACTGCTTGAGGCGGTGCAGAAGACGGTCGGTGGTATTGCGCAGGTCAAGTCCATTTCGGAAAGATCCGAGCTGGAGATTAGGGATATCTCAGAATGGACCACAGCCGAGGATGTCCTCCAAGCAATAGCGAACAAACTCGCCATTAACATGACTGACGAGTTTTCAGCTAAGCTACGAGCTGCCTACGGGGGTACCCAGACCGCCAGGGTGATACTGCCTGCGAACGTTGGAATTGCCCTATCGGAGTTAAAGAAAATCCGAATCGGTTGGGCGGTTTGCCGAGTCAGGACGAAAGTAGAGCCTCGGAGATGCTTCAAATGCCTTGCATTTGGGCATGTAGCCGCTAGATGCAGAAGCAAATGGGACATGGCCGGGAAGTGTTTTAACTGCGGAGGAGGAGACCACTCTTCAAAGGAATGTAAGGCAAAGCCAGCCTGCATTCTATGCACACGCGCGGGCGAGGGAAATAATACCCATAACACCCTCAGTAGGACATGCCCGATGTTCCTAAACGCCCTCAAAAATGCTGGACCAAGTTAAGGTATTACAGCTGAACCTCAATCACTGTCGGGCAGCCCAGGACCTCCTGCTGCAGACAGTGAGAGAAACCGGAACGGACATCGCCTTGCTTAGTGAGGTCTATGCAAGTAGACCGGAAGGCGTGTGGATCCAAAACCAGGCAGGCGGCGCTGCCATATGGAGTTGTGGTTGCCCGCCTTCCCAGATGACGGACAGACACGCGGAACTAGGCTTCTCCAGAGCGAAAATCGCAGGTATATACTGGTATAGCTGCTATTTGGCTCCAAGTCTGCCTCTAGATGAGTACACCCGTATACTGGACCGTTTGACCACCGATGCGCGCTGTCGAAACCCAGTAGTTATCGGCGGAGATTTCAACGCATGGGCTCTAGAGTGGGGAAGTCGGAGCACTAACGCAAGAGGAAACGCACTTCTGGACGCGTTTGCATCCCTCGAAATCCTGCTTCTGAACTCCGGACGTGAGAACACCTTCTCCAAGGCTGGCTACGGATCCATAGTGGACTTGACGTTTGCTAGTCCTCAACTCGCAAGGTTCGCACAATGGCACGTGTCTGACCTATATACGCACAGTGATCATCGTGCGTTAGTCACGAAGATTACCCGGACGCGGCCGAGAGCTCCCCAAGCCCTCCCCCACACGGTATGGGATACTAAATTACTTGACGTGGACTCGCTGACAGCAGTGTTCAACCACCACATAACCTCGGGTCCCGTGGAAGACCTGGTTGGACATCTGATGGAAGCGATTACGAATACAAGTTGGTAATGGGGAAGCTTGCTAGGAGCCCGCCACCTCAATGCTCAGAGCTATTGGACAACATAGTAGAGACTTTATTTCCTGCGCAGTCAGCAGTGCAAATCGACCCGGTCGTGGACACAACCCCGGTCCCAAGGATTGAAATTTTTGAGGTTATTGAGGCACTGAAGAAAACCAAGAGCGGCAAGGCCACAGGCCCGGATGGTATTCCCCCACTGGCTCTCAAGATGCTAGCTGATGCCCGACCAAACAAGTTTGCGGAAGCATTCGACGAGTGCGTACAACGCATGACATTTCCTACCTGCTGGAAAACGCAGCGACTGGTCCTTCTACCGAAACCCGGTAAGGAACCAGGAGACCCCTCTGCATACAGACCCCTCTGCATGTTGGACGTGACGGGCAAATTATTCGAGCGAATAATTTGTAACAGAATAGAAGCAAACCTTACTGACCAGCGCGGATTATCCGAGCAGCAATTTGGGTTCCGCAAGCGCAGGAGCACGATTGACGCGATCACCAAAGTTGTGGAGCAAGCTAGGGACGCAATAGGAGGCGCTAGATGGAGAGGCGGAGGCAAGGAGTATTGCCTAGTAACCACCCTGGATGTGCAGAACGCGTTCAACTCTGCAAGATGGCCAAAAATATTGCAAGCGTTGAAAGAGCTGGACTTGCCGGGATACCTCGTCAACCTAGTGGCGAGTTATTTCGAGGACAGGGTGCTGTACTACGAGATTGTGGAAGGCCGCCAAAGACATTCAATTTCAGGAGGCGTTCCACAAGGCTCAGTGCTAGGACCACTACTATGGAACATTATGTATGATGGCATACTCCGGCTGGACACGCCGCCTGGTTGCACAATCATCGGCTTCGCTGATGATGTCGCCATAGTAGTGGTAGCGAAGGAGTTACGACATGCGGAGGAATTGACGAACATGACCATAAGACTTGCCATACAGTGGCTCACTGACAATGGCCTGAAGCTCGCAGCGCATAAAACTGAAGCAGTGCTTATCAGTAGTAGAAAACAAGTTGAACGGGCCCAAATAACCGCGGGCACTAGCACAATATTATCATCCCCAGCCATCCGATACCTTGGAGTCATGCTAGACCACCGGTTAAATTTCCGCTATCACCTCGAGCAAGTGGGTGAAAAGGCAGGCGGCGCTGCCTGTGCGCTGTCCAGGATGATGGCGAACACAAAGGGACCGCGACAGCGCAGCAGGCAATTGATCTGTAACGTCATCAGGTCAATCCTGCTATACGCAGCGCCGGTCTGGGGACCAGCAATGACGATCCCCACGTACGGCCGCAGCTGCAAATCGGCGTACAGGAGATGCGCGCTACGAGTTACAAGCGCATTCCGAACGGTGTCGGAAGACGCATCCCTAGTGCTCGCAGGGATGCCGCCGCTGGATCTACTCGCACAGGAGGACAGGAATAATGGACCACATCGCGCACAAACGATGGAGCTGTGGCAGCAACGTTGGAGGAACGCCACAAACGGGAGCTGGACGCGTACGATCATACCGGACGTACGAAAATGGTCGAACAGGCGTCACGGACAGTTGGACTACTGACGGGACATGGGTGCTTTAAATCATACCTGTATAGATTTAAGCACGAGACGGACCCGTTTTGCACACACTGTGCGCGGGCCACTGAAGACGCTGAGCATGTCTTTTTTGTCTGTCCAAGATTCTCTGCTGAACGTGAAGAGCTACGGGTAAAAATCGGGGGCTCATTCACAGTCGATGACTGTCTAAATATTCTAATAAGCTCAGAAACGAATTGGAACGCAGTGTCCACAATGGCAGCAGATATCGGCAAATCCCTGCGTCGCGCTGAAAGACAGCGAAACAGAAGTTCAAATCCTAGATAGTACCTAGTGACGGCTTTCATGCCTTCTCCCCCTCGCGAAGTAATACCTAGCGGTGGTGCCACGGGTGGGACGCGGAGAGTAGGCGGGTTTTACTGGGTGCATGTCCCAGACTCAGGCTTTATATGCTTTTCCCCCCTATACAAAAAAAAAAAAAAAAAAAAAAAAAACACACACACGCACACACACACACACACACGCTCACAAATATACACAGGATCCACCCTTCACATATCGAGTTGGATTGTATACAAACTGTATCTAAAACTGATCTCTTGCCAATTTATATTAGATGTTTGTGTTAACCAGGTCTGATATCAATGGCTGTTTTTGTTAACCAGGTCTGATACCATTAGCTGTTTTTTGTAAACCAGGTCTGATACCATTAGCTGTTTGAACCGACCAGGTCTGATACCATTAGCTGTTTGAACAGAACAGGTGTGTTGGTAATAGCTATTTGAACAGAACAGGTGTGTTGGTAATAGCTGTTAGAAAAGAACAGGTGTGTTGGTAATAGCTGTTTGAACAGAACAGGTCTGTTGGTAATAGCTGTTTTTAGACCAGTTATATCCTATAAATAAAAAGCTGAAAATGAAATGTATGGAAATAAAACTTTTAAATTTTTAGTTTTATATATATTTTTTATTTTAAAATTTGTGTTTGTTTAAATATATATTTTATTTTTAAAATAAACACTTTTTTAATTTATTTTTAAAATAAAAAATTTTGAAAATAAAAGCTAAAATAAAAGGTGAAAATAAAAGCTAAAAAAAAAAGCTGAAGTAAAAGCTGAAAATAAATCCAAAGTTCTAAAAATCCAAGATTTTTGTATTAATCACCTCCTCAATTAAACAATTTTGATTTGTTTTAAAAAATTTTTTTTATTTTAAAATTTTGATTAAATATATATTTATATTATTTTTAAAAATATAAATTTTCAAAATAAAAACGACTGAAAATAAAAGTTGAAAATAAAAGCTGAAATAAAAGCTGAAATAAAAGCTTAAACACCTCCCGAATTCAAAAATTTTGTATTGTTTGTATATATATATATATATATATTTAAAATTTTATTTAAAATTTATTTTATTTAAAATTTATTTAAAATTTATTTTTTATTATAAAACTGTCCCACGCATATCGGGGTCCTCCTCAATGTCTTTCAAGAGGGCATCTAAGTCCTCTTGGGTTATCATATTGTTGGATGTCAACGGGTCGAGAAGGTTGAAGACACTTGTGTCTATGAACTCCTCCTCCTCCGTCACCTGAGATTCAGTTGAATCTTCCTCCGTTAGCATCGTGAATGGTAGGTTGTCTATCAACCTCCACAAAATGTTGAAATTTTTGATATCATCAAAATTGTTGCATTCCATATTGTTGATGTTTGTTGATGTTGTTGATGTTGTTGTTGTTGTTGTTGATGTGGTGGTGCTGTGATGGTTTGATGTTGTTGTTGCTGCTGATACTGCTGATGCTGTTGATGCTGTTGATGCTGTTGATGCTGCTGATGCTGCTGTTGCTGGTCACTGAATGATATTTTCCTTCGAGGAGCCGGTTGATTTTATATCCTCCAACGATGAACAAAGGAGCATATTCTCGAGCATTTCTCGAGTGAGGTTCACAAAGGCCAACTGATTTTCAAGTGGTTCTGTAACGGGACACACAGTCCAGACATGTGCGTTCTTACAAGGAACACACACACACACATACACACACACACACACACACACATGCACCCGTGTGGACGGCGGGCAATAGAATTCCTCCACAGTACACCCGCTTGTCGTACGAGGCGACTAAAGGGTGAGAAAAAACGGTGTTGGTCGTGACCGATTGGCGCGTCACAGCGGAAAGACTCTGACTGCCTCTAAATTGGTAGAGGCCAGATCGATTCCAATCGCAGCCCGACAAGTAGCTCGCTACCGCCGACCATTAGGGTCAGGTAACGCCCGGGTGGCCCCCTGAACACGCGTCCAAGGGCCAGCAAAAGCGAGAAGGCGATCATGGTTTAGCAGTTAGACCTTAAACAATGCTATGGGTGATTCCCAGAAGATAAAAATCAATATGGAAGGTCCTAAAGGAACCAACCTTACGGTGCAGGGAGTCGGATCCCCAGTACCGGCGATCTCGAGGGGTGAGCAAGCGGGCCCCCGGTCGTCGAAATCCTATGACCGCAATGCCTCGGTGGTGGCGAACTTGGCCACCGACGCAGATACCATGACAAGCGCCCTACACAGGAGAGTGAAATACGGCGAGAGCGGATATAGCTCGGAGCCCATATTTAATCCCTTCCAGGGCAGTAAGAAGACGCCAAGATCTCCAAAGGCAAACCTGAAGGAGTCTACAGAGGAACCCACGTGCTCTGTGCCCCCACAGAATAGAGGAAGGGAATCGCAAGGCATAGTTACCGATAGCGCTCGAAGCTTCGACGTGTTGGGAGAAAAGATAAGAGCTCTCAGCAAGATGTTGGAAGGGAGACGCACAATCCACCAACCAATGAGGAACCTTATCGATAACATCATGGAGCTTTACGTGGCAGTGGATGAAGAGAGAGCAGGGAAAACTTCCCCGGAGCCAAGGGCTGCAGAAGGCAAGAGAACTAGAGAGGAGAGAGGCGACCAGGTGTCACCGCCGCCTACACCCAAAAAATTGAGAGGGCAGGTTCACAAACCCAAACCGGCGACAGCTCCTCAAGAGAGGCCGCAAACTCACCAACCAGGCGTCGATACCAACCAGAACAAAGAGTGGAGGAAGGTGCCAAAACGAGCCAGAAGAACCAAATCAGCTAAGCCGGACGCAATAATAGTGAGAGGGTCCAACGACGTATCGTATGCTGACATACTGCGATCCGTGAAAGCCGAGCCAAAGCTGAAGGAGCTCGCTAACCATGTCAGAGGCATTCGCAAAACAGCAAAGGGCGAACTTCTCTTCGAGCTCGAAAAGTCAGCAGATCCAATCACGAAGGGTATACACAAGGCAGTCCAAGACTTCCTGGGCCCTAGTGTAGAGGTTATAGCGCTGACGGAGACTTCAGTCATAGAGGTGAAGGACATAGACGAAGTGACATCAGAGGAGGAACTTCTGGAGGCACTGTTAACACATTTCGGAGAGGTGAGGATCACAAAATCCTGCATTGTCTCATTCCGAAAGGCCTACGGAGGAACGCAGACAGCAACACTGAGGCTCCCAGTCGATTCGGCTAATAAGATGGTAGAAGCTGGCAAAGTGCGAGTAGGTTGGGTTATCTGTCGCATAAGAAGGAAGTTCCAGCTAGTCCGCTGCTTTAAATGCATGGACTTCGGTCATGTAGCAAATAGATGCACGGAAAAAGTGGAGTTCAAGGACACATGCTTCAGTTGTGGGGAAACAGGCCACAAGGCGAAGCTTTGCGACAAGGCCCCAAAATGTATACTCTGCAGCAGGAAAGGAGAGAAGGCAGTAGACCACCCGGTGAATAGCAGTAGGTGCCCATACCTCAAAAAAGCGCTCAGCAATACAAGCGGAAGATGACACGGTTCTATCAACTGAACCTGAATCATTGCGAGGCAGCACAGGACCTGCTTAAGCAAAAAATTAGAGAGGCAAGGACAGACGTGGCTATATTGAGCGAACCCTATCGCATTAAATCCTCCAACACTTGGGTTGGAGATAATTCGCGTAAGGCAGCCGTCTGGAGTTGTGGGCAGCAGGCCCCACCAGCCACCGAGGTCATGGCCCAAAACGGCTTTGTCCGAACCAAGGTACATGGTCTGTACATCTACAGTTGCTATCTTGCCCCGTCACTCAACCAGGCAGACTACAACAGCATACTCGACAAGCTGGTCAACGATGCGAGAAGTAAAACCCCATGCCTCATTGCTGGAGACTTTAACGCTTGGGCGACCGAATGGGGAAGCACATGCACCAACTCAAGAGGTAGGGCAGTCCTGGACTCTGTTGCTCTACTAGATGTAGTACTCCTAAATCGAGGGGGTGCAAACACATTTAGTAGAGGAACGGCAGGTTCAGTGGTTGATCTGACGTTTGTTAGTAGCTCATTAGCCCCGAGAGCCTCCTGGATAGTTAGCAGTGAATACACTCATAGCGACCACCAAGCTATAATTACGGAAATCCACAGACGCCCCTGCCCTTCGGTACCCAACAGACCAATACGATACAGAATAGAGACATTCGACAAAGAGATTTTCGAAGCCATGCTCCAGGGACTGGAGATCAACGGCTCGGCAGCAAGCAGCACGAGGCAACTTATGTCCAGGCTAACCCAGGCATGCGACGCATCAATGCGTAAAGCA
The DNA here is from genome assembly GCA_963583835.1 of Drosophila immigrans. NCBI lineage: Eukaryota > Metazoa > Arthropoda > Insecta > Diptera > Drosophilidae > Drosophila > Drosophila immigrans. The sequence continues at coordinate 36,626,759 of OY757142.1, forward strand.
GGACGAGGAGCAAAGCACCAACCCGTATACTGGTGGAACCAGGATATCGCCAAGGCCCGCAAGGATTGCTTTCAGGCACGACGAAGGTACCAGAGGACCCTTACACTTGGATCCCACAGAGCAGACGCCCATCACCAGACACTGAGGGAAAAAAGGCGCGTACTGAAATCACTAATTAAAAGCAGCAAGAGGAAGCTGTTCCTAGAGCTTTGCGACGAAGCCGACGTGGACCCCTGGGGTTCAGCCTACAAACTGGCTATGAAAAAACTCCACGCGTTCAGACCAGCTTGCCCATCATGCCCAGAACTATTGGCGAAAACAGTAGCACACCTATTCCCGAGCCAGCCGAGATCGGTGAATGGGATGGTTACTGATACTTCGACGTTCGCCCACGTGACAGAGGACGAAGTCCTGTCGGCAGCATGCTTGATCAAGCCAGGGAAAGCTCCAGGCCCAGACGGAATACCAAGTTCAGTTGTTAGGAAGGCACTCGAGATACAACCAAGATGCTTTGCCTACACCTTTAGCAAATGCATGCTGGAAGGAGTGTTTCCTAATGCCTGGAAGATACAGGACTTGGTCCTAATTCCAAAAGGGAACAAGCCACCTGAAGACCCTTCAGGGTACAGACCCATCTGTCTCCTCGACTCGGTAGGCAAGGCTCTCGAGAGAGTAATCTGCACGCGACTCAATGCAGAGATTGACAGAGTTGGGGGTCTCTCTGAGTCGCAGTTTGGCTTCCGGAAGGCCCGATCAACAAGGCACGCAATCCAAGAGGTGACGGACTTGGCAAAAAAGGCCATAGAAGGCAAACGCTGGCTGTGGGGGGAAAAAGAATACTGCCTGGTAGTAACCCTAGACGTCAGGAATGCGTTCAATTCTGCGAACTGGGACAAAATTATGCAAAGTCTGAACAACCTGAGCATAAGCCCACACCTGATAGGCATAATAGGAAGTTACCTAAATGGCAGAATTCTTCTCTATCAAACCAAGGAGGGATTAAAAACGTATGAAGTCACAGGAGGAGTCCCACAGGGATCGGTCCTCGGCCCGACCCTCTGGAATCTCATGTACGATGGGATTCTACGGCTGAGACTTCCACCAGGGGTAAAAATGATCGGGTTTGCGGACGATGTGGCAATCGTGGCAGTAGGCAAGCACCTCCGTGAACTGGAGATAGCCACCAACAGAGCAATTGTACAGGCCCGAGAATGGCTAACCAATGCAGGACTGAGCCTAGCAGAACACAAAACGGAGGCGGTACTCATAAGCTCAAGGAAGACCGTGGAAACCGCTAACCTCACGGTAGGCTGTACAGCTATAACTTCCCGACCGTACATCAAGTACCTGGGGGTTATACTAGACCACAGATTGTCCTTCATACAAGCGGTACACAGGACGTGCGCGCTCAGGATCACAAGTGCGTTTCGAACGGTGTCGGGTGAAGCCGCCGAAGTACTAGCAGATCTGATGCCTTTCGATATCCACGTCCGGGAACTCGTGCGGAACGGTAACACCCACATCGGAAGCAGAGCAGCGAATAGGCAGATCTCCCTAAGCGAGTGGCAGCGCAGGTGGAGCTCATCCAACAAAGGCGCATGGACGCGTACCCTCATCCCGGGAGTGAGTGAGTGGGTGAACAGGAAACATGGACAGGTGAACTTCTACCTGACGCAACTTCTGAGCGGACACGGCTGTTTTAAAGACTACCTCTTCCGTTTTGGGCATGAGGCAGACCCACTATGTCCCAGATGCGGGATAGGGTACCCTGAGGACGCCGAGCACGTGCTTTTTAACTGTCCGAGATTCAGAACTGAACGAGAAAGAGTGGAACGGAAATATGGAGAACCGGTGACGCCATCGAATTTTGTTCACCACATGTTGGCAAACATGGACAACTGGGAAGCTGCAGATGAAATGGCGAACGCAGTCATGAAGGAGCTACGGCGGGTAGAAAGATCCCGGAGAACTGAAGACGGCCGATAAGGCCATACTCTCCGCCGAAGTAATACTTAACGGTCGTTCCGGCGGAGAAGTAAATAGGAGCTTAAACAGGCATAGTCCTGGTTTCACAGGGGCCACTTGTACGTACCGCGGTGCGTCAACGTCCCTGTTAAAAAAAAAAAAAAAAAAAAAAAAAAAAAAAAACACACACACACACACATATCATAAACACATTCCACCCATCTTTAGTGCAATGAGTTGGATTGCAACAAAAATTGTAGACACAAATGTCCACAGTTAACTGTACCGAATTGTTGCAAACGTTGATAATTATACTTAATGCTTTCTCCCAAATATTTAATTACTTCTATTGGTGGTTGTAAGTTCCCAAAACTGTCAAAGTAATATGAAACAGAACCTCTCTTAAAATAAGCTACCCAATGCGTTCCTTTTGATGACGAGTCTGCTAAATTTATTATTCCACACTCACGATATAGTGGGATTTTTGGTAATTCATCTTTCATATAAACACCCCGAAAATGTTGAATATTTTTAAAGGCAAAACGCATGATATCAAAGTTAGATAATGCTCTTTTGGGTAGCTCGCTTAGTAGTTTTTTTGGTTGCGAATTCTGTTTTCGATTATTTTTATTAAATTATATACCATACCCTTTTTTGTATGGTTGTAAATACAATCCCTCACCCAACGAAACAGTTTCCATTTTTTTATTATGTCTCTTGTTCTCCTCTAGTTGCTGCTTTGCTATCTTTGCATTGTTAATAGACTTTACTATTGCTGCGCTACCTGACGCTAAACTGCCCACAGCGCTAAGTGCTGTTAAAATTGGTACAAGTGGCAAGAAGCCACCTACCTTGGGAACATTTATAACCCGTGGAATAACAACATTTTTCCTACAACCCATTGAGTTAGATACTGCTTTGCGTGCAACTTTTATTGCATGAAATATGTCAAGCGGTTTATTTTTTTTCAATTCATTGGTCGCCTTTTTGATTATTGAAGCAAGAGACGTTTTTACTACTTTCTTCGTCTTTTTCTGTTTTGATCCCATACCAAATTTTTTCTTTACCTTCATCATGTTCGTTACAAAGTACGCTGCTGCTCTCTCACCAAAACTGCTATTCGATGCTTTTACACGATCCCAGGCCCTATCAATTAAAACAGAGTCAGCTTTATGACGCTCACTCAAGTCCTTTTTGAATATGTTATGTCGTGTTCCCTACAAGCTTCATCCAAAGCATTGATTCCACGATCACCGCGTGCTAAACGTTTCTCCAGCTTTGTACCTGGTCCACAGTAATTGTACCCAGGTAAATGCACTTCCACGGGTAGAGCGTTTATTATATTGTTTACAAGACCACCACCCTGTTTGACATTTGATTTATGAGTGTTTATATTATAAAAATGTTTCATCATTTTATAACGACCTCAATCCACCAACGTTCCTCATTGAATGAAGTACTTCTCTCATTAACATGCGTTTATTACCACAAAAGAAAAGCATCTTAGTGAGAAACATTGAGGGTGGTGGGCATGGGGAGGAGAATCAACAGCCTCGTCAGAGTATCTTGCTACCCAACACAATTAGAGCTTTAATTGTTGGTCCATCAAATTGTGGAAAAACCAATGTGATGCTTAGCCTCATAGAGAGTCCAAATGGAGTAAAATTTGAAAATATTTATGTATTTTCAAAGAGTTTATATCAACCGAAATATGAGTATTTGGAAAAACTTATCAAACCAATACAAGGAATGGGATACTACACATTCTCCGCAAATGACACAGTTTTAACACCACAGGAAGCTAAAAATAATTCCATTATGATATTTGATGATGTGGCATGTGAAAAACAGGATAATATCCGAAACTATTTTTGTATGGGACGTCATAGGAATATTGATTCTTTTTATCTTTGCCAAACGTATACACATATACCGAAACATTTATGACATGATAATGCAAATTTTATTATAATGTGTAAACAAGACGATTTAAGCATGCGACACATATATCGAGATCATGTAAATAGCGATATGGACTATGAAACATTTATGGAAATATCACGAAATTGTTGGGTGGATAAATTTGGATTTCTAGTAATCTCTAAGGATGACGATATGAAAACTGGCCGATATAGAAAAGGATTTGATCAATTCATTATACTTTAATTAAAATGGATATAAGTATAATGAGGTGACGGTGAAAAGACAGTCTACAGTCAGGCTTCAAAATGACTACATCTTTAACATTTACATTGAACGGGAACACATCAGTTATAACCGAAAATTTTTTCCCACAAATTGAACTAACACGCAATTATGAGTGTGCTCTCATTGACTTTTATACATACAATTCTATACCAAATGTTGATAAAAGAAACAATTTATTTCACATTGGGGATAAAGTCATAGAAATACCATATATATATATTTTGAATGAGCTAAAAGTGTATGGTCTTCATGATACCCTAAAAATTCAAAGTAATAACAACACACTCCAAGTGCAAGTTTGCACTAGAAATGAAGGGGTATTTTTTGATCGTGAACGAACTATTGGACAGCTTTTTGGATTTAATAAACGTATTTTAAGAGCACACAAGTCTGAAATTTACATCTCAGATAATCCAGTAAATATTTTAAAAATAAATACAATTAGGTTGGAATGTAACATTATTAGTGGTTCATATGTGGGTAATAGATCAAATCATGTGCTTCATGAATTTGGAATTAATGTCCCACCAGGTTATAAAATGAACATTACACCACGAAATCTGATTTATTTACCTGTCAACAGCAGAGAAATAAGCACACTCGAAGTACGGATAACTGATCAGAAGGGAGATTTAGTCAATTTGCGTGGTGAAACTGTATCAATTCGTCTACACTTGCGGCCTACAGAATGATTATTTATAATAAAAAGCCAGCACATCACTCCATACCCCCTATTAGTAAATGTAAAGCTGACGTGAAAGCATCATCATCATCATTATCATCATCATCAGCATCATCATCATCATCATCATCATTATTTAAAAAAGCATCAAATCAACGATCTGCACTATCCTTAAAAAATAAATTAATTTTAAAATCATTAGGATTTAATATTCAATAAAGTACAAAAACAAACTTTCAAATGAATGAGATTTTTTTTGTGCAAGATAAGCCCCTCAATGATGAGAGTATCACTAAAAAAGAATATCACTCTTATTACCCATATCAACAAAACTTCAAGACAAACGATGAAGTTCGCATCACAATACAGAACCAAGATTTGTATGTGCTGCCGTGTGAAAGTTTTCTCCACTTTGAAGGAACACTTGAGAAAATTACTGATGCGAATACAGGGGCAAGCAGCACGTCTAATGTTAACGGTGTGCTCAAAAATAATTGTATGGCCTATTTTCTGGATGAAATAAGATACGAATTGAATGGGAGTGAGCTGGATAGGACACGGTTCACCGGAATAACATCGACTCTCAAGAACTTTCTCTCTGTGGGGCAAAAGGAAGATCTACTTTATCGCAATGCTGGGTGGAACGGTGGTGATAACATCTCTTCTGGAGGATATTTCAGCTATTCTGTTACACTAAAAATGTTGATGGGATTTGGACAAGACTACAAAAAAGTCATATTAAATTGTAAACATGAACTTATTCTCTTACTAGCTAAAAATACAGATGATATGTATGTTAAAACAGTTGGTGGTCTGACACATAAAATTAACATACATAGTATTAGTTGGAAAGTACCCCACATTGTCCCAAGCGATAGTGCCAAAATTAAAATGTTTAATGTAGTAAAAAGTGGTGCTAGCTTACCACTAGCATTCCGCAGTTGGGATTGTTACATAAATCCTACACTAGTGCAGGGGACACATCATGTATGGAATGTTAAATTGGCTGCAAATAGAGAACGCCCGCGGTATGCCATCATTGCATTTACATTGAATGGAAATCTAATTACAAACAATTTAAGAAATGCAAAAGTATATTTAAATTCTGAAGTCTATCCCTATGAGGATTTTAATATTAAATACAGTGAAAATCGGTTTGCTGTGTTGTATGATATGTATGCGAGATTTCAAGAGAGCTATTACAACCGAGAGGCTCGTGCACTTCTATCACCAGCGGAATTCGTGTCTAAGGCTCCTATTGTTGTTGTAGATCTCTCATATCAGAATGAATCAGTCAAATCAGGGCCAATTGACGTAAAAATCTCTACCGAACTAACTTCAGCAAGTGAGATGAATACCAAAGTATATTGCCTTCTCATTCATGATCGTATAGTTGAATACACTCCATTAACTGGATTAGTTCAACGTGTCGTCTAACTTCTTGGTAAATCATTTTCTCATTCAAATTTCGGAAATCAAGACAAATAGACGTCCACGGAACCCAAAATCAAAATACAAATTTAAAACATGTATTCCACCGATAACAAAAACAATACTACAACGAACATTACGACCAAACAACTTATAATCAGAATAAGTAATTTCATCAAAATGTTTAAAGAACGAATTTTCCCTGAAAACTTGGAATACTTGGAGGAATCATTGGCATTTTTTAATAATAGACTAACTGATACCATGGTGGTTTCCAATCTTCATGGGCGGCATTTCACATCTTGTTGTTGGGCTAAAGACGATGTGCATTCTGGAGTCGACACATGTGCTTGTCATTTCTTTTCTGTTCGTTCATATAAAACTCAAAAAATAATGAAAATGTATGTAAATTTAGAACATCGCTTCTAAATATTGTAGTTGAATATAAAATAAAAATAAAATTACAAGAAAACATAAACCAATTTTGTTATTTTTATTGGGAATATGACAAATCATAAGAAATTGTCATATCCAAATGAAATTGTACACACAAAAATTGTATACACTACTTGAGAAGTACAAAAATGTTTACAATAGAATAACTGATAGCACGCTGGATTCCAATCTTCATGAGCGGCGTTTCACATATGGTTGATGGGTTAAAGACAATATGTATACTAGAGTTGACACATCTGCTTGTCATTTATTTTCTGTGCATTCATACAAATCTCAAAAATTATGAAAATAAATGTAACTTTAGAGCATTGCTGTTTAGCATTGTACTTGAAAATAAAATTAGTCTAAATATACACACAAAATTTGTATACACTACTTGAGAAAATAACAAGTAAGAAAGCTACAGTCGAGAGTGCTCGACCGTATGATACCCGCAACCCATTTCGAGAGAAAAAAAAAAATTTTAATGATATTTTAACAACAAATATACCAAAAATATACTGAAACTTGTGTTTTGTGTGTATATATTTGAAAATAGCGGGAAAAAATCCACAACACCGACATGGTCACACTGTCAACTAAACAAACAAAGCGTGAGCAGCTGCAAGTGAATTTTGCATATAAAATGGATTCTTTAATAACTTCCTCGTTTTTTATTCGATCTCAACCAAATTCACAGGAGTCATTCAGACTATCATTGTCTTATGCATACCAAAATTCAATGCTCTAGGTCTATTATTACGGCTTTTACAGTTTTTGGGGGCGGAAAGGGGCGTGGCAAAAATCTAAAACAAACTTGATCTGCGTAAGAGCTACATGAATACTGTCACCAAATTTGATATCTCTAGGTCATTCACACACTTAAAACGTCCACATGCACTGGGCACAAAAATTTTGATAAATAATTTCACGAATAACTTTTGTTCTACTTATCCGATTTGTACCAAAATTACAGGGTATATTAAGAGTGTCAAGCGCAGATGGGTTACCAAATTACACATAATTACACAAAGAACTTTTGGAGTTATTCGCGATTTACATAAAAAAAAACTTGACTTTCTCTAGATAAATGCTTATTGTGGGCGAAGGGGGCGTGGCATCCAACTTTTGAAATAAACTTGATCTGCGTAGGGTATGAAGGAACCTTTTTGCCAAATTTGGCGTCTCTATGTCTTATAGTCTCTGAGATCCAGGTGTTCATACGGACAGACAGACGGACAGACGGACATGGCTATATCGTCTCGGCTGTTGACGCTGATCAAGAATATATATACTTTATGCGGTCGGAGATGCCTCCTTCTGCCTGTTACATACATTTTCTGTTGGCACTAAGTCATAATACCCTTCTACCCCATGGGTAGCGGGTATAAAAATATACTGAAACTTGTATTTTGTTTGTATATATTTGAAAATAGCGGGTAAAAATCTACAACACCGACATGGTCACACTGTCAACTAAACAAACAAAGCGCGAGCAGCTGCAAGTGAATTTTGCATACAAAATTGATTCTTAAATAACTTCCTCGTTTTTTTTTTATTCGATCTCAACCAAATTCACAGGGTCATTCAGACTATTATAGTTATTATGCATACCAAAATTCAGTGCTCTTGGTCTATTATTACGGCTTTTACAGTTTTTGGGGCGGAAAGGGGCGTGGCAAAAATCTAAAACAAACTTGATCTGCGTAAGACCTACACGAATACTGTCACCAAATTTGATATCTCTAGGTCATTCACACACTTAAAACGTCCATATGCACTGGGCACAACAATTTTGATAAATAATTTAACGAATAACTTTTGTTCTACTCATACGAATTGTACCAAAATTACAGTGTATATTAAGAGTGTCAAGCGCAGATGGGATACCAAATTACACATCATTACACAAGGAACTTTTGGAGTTATACGCGATTTACATAAAAAAACTTGACTTTTTCTAGATTAATGATTATTGTGGGCGAAGGGGGCGTGGCATCCAACTTTTGAAATAAACTTGATCTGCGTAGGGTATAAAGGAACCTTTTTGCCAAATTTGGTGTCTTCATGTCTTATAGTCTCCGAGATCCAGGTGTTCATACGGACAGACAGACGGACAGACGGGCAGTCGGACAGACGGACATGGCTATATCGTCTCGGCTGTTGACGCTGATCAAGAATATATATACTTTATGGGGTCGGAGATGCCTCCTTCTGCCTGTTACGTACATTTTCTGTTGGCACTAAGTCATAATACCCTTCTACCCTATGGGTAGCGGGTATAAAAAAGATAATAAATATTTTCAAGAAAAACCGTTATTTTACTGGGGATTGGGATTGGGATATGTAAACGAAAATTGTTCACACGATCGCAGGTGGTGTCAACTTATTCGAGGTCACCGTCCCCAGTTATTCGATGAGCTGCATGTTGCGTTCGAACGACTGCACGTGTCAAAGGCCCGCCCCCCCGTTTTTCGGTGTGATACCTGTTGCGTTCGAACGACTGCACGTGTCAAAGGCCCGCCCCCTGCCTGTTGCGTTCGAATTGCGTTCGAATGCGTGCTGGTGGCGAAAATCACCAACCCTGTTGCCAGCTGCGCTCGCTCTGTCAACACATTCAATCGATTCCGGCTGTTGCAGCTGTCGAAGGTCAACGATCGCCGGTCGCCGGTCGCCGCACCAGTTTTCGGTGTCATATGTCCTCATACACTTGACTTATCCTAAATTCAAACAAGATCCAACACTCCAATCCCCACAACCTATTACACCACACTCACCCCCCAATAGTTTAATTTATTTGTTTATTTATTTACCTAACCCTTTGATCACCACGATCCCTAAACACCCACACTACTTTTTGACCCTCATCAAAACTCTTAATTACCACTTGACATATTTTTTGACAGCTAAACCCATAAATTATCATCTTAATTACCCCATTAATGTCACTTGTGCTCACACTCAGGTAAACATACTACTGTTATAACCATCACATGTGAAAAAATTGCTTAAGAAATTAAAAGTTTACATGCAAAAAAAATTTTATTTGAGAAAATTTCTATATGAAAAAAGACTACCTTTCGGAAAACGTGTCACAAAACCTTTGTAGGTAAGTAGTGCCGCGTAATCAACGAAATATAAAAAAATTGTAACACGTGAAACTTATATGACTGTGAAGTGGTGTGTGTCAAATATAGTAATTTTTCACATGTGAACACACTATCTCTTATTGACAAAAATTTAAAAAAAAAACTTATTCATATTGAATATCATAAAATTAACAAAGTCATGCAAATTTTGCGTATGAAGAAAATTTCCTTTGAGAAAAAGTTTCATATGAAAAAAGATCACCTTTCGGAAAATGTGTCACAAAACCTCTATAGGGGAGTGGCGTCGCGCAAGGCATGTTATATGAAAAAAATTGCACATATGAAATTCATATGATCGTGGAGTAATATATTGCCGGCTTAGGACACATATTATATGGATTGATAAAATATTGAAGCTAAATGTTTTATTATTAAATTAATGCAACAAAATGCTATCTTGGAAGATGGTAATCAATACAAGTGTGTCTCAAAAAAAAAGTTTCACATGTTAAAACTACATCATTTTGATATATTCATAAGAGTTATAAATTTCACATGTGAAATAAATTGAATAAGAAATAAAAAGTTTACATGCAAAAAAAATTTTATTTGAGAAAATTTTTATATGAAAAAAGACTACCTTTCGGAAAACGTGTCACAAAACCTCTATGGGGAAGTGGCGTCGCGCAAGGTATGTTATATGAAAAAAATTTCACATATGAAATTCATATGACCTTGGAGTAATATATTGCCGGCATAGGTCACATATTATATGGATTGATAAAATATTGAAGTTAAATGTTTTATTATTAAACTAATGCAACAAAATGCTATATTGCAAGATGGTACTCAATACAAGTGTGTCTCCAAAAATAATATTTCACATGTTAAAAGTATATCATTTTGATATATTCATAACAGCTATAACAATCACATGTGAAATAAATTGCTTAAGAAATAAAAAATTTACATGCAAAAAAAATTTTATTTGAGATAATTTCTATATGAAAAAAGACTACCTTTCGGAAAACGTGTCTCAAAACCTTTGTAGGGAAGTAGTGTCGCGCAAGCAACGTAATATGAAAAAATTTTAACATGAGAAACTCATATGACTGTGAAGTTGTGTGTGTAAAATATAGTAATTTTTCACATGTGAACACACTATCTCATATTGACACAAAATTTAAAAACAAAATTATTCGTATTGAATATCATTAAAGTTATAAAAGTCATAAAAAATTTTCTTGTGAAAAAAATTTCATTTGAGTAAAGTTTCTTATGAAAAAAGTCTACCTTTCGGAAAACGTGTCAGAAAACCTTTGTAGGGAAGTAGTGTCGCGCAAGCAACGATATATGAAAAAATTGTAACATGTGAAACTCATATGACTGTTAAGTGGTGTGTAAAAAATATAGTCATTTTTCAGATGTAAACACAATATCTCATATTGACACAAAATTTAAAAACAAAATTAATCATTTTGAATATCACAAAATTTATAAAATTCATGCAAATTTTGCAAGTGAAAAAAATTTCATTTGAAAAAAAGATCCATATGAAAAAAAGTCGCCTCTCGGAAAATGTGTCACAAAACCTCTATACGGAAGTGGTTTCGCGCAAGGCATGTTATATGAAAAAAATTTCACATATGAAATTCATATGACCGATGAGTAATATGTTGCCGGCATAGGACACATATTATATGGATTGATAAAATATTGAAGTTAAATGTTTTATTATTAAATTAATGCAATATTGCAAGATGGTAATCAATACAAGTGTGTCTCCAAAAAAAATGTTTCACAAATTAAAACAATATCATTTTGATATATTCATAAGAGCTATAATTATCACATGTGAAATAAATTGCTTAAGAAATAAAAAATGTACATGCAAAAAAAATTTTATTTGAGAATATATCTATATGAAAAAAGGCTACCTTTCGGAAAACGTGTCACAAAACCTTTGTAGGGAAGTAGTGTCGCGCAAGCAACAATATGTGAAAAAATTGTAACATGTGAAACTCATATGACTGTGAAGTTGTGTGTGTAAAATATAGTAATTTTTCACATGTAAACACAATAAATCATATTGACACAAATATTAAAAACAAAATTATTCGTATTGAATATCATTAAAGTTATAAAAGTCATGCAAATTTTGAATATGAAAAAAATTTCCTTTGAAAAAAAGTTTCATATGAAAAAAGGTCACCTTTCGGAAAACGTGTCAAAAAACCTCTATTGAGGAGTGGTGTCGCGGAAGGCATGATATTTGAAAAAAAATTTCACATATGAAATTCATATGACCGTGGAGTAATATGTTGCCGGCATAGGTCACATATTATATGGATTGATCAAATATTGAAGTTAAATGTTTTATTATTAAAATAATGCAACAAAATGCTATATTGCAAGATGGTACTCAATACAAGTGTGTCTCCAAAAATAATATTTCACATGTTAAAAGTATATCATTTTGATATATTCATAAGAGCTATAATTATAACATGTGAAATAAATTGCTTAAGAAATAACAAATTTACATCCAAAAAAAATTTTATTTGAGAAAATTTCTATATGGAAAAACGCTACCTTTCTGAAAACGTGTCACAAAACCTCTATAAGGAAGTGGCGTCGCGCAAGGTATGTTATATGAAAAATATTTCACATATGAAATTCATATGACCGTGGAGTAATATATTGCCGGCATAGGTCACATATTATATGGATTGTTCAAATATTGAAGTTAAATGTTTTATTATTAAAATAATGCAACAAAATGCTATATTGCAAGATGGTACTCAACACAAGTGTGTCTCCAAAAAAAATGTTTCACTTATTAAAACAACATCATTTTGATATATTCATAACAGCTATAACAATCACATGTGAAATAAATTGCTTAAGAAATAAAAAATTTACATGCAAAAAAAATTTTATTTGAGATAATTTCTATATGAAAAAAGACTACCTTTCGGAAAACGTGTCTCAAAACCTTTGTAGGGAAGTAGTGTCGCGCAAGCAACGTAATATGAAAAAATTGTAACATGTGAAACTCATATGACTGTGAAGTCGTGTGTGTAAAATATAGTAATTTTTCACATGTAAACACAATATCTCATATTGACACAAAATTTAAAAACAAAATTATTCATATTGAATATCCTAAAATTTACAAAATTCACGCAAATTTTGCATGTGAAAAAAATTTCATTTGAGAAAAAGTTTCATATGAAAAAAAGTCACCTTTCGGAAAACGTGTCACAAAACCTTTGTAGGGAAGTAGTGTCGCGCAAGCAACGTAATATGAAAAAATTTTAACATGTGAAACTCATATGACTGTGAAGTTGTGTGTGTCAAATATAGTAATTTTTCACATGTAAACACAATAAATCATATTGACACAAAATTTAAAAACAAAATTATTCATATTGAATATCATAAAATTTATAAAAGTCATGAAAATTTTGCATATGAAAAAAATTTCATTTGTGAAAAAGTTTCTTATGAAAAAAGTCACCTTTCGGAAAACGTGTCACAAAACCTTTGTAGGGAAGTAGTGTCGCGCAAGCAACGTAATATGAAAAAATTTAAACATGTGAAACTCGTATGACTGTGAAGTCGTGTGTGTAAAATGTAGTAATTTTTCACATGTAAACACAATATCTCATATTGACACAAAATTTAAAAACAAAATTATTCATATTGAATATCCTAAAATTTATAAAATTCACGCAAATTTTGCATGTGAAAAAAATTTCATTTGAGAAAAAGTTTCATATGAAAAAAAGTCACCTTTCGGAAAACGTGTCACAAAACCTTTGTAGGGAAGTAGTGTCGCGCAAGCAACGTAATATGAAAAAATTTTAACATGTGAAACTCATATGACTGTGAAGTTGTGTGTGTCAAATATAGTAATTTTTCACATGTAAACACAATAAATCATATTGACACAAAATTTAAAAACAAAATTATTCATATTGAATATTATAAAATTTATAAAAGTCATGCAAATTTTGCATATGAAAAAAATTTCATTTGAGAAAAAGTTTCTTATGAAAAAAGTCTACCTTTCGGAAAACGTGTCAGAAAACCTTTGTAGGGAAGTGGTGTCGCGCAAGCATCGTAATATGAAAAAATTTTAACATGTGAAACTCATATGACTGTGAAGTGGTGTGTGGAAAATATAGTAATTTTTCACATGTAAACCCAATAAATCATATTGACACAAAATTTAAAAACAAAATTATTCATATTGAATATCCTAAAATTTATAAAATTCACGCAAATTTTGAATGTGAAAAAAATTTCCTTTGAAAAAAAGTTTCATATGAAAAAAGGCCACCTTTCGGAAAACGTGTCAAAAAACCTCTATTGAGGAGTGGTGTCGCGGAAGGCATGATATTTGAAAAAAAATTTCACATATGAAATTCATATGACCGTGGAGTAATATGTTGCCGGCATAGGTCACATATTATATGGATTGATAAAATATTGAAGTTAAATGTTTTATTATTAAAATAATGCAACAAAATGCTATATTGCAAGATGGTACTCAATACAAGTGTGTCTCCAAAAATAATATTTCACATGTTAAAAGTATATCATTTTGATATATTCATAAGAGCTATAATTATAACATGTGAAATAAATTGCTTAAGAAATAACAAATTTACATCCAAAAAAAATTTTATTTGAGAAAATTTCTATATGGAAAAACGCTACCTTTCTGAAAACGTGTCACAAAACCTCTATAGGGAAGTGGCGTCGCGCAAGGTATGTTATATGAAAAAATTTCACATATGAAATTCATATGACCTTGGAGTAATTTATTACCGGCATAGGTCACATATTATATGGATTGATAAAATATTGAAGTTAAATGTTTTATTATTAAACTAATGCAACAAAATGCTATATTGCAAGATGGTACTCAACACAAGTGTGTCTCCAAAAAAAATGTTTCACTTATTAAAACAACATCATTTTGATATATTCATAACAGCCATAACAATCACATGTGAAATAAATTGCTTAAGAAATAAAAAATTAACATGCAAAAAAAATTTTATTTGAGATAATTTCTATATGAAAAAAGACTACCTTTCGGAAAACGTGTCTCAAAACCTTTGTAGGGAAGTAGTGTCGCGCAAGCAACGTAATATGAAAAAATTTTAACATGAGAAACTCATATGACTGTGAAGTTGTGTGTGTAAAATATAGTAATTTTTCACATGTAAACACAATATCTCATATTGACACAAAATTTAAAAACAAAATTATTCATATTGAATATCCTAAAATTTATAAAATTCACGCAAATTTTGCATGTGAAAAAAATTTCATTTGAGAAAAAGTTTCATATGAAAAAAAGTCACCTTTCGGAAAACGTGTCACAAAACCTTTGTAGGGAAGTAGTGTCGCGCAAGCAACGTAATATGAAAAAATTTTAACATGTGAAACTCATATGACTGTGAAGTTGTGTGTGTCAAATATAGTAATTTTTCACATGTAAACACAATAAATCATATTGACAAAAAATTTAAAAACAAAATTATTCATATTGAATATCATAAAATTTATAAAAGTCATGCAAATTTTGCATATGAAAAAAATTTCATTTGAGAAAAAGTTTCTTATGAAAAAAGTCTACCTTTCGGAAAACGTGTCAGAAAACCTTTGTAGGGAAGTGGTGTCGCGCAAGCATCGTAATATGAAAAAATTTTAACATGTGAAACTCATATGACTGTGAAGTGGTGTGTGGAAAATATAGTAATTTTTCACATGTAAACACAATAAATCATATTGACACAAAATTTAAAAACAAAATTATTCATATTGAATATCATAAAATTTATAAAAGTCATGCAAATTTTGCATATGAAAAAAATTTCCTTTGAGAAAAAGTTTCATATGAAAAATGGTCACCTCTCGGAAAACGTGTCACAAAACCTCTATGGAGGAGTGGTATCGCGCAAGGCATGATATATGAAAAAAATTTCACATATGAAATTCATATGACCGATGAGTAATATGTTGCGAGCATAGGTCGCATATTATATGGATTGATAAAATATTGAATTTAAATGTTTTATTATTAAATTAATGCAACAAAATGCTATATTGCAAGATGGTAATCAATACAAGTGTGTCTCCAAAAAAAATGTTTCACATATTAAAACAACATCATTTTGATATATTCATAACAGCTATAATTATCACATGTGAAATAAATTGCTTAAGAAATAAAAAATTTACATGCAAAAAAAACTTTATTTGAGATAATTTCTATATGAAAAAAGACTACCTTTCGGAAAACGTGTCTCAAAACCTTTGTAGGGAAGTAGTG
Source organism: Drosophila immigrans (assembly GCA_963583835.1). Taxonomy (NCBI): domain Eukaryota; kingdom Metazoa; phylum Arthropoda; class Insecta; order Diptera; family Drosophilidae; genus Drosophila; species Drosophila immigrans. Next base: position 36,642,918 of record OY757142.1, read on the forward strand.
TCGCGCAAGCAACGTAATATGAAAAAATTGTAACATGTGAAACTCATATGACTGTGAAGTCGTGTGTGTAAAATATAGTAATTTTTCACATATTATATGGATTGATAAAATAATGAAGTTAAATGTTTTATTATTAAATTAATGCAACATAATGCTATGTTGCAAGATGGTACTCAATACAAGTGTGTCTCAAAAAAGATGTTTCGCAAATTAAAACAACATCATTTTGATATATTAACAAGAGTTACAAATTTCACATGTGAAATAAATTGCTTAAGAAAAATAAAATTTACATGCAAAAAAAGTTTTTTATGTGAGAAAATTTCTATATGAAAAAAGACTACCTATCGGAAAACGTGTCACAAAGACTCTATGGGGGAGTGGCGTCGCGCAAGGCATGTTAGATGAAAAATATTTCACATATGAATTTCATATGATCGTGGAGTAATATATTGCCTGCATAGGTCACATATTATATGGATTGATAAAATAATGAAGTTAAATGTTTTATTATTAAATTAATGCAACATAATGCTATGTTGCAAGATGGTACTCAATACAAGTGTGTCTCCAAAAAAAATGTTTCACAAATTAAAACTATATCATTTTGATATATTCATAAGAGCTATAATTATCACATGTGAAATAAATTGCTTAAGAAATAAAAAATGTACATGCAAAAAAAATTTTATTTGAGAATGTATCTATATGAAAAAAGGCTACCTTTCGGAAAACGTGTCACAAAACCTTTGTAGGGAAGTAGTGTCGCGCAAGCAACAATATATGAAAAAATTGTAACATGTGAAACTCATATGACTGTGAAGTCGTGTGTGAAAAAAATAGTAATTTTTCATATGTAAACACAATATCTCATATTGACACAAAATTTAAAAACAAAATTATTCATATTGAATATCCTAAAATTTATAAAATTCACGCAAATTTTGCATGTGAAAAAAATTTCCTTTGAGAAAAAGTTTCATATGAAAAATGGTCACCTCTCGGAAAACGTGTCACAAAACCTTTGTAGGGAAGTAGTGTCGCGCAAGCAACGTAATATGAAAAAATTTTAACATGTGAAACTCATATGACTGTGAAGTTGTGTGTGTCAAATATAGTAATTTTTCACATGTAAACACAATAAATCATATTGACACAAAATTTAAGAACAAAATTATTCATATTGAATATCATAAAATTTATAAAAGTCATGCAAATTTTGCATATGAAAAAAATTTCATTTGAGAAAAAGTTTCTTATGAAAAAAGTCTACCTTTCGGAAAACGTGTCAGAAAACCTTTGTAGGGAAGTGGTGTCGCGCAAGCATCGTAATATGAAAAAATTTTAACATGTGAAACTCATATGACTGTGAAGTGGTGTGTGGAAAATATAGTAATTTTTCACATGTAAACACAATAAATCATATTGACACAAAATTTAAAAACAAAATTATTCGAATTGAATATCATTTAAGTTATAAAAGTCATGCAAATTTTGCATATGAAAAAAATTTCCTTTGAGAAAAAGTTTCATATGAAAAAAGGTCACCTTTCGGAAAACGTGTCAAAAAACCTCTATTGAGGAGTGGTGTCGCGGAAGGCATGTTATTTGAAAAAAAATTTCACATATGAAATTCATATGACCGATGAGTAATATGTTGCGAGCATAGGTCACATATTATATGGATTGATCAAATATTGAAGTTAAATGTTTTATTATTAAAATAATGCAACAAAATGCTATATTGCAAGATGGTACTCAATACAAGTGTGTCTCCAAAAATAATATTTCACATGTTAAAAGTATATCATTTTGATATATTCATAAGAGCTATAATTATAACATGTGAAATAAATTGCTTAAGAAATAACAAATTTACATCCAAAAAAAATTTTATTTGAGAAAATTTCTATATGGAAAAACGCTACCTTTCTGAAAACGTGTCACAAAACCTCTATAGGGAAGTGGCGTCGCGCAAGGTATGTTATATGAAAAAATTTCACATATGAAATTCATATGACCTTGGAGTAATATATTGCCGGCATAGGTCACATATTATATGGATTGATAAAATATTGAAGTTAAATGTTTTATTATTAAACTAATGCAACAAAATGCTATATTGCAAGATGGTACTCAACACAAGTGTGTCTCCAAAAAAAATGTTTCATAAATTAAAACAACATCATTTTAATATATTCATAACAGCTATAAAAATCACATGTGAAATAAATTGCTTAAGAAATAAAAAATTTACATGCAAAAAAAATTTTATTTGAGATAATTTCTATATGAAAAAAGACTACCTTTCGGAAAACGTGTCTCAAAACCTTTGTAGGGAAGTAGTGTCGCGCAAGCAACGTAATATGAAAAAATTTTAACATGAGAAACTCATATGACTGTGAAGTTGTGTGTGTAAAATATAGTATTTTTTCACATGTAAACACAATATCTCATATTGACACAAAATTTAAAAACAAAATTATTCGTGTTGAATATTATTAAAGTTATAAAATTCACGCAAATTTTGCATGTGAAAAAAATTTCATTTGAGATAAAGTTTCATATGAAAAATGGTCACCTTTCGGAAAACGTGTCACAAAACCTCTATGGAGGAGTGGTATCGCGCAAGGCATGATATATGAAAAAAATTTCACATATGAAATTCATATGACCGATGAGTAATATGTTGCCGGCATAGGTCACATATTATATGGATTGATAAAATATTGAAGTTAAATGTTTTATTATTAAACTAATGCAACAAAATGCTATATTGCAAGATGGTACTCAACACAAGTGTGTCTCCAAAAAAAATGTTTCACTTATTAAAACAACATAATTTTGATATATTCATAACAGCTATAACAATCACATGTGAAATAAATTGCTTAAGAAATAAAAAAATGTACTTGCAAAAAAAATTTTATTTGAGAATGTATCTATATGAAAAAAGGCTACCTTTCGGAAAACGTGTCACAAAACCCCTATAGGAAAGTAGTGTCGCGCAAGCAACAATATATGAAAAAATTGTAACATGTGAAACTCATATGACTGTGAAGTCGTGTGTGTAAAATATAGTAATTTTTCACATGTAAACACAATATCTCATATTGACACTAAATTTAAAAACAAAATTATTCATATTGAATATCCTAAAATTTATAAAATTCACGCAAATTTTGCATGTGAAAAAAATTTCATTTGAGAAAAAGTTTCATATGAAAAAAAGTCACCTTTCGGAAAACGTGTCACAAAACCTTTGTAGGGAAGTAGTGTCGCGCAAGCAACGTAATATGAAAAAATGTTAACATGTGAAACTCATATGACTGTGAAGTTGAGTGTGTCAAATATAGTAATTTTTCACATGTAAACACAATAAATCATATTGACACAAAATTTAAAAACAAATTTATTCATATTGAATATCATAAAATTTATAAAAGTCATGCAAATTTTGCATATGAAAAAAATTTCATTTGAGAAAAAGTTTCTTATGAAAAAAGTCTCCCTTTCGGAAAACGTGTCACAAAACCTTTGTAGGGAAGTGGTGTCGCGCAAGCATCGTAATATGAAAAAATTTTAACATGTGAAACTCATATGACTGTGAAGTGGTGTGTGGAAAATATAGTAATTTTTCACATGTAAACACAATAAATCATATTGACACAAAATTTAAAAACAAAATTATTCATATTGAATATCATAAAATTTATAAAAGTCATGCAAATTTTGCATATGAAAAAAATTTCCTTTGAGAAAAAGTTTCATATGAAAAATGGTCACCTTTCGGAAAACGTGTCACAAAACCTCTATGGAGGAGTGGTATCGCGCAAGGCATGATATATGAAAAAAATTTCACATATGAAATTCATATGACCGTGGAGTAATATGTTGCCGGCATAGGTCACATATTATATGGATTGATAAAATATTGAAGTTAAATGTTTTATTATTAAATTAATGCAACAAAATGCTATATTGCAAGATGGTACTCAACACAAGTGTGTCTCCAAAAAAAATGTTTCAATTATTAAAACAACATCATTTTGATATATTCATAACAGCTATAACAATCACATGTGAAATAAATTGCTTAAGAAATAAAAAATGTACATGCAAAAAAAGTTTTATTTCAGAAAATTTCTATATGAAAAAAGACTACCTATCGGAAAACGTGTCACAAAACCTCTATAGGGGAGTGGCGTCGTGCAAGGCATGTTTTAAATGAAAAAAATTTTACATGTGAAATTCATATGACCGTGGAGTAATATGTTGCCGGCATAGGTCACATATTACATGGATTGATAACATATTGAAGTTAAATGTTTTATTATTAAATTAATGCAACATAATGCTATGTTGCAAGATGGTACTCAATACAAGTGTGTCTCAAAAAAGATGTTTCGCAAATTAAAACAACATCATTTTGATATATTAACAAGAGTTATAAATTTCACATGTGAAATAAATTGCTTAAGAAAAATAAAATTTACATGCAAAAAAAGTTTTATTTGAGAAAATTTCTATATGAAAAAAGACTACCTATCGGAAAACGTGTCACAAAACCTCTATAGGGGAGTGGCGTCGCGCAAGGCATGTTAGATGAAAAATATTTCACATATGAAATTTATATGACCGTGGAGTAATATATTGCCGGCATAGGTCACATATTATATGGATTGATAAAATGTTGAAGTTAAATGTTTTATTATTAAATTAATGCGACATAATACCATATTGCAAGATGGTACTCAATACAAGTGTGTCTAAAAAAAAAATGTTTCACATGTTAAAACTATATCATTTTGATTTATTCATAAGAGCTATAATTATCACATGTGAAATAAATTGCATAAGAAATAAAAAACTTACATGCAAAAAAAAATTTTCTTTGAGAAAATTTCTATATGAAAAAAGACTACCTATCGGAAAACGTGTCACAAAACCTCTATAGGGAAGTGGCGTCGCGCAAGGTATGTTATATGAAAATAATTTCACATATGAAATTCATATGATCGTGGAGAAATATATTGCCGGCATAAGACACATATTATTTGGATTGATAAAATAATTAAGTTAAATGTTTTATTATTAAATTAATGCAACATAATGCTATGTTGCAAGATGGTACTCAATACAAGTGTGTCTCAAAAAAGATGTTTCGCAAATTTAAACAACATCATTTTGATATATTAACCAGAGTTAAAATTTCACATGTGAAATAAATTGCTTAAGAAAAGTAAAATTTACATGCAAAAAAAGTTTTATTTGAGAAAATTTCTATATGAAAAAAGGCTACCTTTCGGAAAACGTGTCACAAAACCTCTATAGGGGAGTGGCGTCGCGCAAGGCATGTTTTAAATGAAAAAAATTTTACATGTGAAATTCATATGACCGTGGAGTAATATGTTGCCGGCATAGGACACATATTATATGGATTGATAAAATATTGAAGTTAAAAGTTTTTTTATTAAATTAATGCAACATAATGCAATATTGCAAGATGGTACTCAATACAAAAAAAATGTTTCACATATTAAAACAACATCATTTTGATATATTCATAACAGCTATAACAATCACATGTGAAATAAATTGCTTAAGAAATAAAAAATGTACTTGCAAAAAAAATTTTATTTGAGATAATTTCTATATGAAAAAAGGCTACCTTTCGGAAAACGTGTCAGAAAACCTTTGTAGGGAAGTAGTGTCGCGCAAGCAACGATATATGAAAAAATTGTAACATGTGAAACTCATATGACTGTGAAGTGGTGTGTAAAAAATATAGTCATTTTTCAGATGTAAACACAATATCTCATATTGACACAAAATTTAAAAACAAAATTATTCATATTGAATATCACAAAATTTATAAAATTCATGCAAATTTTGCAAGTAAAAAAAAAATTTCTTTTGAGAAAAAGATCCATATGAAAAAAGGTCGCCTCTCGGAAAACGTGTCACAAAACCTCTATACGGAAGTGGTTTCGCGCAAGGCATGTTATATGAAAAAAATTTCACATATGAAATTCATATGACCGATGAGTAATATGTTGCCGGCATAGGACACATATTATATGGATTGATAAAATATTGAAGTTAAATGTTTTTTTATTAAATTAATGCAACATAATGCAATATTGCAAGATGGTAATCAATACAAGTGTGTCTCAAAAAAAATGTTTCACATGTTAAAACTATATCATTTTGATATATTTATAACAGTTATAAATTTCACATGTGAAGTAAATTGCGTAAGAAATATGAAATTAACATGTGAAAAAAATTTTATTTAAGAAAAAGTTCCATATGAAAAAAAGGCTACCTCTCGGAAAACGTGTCACAAAACCTTTATAGGGGAGTGGCGTCGCGCAAGGCATGTTATATGAAAAAAATTTCACATATGAAATTCATATGACCGTGGAGTAATATAATGCCGGCATAGGTCACATATTATATGGATTGATAAAATATTGAAGTTAAATGTTTTTTTATTAAATGAATGCAACATAATGCAATATTGCAAGATGGTAATCAATACAAGTGTGTCTCCAAAAAAAATGTTTCACAAATTAAAACTATATCATTTTGATATATTCATAAGAGCTATAATTATCACATGTGAAATAAATTGCTTAAGAAATAAAAAATTTACATGCAAAAAAAACTTTATTTGAGAATGTATCTGTATGAAAAAAGGCTACCTTTCGGAAAACGTGTCACAAAACCTTTGTGAAAAAATTATATGAAAAAATTGTAACATGTGAAACTCATTTGACTGTGAAGTCGTGTGTGTAAAATATAGTAATTTTTCACATGTAAACACAATATCTCATATTGACACAAAATTTAAAAACAAAATTATTCATATTGAATATCCTAAAATTTATAAAATTCACGCAAATTTTGCATGTGAAAAAAATTTCATTCAAGAAAAAGTTTCATATGAAAAAAAATCACCTTTCGGAAAACGTGTCACAAAACCTTTGTAGGGAAGTAGTGTCGCGCAAGCAACGTAATATGAAAAAATTTTAACATGTGAAACTCATATGACTGTGAATTTGTGTGTGTCAAATATAGTAATTTTTCACATGTAAACACAATAAATCATATTGACACAAAATTTAAAAACAAATTTATTCATATTAAATATCATAAAATTTATAAAAGTCATGCAAATTTTGCATATGAAAAAAATTTCATTTGAGAAAAAGTTTCTTATGAAAAAAGTCTACCTTTCGGAAAACGTGTCAGAAAACCTTTGTAGGGAAGTGGTGTCGCGCAAGCATCGTAATATGAAAAAATTTTAACATGTGAAACTCATATGACTGTGAAGTGGTGTGTGGAAAATATAGTAATTTTTCACATGTAAACACAATAAATCATATTGACACAAAATTTAAAAACAAAATTATTCGTATTGAATATCATTAAAGTTACAAAAGTCATGCAAATTTTGCATATGAAAAAAATTTCCTTTGAGAAAAAGTTTCATATGAAAAAAGGTCACCTTTCGGAAAACGTGTCAAAAAACCTCTATTGAGGAGTGGTGTCGCGGAAAGCATGTTATTTGAAAAAAAATTTCACATATGAAATTCATATGACCGTGGAGTAATATGTTGCCGGCATAGGTCACATATTATATGGATTGATAAAATATTGAAGTTAAATGTTTTATTATTAAAATAATGCAACAAAATGCTATATTGCAAGATGGTACTCAATACAAGTGTGTCTCCAAAAATAATATTTCACATGTTAAAAGTATATCATTTTGATATATTCATAAGAGCTATAATTATAACATGCGAAATAAATTGCTTAAGAAATAACAAATTTACATCCAAAAAAAATTTTTTTTGAGAAAATTTCTATATGGAAAAACGCTACCTTTCGGAAAACGTGTCACTAAACCTTTGTAGGGAAGTAGTGTCGCGCAAGCAACGAAATATGAAAAAATTGTAACATGTGAAACTCATATGAGTGTGAAGTGGTGTGTGTAAAATATAGTAATTTTTCAGATGTAAACACAATATCTCATATTGACACAAAATTTAAAAACAAAACTATTCATATTGAATATCATTAAAGTTATAAAAGTCATAAACATTTTCTTGTGAAAAAAATTTTATTTGAGAAAAAGTTTCTTATGAAAAAAGTCTACCTTTCGGAAAACGTGTCAGAAAACCTTTGTAGAGAAGTAGTGTCGCAGAAGCATCGTAATGTGAAAAAATTTGAACATGTGAAACTCATTTGAGTGTGAAATGGTGTGTGTAAAATATAGTAATTTTTCACATGTAAACACAATAAATCATATTGACACAAAATTTAAAAACAAAATTATTCATATTGAATATCATAAAATTTATAAAAGTCATGCAAATTTTGCATATGAAAAAAATTTCCTTTGAGAAAAAGTTTCATATGAAAAATGGCCACCTTTCGGAAAACGTGTCACAAAGACTCTATGGGGGAGTGGCGTCGCGCAAGGCATGTTAGATGAAAAATATTTCACATATGAAATTCATATTCCATACAAATTATATGGATTGATAAAATATTGAAGTTAAATGTTTTATTATTAAATTAATGCAATATTGCAAGATGGTAATCAATACAAGTGTGTCTCCAAAAAAAATGTTTCACAAATTAAAACTACATCATTTTGATATATTCATAAGAGTTAAAAATTTCACATGTGAAATAAAGTGCTTAAGAAATATAAAATTAACATGTGAAAAAAAATTTTATTTGAGAAAATTTCTATATGAAAAAAGGCTACCTTTCGGAAAACGTGCCACAAAACCTATGTAGGGAAGTAGTGTCGCGCAAGCAACGAAATATGAAAAAATTTTAACATGTGAAACTCATATGACTGTGAAGTGGTGTGTGTTAAATATAGTAATTTTTCAGATGTAAACACAATATCTCATATTGACACAAAATTTAAAAACAAAATTATTCATATTGAATATCACAAAATTTATAAAATTCTTGCAAATTTTGCAAGTGAAAAAAATTTCATTTGAGAAAAAGATCCATATGAAAAAAAGTCGCCTCTCGGAAAACGAGTCACAAAACCTCTATACGGAAGTGGCGTCGCGCAAGGCATGTTATATGAAAAAAATTTCACATATGAAATTCATATGACCGATGAGTAATATGTTGCGAGCATAGGTCGCATATTATATGGATTGATAAAATATTGAATTTAAATGTTTTATTATTAAATTAATGCAACAAAATGCTATATTGCAAGATGGTAATCAATACAAGTGTGTCTCCAAAAAAAATGTTTCACATATTAAAACTACATAATTTTGATATATTCATAAGAGTTATAACCATCACATGTGAAATAAATTGCTTAAGAAATATAAAATTAACATGCAATAAAAATTTTATTTGAGAAAATTTCTATATGAAAAAAGGCTACCTTTCTGAAAACGTGTCACAAAACCTTTGTAGGGAAGTAGGGTCGGTCATATTGAATATCATTAAAGTTATAAAAGTCACAAAAATTTTCTTGTGAAAAAAATTTCATTTGAGAAAAAGTTTCTTATGAAAAAAGTCTACCTTTCGGAAAACGTGTCACAAAACCTTTGTAGGGAAGTAGTGTCGCGCAAGCAACGTAATATGAAAAAATTGTAACATGTGAAACTCATATGACTGTGAAGTGGTATTGTAAAATTTAGTCATTTTTCAGATGTAAACACAATATCTCATATTGACACAAAATTTAAAAACAAAATTATTCATATTGAATATCATAAAATTTATAAAAGTCATGCAAATTTTGCATATGAAAAAAATTTCCTTTGAGAAAAAGTTTCATATGAAAAATGGTCACCTTTCGGAAAACGTGTCACATAACCTCTATGGAGGAATGGTGTCGCGCAAGGCATGATATTTGAAAAAAATTTCACATATGAAATTCATATGACCGTGGAGTAATATGTTGCCGGCATAGGTCACATATTATATGGATTGATAAAATAATGAAGTAAAATGTTTTATTATTAAATTAATGCAACAAAATGATATATTGCAAGATGGTACTCAATACAAGTGTGTCTCCAAAAAAAATGTTTCACATATTAAAACTACATCATTTTGATATATTCATAAGAGTTATAAATTTCACATGTGAAATAAATGACTTAAGAAATATAAAATTAACATGTGAAAAAAAATTTTATTTGAGAAAATTTCTAGATGAAAAAAGGCTACCTTTCGGAAAACGTGTCACAAAACCTTTGTAGGGAAGTAGTGTCGCTCAAGCAACGAAATGTGAAAAAATTGTAACATGTGAAACTCATATGACTGTGAAGTGGTATTGTAAAATTTAGTCATTTTTCAGATGTAAACACAATATCTCATATTGACACAAAATTTAAAAACAAAATTATTCATATTGAATATCACAAAATTTATAAAATTCATGCAATTTTTGCTAGTGAAAAAAATTTCATTTGAGAAAAAGATCCATATGAAAAAAAGTCGCCTCTCGGAAAACGTGTCACAAAACCTCTATAAGGAAGTGGTTTCGCGCAAGGCATGTTATATGAAAAAAATTTCACATATGAAGTTCATATGACCGATGAGTAATATGTTGCCGGCATAGGTCGCAAATTATATGGATTGATAAAATATTGAATTTAAATGATTTATTATTAAATTAATGCAACAAAATGCTATATTGCAAGATGGTACTCAATGCAAGTGTGTCTCCAAAAAAAATGATTCACATATTAAAACTACATCATTTTGATATATTCATAAGAGCTATAATTATCACATGTGAAATAAATTGCTTAAGAAATAAAAAATTTACATGCAAAAAAAATTTTATTTGAGAAAATTTCTATATGAAAAAAGGCTACCTTTCTGAAAACGTGTCACAAAACCTTTGTAGGGAAGTAGTGTCGCGCAAGCAACGTAATATGAAAAAATTGTAACATGCGAAACTCATATGACTGTGAAGTTGTGTGGGTAAAATGTAGTAATTTTTCACATGTAAACACAATATCTCATATTGACACAAAATTTAAAAACAAAATTATTCGTATTAAATATCATTAAAGTTATAAAAGTCATGAAAAATTTACATGTGAAAAAAATTTTCATATGAAAAAAGTCTAACTTTCGGAAAACGTGTCACAAAACCTTTGTAGGGAAGTAGTGTCGTGCAAGCAACGTTATATGAAAGAAATTTAACATGTGAAACTCATGTGACTGTGAAGTGGTGTGTGTAAAATATAGTAATTTTTCACATGTAAACACACTATCTCATATTGACACAAAATTTAAAAACAAAATTATTCATATTGAATATCATTAAAGTTATAAAAGTCATAAAAATTTTCTTGTCAAAAAAATTTCATTTGAGAAAATGTTTCTTATGAAAAAAGTCTACCTTTCGGAAAACGTGTCACAAAACCTCTATAGGGAAGTAGCGTCGCGCAAGGCATGTTATATGAAAAAAATTTCACATATGAAATTCATATGACCGTGGAGTAATATATTGCCGGCATAGGTCACATATTATATGGATTGATAAAATATTGAAGTTAAATGTTTTATTCATAAATGAATGCAACAAAATGCTATATCGCAAGATGGTACTCAATACAAGTGTGTCTCAAAAAAAAATGTTTCACATGTTAAAACTACATCATTTTGATATATTCATAAGAGCTATAATTATCACATGTGAAATAAATTGATTAAGAAATAAAAAATTTACATGCAATAAAAATTTTATTTGAGAAAATTTCTATATGAATAAAGGCTACCTTTCGGAAAACGTGTCACAAAACCTGTATAGGGGAGTGGCGTGGCGCAAGGCATGTTATATGAAAATAATTTCACATATGAAATTCATATGATCGTGGAGTAATATATTGCCGGCATAGGACACATATTATATGTATTGATAAAATAATGAAGTTAAATGTTTTATTATTAAATTAATGCAACAAAATGCTATATTGCAAGATGGTAATCAATACAAGTGTGTCTCAAAAAAAAATGTTTCACATGTTAAAACTATATCATTTTGATATATTCATGTGAAATAAATTGCTTAAGAAATAAAAAATTTACATGCAAAAAAAATTTTATTTGAGAAAATTTCTATATGAATAAAGGCTACCTTTCTGAAAACGTGTCACAAAACCTCTATAGGGAAGTAGCGTCGCGCAAGGCATGTTATATGAAAAAAATTTCACATATGAAATTCATATGACCGTGGAGTAATATATTGCCGGCATAGGTCACATATTATATGGATTGATAAAATATTGAAGTAAAATGTTTTATTATTAAACTAATGCAACAAAATGCTATATAGCAAGATGGTACTCAATACAAGTGTGTCTCAAAAAAAATATTTCACATGTTAAAACTACATAATTTTGATATATTCATAAGAGTTATAACCATCACATGTGAAATAAATTGCTTAAGAAATATAAAATTAACATGCAATAAAAATTTTATTTGAGAAAATTTCTATATGAAAAAAGGCTACCTTTCTGAAAACGTGTCACAAAACCTTTGTAGGGAAGTAGGGTCGGTCATATTGAATATCATTAAAGTTATAAAAGTCACAAAAATTTTCTTGTGAAAAAAATTTCATTTGAGAAAAAGTTTCTTATGAAAAAAGTCTACCTTTCGGAAAACGTGTCACAAAACCTTTGTAGGGAAGTAGTGTCGCGCAAGCAACGTAATATGAAAAAATTGTAACATGTGAAACTCATATGACTGTGAAGTGGTGTGTGTAAAATATAGTAATTGTTCACATGTAAATACAATGAATCATATTGACACAAAATTTAAAAACAAAATTATTCATATTGAATATCATAAAATTTATAAAAGTCATGCAAATTTTGCATATGAAAAAAATTTCATTTGAGAAAAAGTTTCTTAAGAAAAAAGTCTTCCTTTCGGAAAACGTGTCAGAAAACCTTTGTAGGGAAGTGGTGTCGCGCAAGCATCGTAATATGAAAAAATTTTAACATGTGAAACTCATATGACTGTGAAGTGGTGTGTGTCAAATATAGTAATTTTTCACATGTAAACACAATAAATCATATTGACACAAAATTTAAACAAAATTAAAAACAAAATTATTCGTATTGAATATCATTAAAGTTATAAAAGTCATGCAAATTTTGCATATGAAAAAAATTTCCTTTGAGAAAAAGTTTCATATGAAAAATGGTCACCTTTCGGAAAACGTGTCACATAACCTCTATGGAGGAATGGTGTCGCGCAAGGCATGATATTTGAAAAAAATTTCACATATGAAATTCATATGACCGTGGAGTAATATGTTGCCGGCATAGGTCACATATTATATGGATTGATAAAATAATGAAGTAAAATGTTTTATTATTAAATTAATGCAACAAAATGATATATTGCAAGATGGTACTCAATACAAGTGTGTCTCCAAAAAAAATGTTTCACATATTAAAACTACATCATTTTGATATATTCATAAGAGTTATAAATTTCACATGTGAAATAAATGACTTAAGAAATATAAAATTAACATGTGAAAAAAAATTTTATTTGAGAAAATTTCTAGATGAAAAAAGGCTACCTTTCGGAAAACGTGTCACAAAACCTTTGTAGGGAAGTAGTGTCGCTCAAGCAACGAAATGTGAAAAAATTGTAACATGTGAAACTCATATGACTGTGAAGTGGTATTGTAAAATTTAGTCATTTTTCAGATGTAAACACAATATCTCATATTGACACAAAATTTAAAAACAAAATTATTCATATTGAATATCACAAAATTTATAAAATTCATGCAATTTTTGCTAGTGAAAAAAATTTCATTTGAGAAAAAGATCCATATGAAAAAAAGTCGCCTCTCGGAAAACGTGTCACAAAACCTCTATAAGGAAGTGGTTTCGCGCAAGGCATGTTATATGAAAAAAATTTCACATATGAAGTTCATATGACCGATGAGTAATATGTTGCCGGCATAGGTCGCAAATTATATGGATTGATAAAATATTGAATTTAAATGATTTATTATTAAATTAATGCAACAAAATGCTATATTGCAAGATGGTACTCAATGCAAGTGTGTCTCCAAAAAAAATGATTCACATATTAAAACTACATCATTTTGATATATTCATAAGAGCTATAATTATCACATGTGAAATAAATTGCTTAAGAAATAAAAAATTTACATGCAAAAAAAATTTTATTTGAGAAAATTTCTATATGAAAAAAGGCTACCTTTCTGAAAACGTGTCACAAAACCTTTGTAGGGAAGTAGTGTCGCGCAAGCAACGTAATATGAAAAAATTGTAACATGCGAAACTCATATGACTGTGAAGTTGTGTGGGTAAAATGTAGTAATTTTTCACATGTAAACACAATATCTCATATTGACACAAAATTTAAAAACAAAATTATTCGTATTAAATATCATTAAAGTTATAAAAGTCATGAAAAATTTACATGTGAAAAAAATTTTCATATGAAAAAAGTCTAACTTTCGGAAAACGTGTCACAAAACCTTTGTAGGGAAGTAGTGTCGTGCAAGCAACGTTATATGAAAGAAATTTAACATGTGAAACTCATGTGACTGTGAAGTGGTGTGTGTAAAATATAGTAATTTTTCACATGTAAACACACTATCTCATATTGACACAAAATTTAAAAACAAAATTATTCATATTGAATATCATTAAAGTTATAAAAGTCATAAAAATTTTCTTGTCAAAAAAATTTCATTTGAGAAAATGTTTCTTATGAAAAAAGTCTACCTTTCGGAAAACGTGTCACAAAACCTCTATAGGGAAGTAGCGTCGCGCAAGGCATGTTATATGAAAAAAATTTCACATATGAAATTCATATGACCGTGGAGTAATATATTGCCGGCATAGGTCACATATTATATGGATTGATAAAATATTGAAGTTAAATGTTTTATTCATAAATGAATGCAACAAAATGCTATATCGCAAGATGGTACTCAATACAAGTGTGTCTCAAAAAAAAATGTTTCACATGTTAAAACTACATCATTTTGATATATTCATAAGAGCTATAATTATCACATGTGAAATAAATTGATTAAGAAATAAAAAATTTACATGCAATAAAAATTTTATTTGAGAAAATTTCTATATGAAAAAAGGCTACCTTTCTGAAAACGTGTCACAAAACCTCTATAGGGAAGTGGCGTCGCGCAAAGCATGTTATATGAAAAAAATTTCACATATGAAATTCATATGACCGTGGAGTAATATATTGCCGGCATAGGTCACATATTATATGGATTGATAAAATATTGAAGTTAAATGTTTTTTGATTAAATGAATGCAACATAATGCAATATTGCAAGATGGTAATCAATACAAGTGTGTCTCCAAAAAAAATGTTTCACAAATTAAAACTATATCATTTTGATATATTCATAAGAGCTATAATTATCACATGTGAAATAAATTGCTTAAGAAATAAAAAATTTACATGCAAAAAAAAACTTTATTTGAGAATGTATCTGTATGAAAAAAGGCTACCTTTCGGAAAACGTGTCACAAAACCTTTGTGGGGAAGTAGTGTCGCGCAAGCAACAATATATGAAAAAATTGTAACATGTGAAACTCATTTGACTGTGAAGTCGTGTGTGTAAAATATAGTAATTTTTCACATGTAAACACAATATCTCATATTGACACAAAATTTAAAAACAAAATTATTCATATTGAATATCCTAAAATTTATAAAATTCACGCAAATTTTGCATGTGAAAAAAATTTCATTCAAGAAAAAGTTTCATATGAAAAAAAATCACCTTTCGGAAAACGTGTCACAAAACCTTTGTAGGGAAGTAGTGTCGCGCAAGCAACGTAATATGAAAAAATTTTAACATGTGAAACTCATATGACTGTGAATTTGTGTGTGTCAAATATAGTAATTTTTCACATGTAAACACAATAAATCATATTGACACAAAATTTAAAAACAAATTTATTCATATTAAATATCATAAAATTTATAAAAGTCATGCAAATTTTGCATATGAAAAAAATTTCATTTGAGAAAAAGTTTCTTATGAAAAAAGTCTACCTTTCGGAAAACGTGTCAGAAAACCTTTGTAGGGAAGTGGTGTCGCGCAAGCATCGTAATATGAAAAAATTTTAACATGTGAAACTCATATGACTGTGAAGTGGTGTGTGGAAAATATAGTAATTTTTCACATGTAAACACAATAAATCATATTGACACAAAATTTAAAAACAAAATTATTCGTATTGAATATCATTAAAGTTACAAAAGTCATGCAAATTTTGCATATGAAAAAAATTTCCTTTGAGAAAAAGTTTCATATGAAAAAAGGTCACCTTTCGGAAAACGTGTCAAAAAACCTCTATTGAGGAGTGGTGTCGCGGAAGGCATGTTATTTGAAAAAAAATTTCACATATGAAATTCATATGACCGTGGAGTAATATGTTGCCGGCATAGGTCACATATTATATGGATTGATAAAATATTGAAGTTAAATGTTTTATTATTAAAATAATGCAACAAAATGCTATATTGCAAGATGGTACTCAATACAAGTGTGTCTCCAAAAATAATATTTCACATGTTAAAAGTATATCATTTTGATATATTCATAAGAGCTATAATTATAACATGCGAAATAAATTGCTTAAGAAATAACAAATTTACATCCAAAAAAAATTTTTTTTGAGAAAATTTCTATATGGAAAAACGCTACCTTTCGGAAAACGTGTCACTAAACCTTTGTAGGGAAGTAGTGTCGCGCAAGCAACGAAATATGAAAAAATTGTAACATGTGAAACTCATATGAGTGTGAAGTGGTGTGTGTAAAATATAGTAATTTTTCAGATGTAAACACAATATCTCATATTGACACAAAATTTAAAAACAAAACTATTCATATTGAATATCATTAAAGTTATAAAAGTCATAAACATTTTCTTGTGAAAAAAATTTTATTTGAGAAAAAGTTTCTTATGAAAAAAGTCTACCTTTCGGAAAACGTGTCAGAAAACCTTTGTAGAGAAGTAGTGTCGCAGAAGCATCGTAATGTGAAAAAATTTGAACATGTGAAACTCATTTGAGTGTGAAATGGTGTGTGTAAAATATAGTAATTTTTCACATGTAAACACAATAAATCATATTGACACAAAATTTAAAAACAAAATTATTCATATTGAATATCATAAAATTTATAAAAGTCATGCAAATTTTGCATATGAAAAAAATTTCCTTTGAGAAAAAGTTTCATATGAAAAATGGCCACCTTTCGGAAAACGTGTCACAAAGACTCTATGGGGGAGTGGCGTCGCGCAAGGCATGTTAGATGAAAAATATTTCACATATGAAATTCATATTCCATACAAATTATATGGATTGATAAAATATTGAAGTTAAATGTTTTATTATTAAATTAATGCAATATTGCAAGATGGTAATCAATACAAGTGTGTCTCCAAAAAAAATGTTTCACAAATTAAAACTACATCATTTTGATATATTCATAAGAGTTAAAAATTTCACATGTGAAATAAAGTGCTTAAGAAATATAAAATTAACATGTGAAAAAAAATTTTATTTGAGAAAATTTCTATATGAAAAAAGGCTACCTTTCGGAAAACGTGCCACAAAACCTATGTAGGGAAGTAGTGTCGCGCAAGCAACGAAATATGAAAAAATTTTAACATGTGAAACTCATATGACTGTGAAGTGGTGTGTGTTAAATATAGTAATTTTTCAGATGTAAACACAATATCTCATATTGACACAAAATTTAAAAACAAAATTATTCATATTGAATATCACAAAATTTATAAAATTCTTGCAAATTTTGCAAGTGAAAAAAATTTCATTTGAGAAAAAGATCCATATGAAAAAAAGTCGCCTCTCGGAAAACGAGTCACAAAACCTCTATACGGAAGTGGCGTCGCGCAAGGCATGTTATATGAAAAAAATTTCACATATGAAATTCATATGACCGATGAGTAATATGTTGCGAGCATAGGTCGCATATTATATGGATTGATAAAATATTGAATTTAAATGTTTTTTTATTAAATTAATGCAACATAATGCAATATTACACGATGGTAATCAATACAAGTGTGTCTCAAAAAAAATGTTTCACAAATTAAAACTATATAATTTTGATATATTCATAAGAGCTATAATTATCACATGTGAAATAAATTGCTTAAGAAATAACAAATTTACATCCAAAAAAAATTTTATTTGAGAAAATTTCTATATGGAAAAACGCTACCTTTCTGAAAACGTGTCACAAAACCTCTATAGGGAAGTGGCGTCGCGCAAGGTATGTTATATGAAAAAAATTTCACATATGAAATTCATATGATCGTGGAGAAATATATTGCCGGCATAAGACACATATTATTTGGATTGATAAAATAATTAAGTTAAATGTTTTATTATTAAATTAATGCAACATAATGCTATGTTGCAAGATGGTACTCAATACAAGTGTGTCTCAAAAAAGATGTTTCGCAAATTAAAACAACATCATTTTGATATATTAACAAGAGTTAAAATTTCACATGTGAAATAAATTGCTTAAGAAAAGTAAAATTAACATGCAAAAAAAGTTTTATTTGAGAAAATTTCTATATGAAAAAAGGCTACCTTTCGGAAAACGTGTCACAAAACCTCTATAGGGGAGTGGCGTCGCGCAAGGCATGTTTTAAATGAAAAAAATTTTACATGTGAAATTCATATGACCGTGGAGTAATATGTTGCCGGCATAGGACACATATTATATGGATTGATAAAATATTGAAGTTAAAAGTTTTTTTATTAAATTAATGCAACATAATGCAATATTGCAAGATGGTACTCAATACAAAAAAAATGTTTCACATATTAAAACAACATCATTTTGATATATTCATAACAGCTATAACAATCACATGTGAAATAAATTGCTAAAGAAATAAAAAATTTACATGCAAAAAAAATTTTATTTGAGATAATTTCTATATGAAAAAAGACTACCTTTCTCAAAACCTTTGTAGGGAAGTAGTGTCGCGCAAGCAACGTAATATGAAAAAATTTTAACATGAGAAACTCATATGACTGTGAAGTTGTGTGTGTAAAATATAGTAATTTTTCACATGTAAACACAATATCTCATATTGACACAAAATTTAAAAACAAAATTATTCGTGTTGAATATTATTAAAGTTATAAAATTTACGCAAATTTTGCATGTGAAAAAATTTCATTTGAGAAAAAGTTTCATATGAAAAATGGTCACCTTTCGGAAAACGTGTCACAAAACCTCTATGGAGGAGTGGAATCGCGCAAGGCAAGATATATGAAAAAAATTTCACATATGAAATTCATATGACCGATGAGTAATATGTTGCCGGCATAGGTCACATATTATATGGATTGATAAAATATTGAAGTTAAATGTTTTATTATTAAACTAATGCAACAAAATGCTATATTGCAAGATGGTACTCAACACAAGTGTGTCTCCAAAAAAAATGTTTCATAAATTAAAACAACATCATTTTGATATATTCATAACAGCTATAACAATCACATGTGAAATAAATTGCTTAAGAAATAAAAAATGTACTTGCAAAAAAAATTTTATTTGAGATAATTTCTATATGAAAAAAGGCTACCTTTCGGAAAACGTGTCACAAAACCTTTGTAGGGAAGTAGTGTCGCGCAAGCAACGTAATATGAAAAAATTTTAACATGTGAAACTCATATGACTGTGAAGTTGTGTGTGTCAAATATAGTAATTTTTCACATGTGAACACACTATCTCATATTGACACAAAATTTAAAAACAAAATAATTCATATTGAATATCATTAAAGTTATAAAAGTCATAAAAAAATTTCTTGTGAAAAAAATTTCATTTGAGAAAAGTTTCTTATGAAAAAAGGCTACCTTTCGGAAAACGTGTCAGAAAACCTTTGTAGGGAAGTAGTGTCGCGCAAGCAACGATATATGAAAAAATTGTAACATGTGAAACTCATATGACTGTGAAGTGGTGTGTAAAAAATATAGTCATTTTTCAGATGTAAACACAATATCTCATATTGACACAAAATTTAAAAACAAAATTATTCATATTGAATATCACAAAATTTATAAAATTCATGCAAATTTTGCAAGTGAAAAAAATTTCTTTTGAGAAAAAGATCCATATGAAAAAAGGTCGCCTCTCGGAAAACGTGTCACAAAACCTCTATACGGAAGTGGTTTCGCGCAAGGCATGTTATATGAAAAAAATTTCACATATGAAATTCATATGACCGATGAGTAATATGTTTTGCCGGCATAGGACACATATTATATGGATTGATAAAATATTGAAGTTAAATGTTTTTTTATTAAATTAATGCAACATAATTCAATATTGCAAGATGGTAATCAATACAAGTGTGTCTCAAAAAAAATGTTTCACATGTTAAAACTATATCATTTTGATATATTTATAACAGTTATAAATTTCACATGTGAAGTAAATTGCGTAAGAAATATGAAATTAACATGTGAAAAAAATTTTATTTAAGAAAAAGTTCCATATGAAAAAAAGGCTACCTCTCGGAAAACGTGTCACAAAACCTTTATAGGGGAGTGGCGTCGCGCAAGGCATGTTATATGAAAAAAATTTCACATATGAAATTCATATGACCGTGGAGTAATATAATGCCGGCATAGGTCACATATTATATGGATTGATAAAATATTGAAGTTAAATGTTTTTTTATTAAATGAATGCAACATAATGCAATATTGCAAGATGGTAATCAATACAAGTGTGTCTCCAAAAAAAATGTTTCACAAATTAAAACTATATCATTTTGATATATTCATAAGAGCTATAATTATCACATGTGAAATAAATTGCTTAAGAAATAAAAAATTTACTTGCAAAAAAAACTTTATTTGAGAATGTATCTGTATGAAAAAAGGCTACCTTTCGGAAAACGTGTCACAAAACCTTTGTGAAAAAATTATATGAAAAAATTGTAACATGTGATATTTGAGAAAATTTCTATATGAAAAAAGGCTACCTTTCGGAAAACGTGTCACTAAACCTTTGTAGGGAAGTAGTGTCGCGCAAGCAACGAAATATGAAAAAATTTTAACATGTGAAACTCATATGACTGTGAAGTGGTGTGTGTTAAATATAGTAATTTTTCAGATGTAAACACAATATCTCATATTGACACAAAATTTAAAAACAAAATTATTCATATTGAATATCACAAAATTTATAAAATTCTTGCAAATTTTGCAAGTGAAAAAAATTTCATTTGAGAAAAAGATCCATATGAAAAAAAGTCGCCTCTCGGAAAACGAGTCACAAAACCTCTATACGGAAGTGGCGTCGCGCAAGGCATGTTATATGAAAAAAATTTCACATATGAAATTCATATGACCGTGGAGTAATATGTTGCCGGCATAGGTCACATATTATATGGATTGATAAAATATTGAAGTTAAATGTTTTATTATTAAAATAATGCAACAAAATGCTATATTGCAAGATGGTACTCAATACAAGTGTGTCTCCAAAAATAATATTTCACATGTTAAAAGTATATCATTTTGATATATTCATAAGAGCTATAATTATAACATGCGAAATAAATTGCTTAAGAAATAACAAATTTACATCCAAAAAAAATTTTTTTTGAGAAAATTTCTATATGGAAAAACGCTACCTTTCGGAAAACGTGTCACTAAACCTTTGTAGGGAAGTAGTGTCGCGCAAGCAACGAAATATGAAAAAATTGTAACATGTGAAACTCATATGAGTGTGAAGTGGTGTGTGTAAAATATAGTAATTTTTCAGATGTAAACACAATATCTCATATTGACACAAAATTTAAAAACAAAACTATTCATATTGAATATCATTAAAGTTATAAAAGTCATGAACATTTTCTTGTGAAAAAAATTTTATTTGAGAAAAAGTTTCTTATGAAAAAAGTCTACCTTTCGGAAAACGTGTCAGAAAACCTTTGTAGAGAAGTAGTGTCGCAGAAGCATCGTAATGTGAAAAAATTTGAACATGTGAAACTCATTTGAGTGTGAAATGGTGTGTGTAAAATATAGTAATTTTTCACATGTAAACACAATAAATCATATTGACACAAAATTTAAAAACAAAATTATTCATATTGAATATCATAAAATTTATAAAAGTCATGCAAATTTTGCATATGAAAAAAATTTCCTTTGAGAAAAAGTTTCATATGAAAAATGGCCACCTTTCGGAAAACGTGTCACAAAGACTCTATGGGGGAGTGGCGTCGCGCAAGGCATGTTAGATGAAAAATATTTCACATATGAAATTCATGTTCCATACAAATTATATGGATTGATAAAATATTGAAGTTAAATGTTTTATTATTAAATTAATGCAACAAAATGCTATATTGCAAGATGGTAATCAATACAAGTGTGTCTCCAAAAAAAATGTTTCACAAATTAAAACTACATCATTTTGATATATTCATAAGAGTTAAAAATTTCACATGTGAAATAAAGTGCTTAAGAAATATAAAATTAACATGTGAAAAAAAATTTTATTTGAGAAAATTTCTATATGAAAAAAGGCTACCTTTCGGAAAACGTGTCACAAAACCTTTGTAGGGAAGTAGTGTCGCGCAAGCAACGAAATATAAAAAAATTGTAACATGTGAAACTCATATGACTGTGAAGTTGTGTGTGTTAAATATAGTAATTTTTCAGATGTAAACACAATATCTCATATTGACACAAAATTTAAAAACAAAATTATTCATATTGAATATCACAAAATTTATAAAATTCTTGCAAATTTTGCAAGTGAAAAAAATTTCATTTGAGAAAAAGATCCATATGAAAAAAAGTCGCCTCTCGGAAAACGAGTCACAAAACCTCTATACGGAAGTGGCGTCGCGCAAGGCATGTTATATGAAAAAAATTTCACATATGAAATTCATATGACCGATGAGTAATATGTTGCGAGCATAGGTCGCATATTATATGGATTGATAAAATATTGAATTTAAATGTTTTATTATTAAATTAATGCAACAAAATGCTATATTGCAAGATGGTAATCAATACAAGTGTGTCTCCAAAAAAAATGTTTCACATATTAAAACAACATCATTTTGATATATTCATAACAGCTATAATTATCACATGTGCAATAAATTGCTTAAGAAATAAAAAATTAACAAGTGAAAAAAAATTTTATTTGAGAAAATTTCTATATGAAAAAAGGCTACCTTTCGGAAAACGTGTCACAAAACCTTTGTAGGGAAGTAGTGTCGCGCAAGCAACGAAATATAAAAAAATTGCAACATGTGAAACTCATATGACTGTGAAGTTGTGTGTGTAAAATATAGTAATTTTTCACATATAAACACAATAAATCTTATTGACACAAAATTTAAAATAAAATTATTCATATTGAATATCATAAAATTTATAAAAGTCATGCAAATTTTGCGTATGAAAAAAATTTCCTTTGAGAAAAAGTTTCATATGAAAAAAGGCTACCTTTCGGAAAACGTGTCTCAAAACCTTTGTAGGGAAGTAGTGTCGCGCAAGCAACGTAATATGAAAAAATTTTAACATGAGAAACTCATATGACTGTGAAGTTGTGTGTGTAAAATATAGTAATTTTTCACATGTAAACACAATATCTCATATTGACACAAAATTTAAAAACAAAATTATTCGTGTTGAATATTATTAAAGTTATACAATTTACGCAAATTTTGCATGTGAAAAAATTTCATTTGAGAAAAAGTTTCATATGAAAAATGGTCACCTTTCGGAAAACGTGTCACAAAACCTCTATGGAGGAGTGGTATCGCGCAAGGCATGATATATGAAAAAAATTTCACATATGAAATTCATATGACCGATGAGTAATATGTTGCCGGCATAGGTCGCATATTATATGGATTGATAAAATATTGAAGTTAAATGTTTTATTATTAAACTAATGCAACAAAATGCTATATTGCAAGATGGTACTCAACACAAGTGTGTCTCCAAAAAAAATGTTTCATAAATTAAAACAACATCATTTTGATATATTCATAACAGCTATAACAATCACATGTGAAATAAATTGCTTAAGAAATAAAAAATGTACTTGCAAAAAAAATTTTATTTGAGATAATTTCTATATGAAAAAAGGCTACCTTTCGGAAAACGTGTCACAAAACCTTTGTAGGGAAGTAGTGTCGCGCAAGCAACGTAATATGAAAAAATTTTAACATGTGAAACTCATATGACTGTGAAGTTGTGTGTGTCAAATATAGTAATTTTTCACATGTGAACACACTATCTCATATTGACACAAAATTTAAAAACAAAATAATTCATATTGAATATCATTAAAGTTATAAAAGTCATAAAAAATTTTCTTGTGAAAAAAATTTCATTTGAGAAAAGTTTCTTATGAAAAAAGGCTACCTTTCGGAAAACGTGTCAGAAAACCTTTGTAGGGAAGTAGTGTCGCGCAAGCAACGATATATGAAAAAATTTTAACATGTGAAACTCATATGACTGTGAAGTGGTGTGTAAAAAATATAGTCATTTTTCAGATGTAAACACAATATCTCATATTGACACAAAATTTAAAAACAAAATTATTCATATTGAATATCACAAAATTTATAAAATTCATGCAAATTTTGCAAGTGAAAAAAATTTCTTTTGAGAAAAAGATCCATATGAAAAAAGGTCGCCTCTCGGAAAACGTGTCACAAAACCTCTATACGGAAGTGGTTTCGCGCAAGGCATGTTATATGAAAAAAATTTCACATATGAAATTCATATGACCGATGAGTAATATGTTGCCGGCATTGGACACATATTATATACCATAGATTTATAAAATATTGAAGTTAAATGTTTTTTTATTAAATTAATGCAACATAATGCAATATTGCAAGATGGTAATCAATACAAGTGTGTCTCAAAAAAAATGTTTCACATGTTAAAACTATATCATTTTGATATATTTATAAGAGTTATAAATTTCACATGTGAAGTAAATTGCGTAAGAAATATGAAATTAACATGTGAAAAAAATTTTATTTAAGAAAAAGTTCCATATGAAAAAAAGGCTACCTCTCGGAAAACGTGTCACAAAACCTTTATAGGGGAGTGGCGTCGCGCAAGGCATGTTATATGAAAAAAATTTCACATATGAAATTCATATGACCGTGGAGTAATATAATGCCGGCATAGGTCACATATTATATGGATTGTTAAAATATTGAAGTTAAATGTTTTTTTATTAAATGAATGCAACATAATGCAATATTGCAAGATGGTAATCAATACAAGTGTGTCTCCAAAAAAAATGTTTCACAAATTAAAACTATATCATTTTGATATATTCATAAGAGCTATAATTATCACATGTGAAATAAATTGCTTAAGAAATAAAAAATTTACATGCAAAAAAAACTTTATTTGAGAATGTATCTGTATGAAAAAAGGCTACCTTTCGGAAAACGTGTCACAAAACCTTTGTGGGGAAGTAGTGTCGCGCAAGCAACAATATATGAAAAAATTTTAACATGTGAAACTCATTTGACTGTGAAGTCGTGTGTGTAAAATATAGTAATTTTTCACATGTAAACACAATATCTCATATTGACACAAAATTTAAAAACAAAATTATTCATATTGAATATCCTAAAATTTATAAAATTCACGCAAATTTTGCATGTGAAAAAAATATCATTTAAGAAAAAGTTTCATATGAAAAAAAATCACCTTTCGGAAAACGTGTCACAACCTTTGTAGGGAAGTAGTGTCGCGCAAGCAACGTAATATGAAAAAATTTTAACATGTGAAACTCATATGACTGTGAATTTGTGTGTGTCAAATATAGTAATTTTTCACATGTAAACACAATAAATCATATTGACACAAATATTAAAAACAAATTTATTCATATTAAATATCATAAAATTTATAAAAGTCATGCAAATTTTGCATATGAAAAAAATTTCATTTGAGAAAAAGTTTCTTATGAAAAAAGTCTACCTTTCGGAAAACGTGTCAGAAAACCTTTGTAGGGAAGTGGTGTCGCGCAAGCATCGTAATATGAAAAAATTTTAACATGTGAAACTCATATGACTGTGAAGTGGTGTGTGGAAAATATAGTAATTTTTCACATGTAAACACAATAAATCATATTGACACAAAATTTAAAAACAAAATTATTCGTATTGAATATCATTAAAGTTACAAAAGTCATGCAAATTTTGCATATGAAAAAAATTTCCTTTGAGAAAAAGTTTCATATGAAAAAAGGTCACCTTTCGGAAAACGTGTCAAAAAACCTCTATTGAGGAGTGGTGTCGCGGAAGGCATGTTATTTGAAAAAATATTTCACATATGAAATTCATATGACCGTGGAGTAATATGTTGCCGGCATAGGTCACATATTATATGGATTGATAAAATATTGAAGTTAAATGGTTTTATTATTAAATTAATGCAATATTGCAAGATGGTAATCAATACAAGTGTGTCTCCAAAAAAAATGTTTCACAAATTAAAACTACATCATTTTGATATATTCATAAGAGTTAAAAATTTCACATGTGAAATAAAGTGCTTAAGAAATATAAAATTAACATGTGAAAAAAAAATTTTATTTGAGAAAATTTCTATATGAAAAAAGGCTACCTTTCGGAAAACGTGCCACAAAACCTATGTAGGGAAGTAGTGTCGCGCAAGCAACGAAATATGAAAAAATTTTAACATGTGAAACTCATATGACTGTGAAGTGGTGTGTGTTAAATATAGTAATTTTTCAGATGTAAACACAATATCTCATATTGACACAAAATTTAAAAACAAAATTATTCATATTGAATATCACAAAATTTATAAAATTCTTGCAAATTTTGCAAGTGAAAAAAATTTCATTTGAGAAAAAGATCCATATGAAAAAAAGTCGCCTCTCGGAAAACGAGTCACAAAACTTCTATACGGAAGTGGCGTCGCGCAAGGCATGTTATATGAAAAAAATTTCACATATGAAATTCATATGACCGATGAGTAATATGTTGCGAGCATAGGTCGCATATTATATGGATTGATAAAATATTGAATTTAAATGTTTTATTATTAAATTAATGCAACAAAATGCTATATTGCAAGATGGTAATCAATACAAGTGTGTCTCCAAAAAAAATGTTTCACATATTAAAACAACATCATTTTAATATATTCATAACAGCTATAATTATCACATGTGAAATAAATTGCGTAAGAAATAAAAAATTAACAAGTGAAAAAAAATTTTATTTGAGAATGTATCTATATGAAAAAAGGATTTCTTTCGGAAAACGTGTCACAAAACCTTTGTAGGGAAGTAGTGTCGCGCAAGCAACAATATATGAAAAAATTTTAACATGTGAAACTCATATGACTGTGAAGTCGTGTGTGTAAAATATAGTAATTTTTCACATGTAAACACAATATCTCATATTGACACAAAATTTAAAAACAAAATTATTCATATTGAATATCACAAAATTTATAAAATTCTTGCAAATTTTGCAAGTGAAAAAAATTTCATTTGAGAAAAAGATCCATATGAAAAAAAGTCGCCTCTCGGAAAACGAGTCACAAAACTTCTATACGGAAGTGGCGTCGCGCAAGGCATGTTATATGAAAAAAATTTCACATATGAAATTCATATGACCGATGAGTAATATGTTGCCGGCATAGGTCGCATATTATATGGATTGATAAAATATGGAATTTAAATGTTTTATTATTAAATTAATGCAACAAAATGCTATATTGCAAGATGGTAATCAATACAAGTGTGTCTCAAAAAAAATGTTTCACAAATTAAAACTATATAATTTTGATATATTCATAAGAGCTATAATTATCACATGTGAAATAAATTGCTTAAGAAATAACAAATTTACATCCAAAAAAAATTTTATTTGAGAAAATTTCTATATGGAAAAACGCTACCTTTCTGAAAACGTGTCACAAAACCTCTATAGGGAAGTGGCGTCGCGCAAGGTATGTTATATGAAAAAAATTTCACATATGAAATTCATATGATCGTGGAGAAATATATTGCCGGCATAAGACACATATTATTTGGATTGATAAAATAATTAAGTTAAATGTTTTATTATTAAATTAATGCAACATAATGCTATGTTGCAAGATGGTACTCAATACAAGTGTGTCTCAAAAAAGATGTTTCGCAAATTAAAACAACATCATTTTGATATATTAACAAGAGTTAAAATTTCACATGTGAAATAAATTGCTTAAGAAAAGTAAAATTAACATGCAAAAAAAGTTTTATTTGAGAAAATTTCTATATGAAAAAAGGCTACCTTTCGGAAAACGTGTCACAAAACCTCTATAGGGGAGTGGCGTCGCGCAAGGCATGTTTTAAATGAAAAAAATTTTACATGTGAAATTCATATGACCGTGGAGTAATATGTTGCCGGCATAGGACACATATTATATGGATTGATAAAATATTGAAGTTAAAAGTTTTTTTATTAAATTAATGCAACATAATGCAATATTGCAAGATGGTACTCAATACAAAAAAAATGTTTCACATATTAAAACAACATCATTTTGATATATTCATAACAGCTATAACAATCACATGTGAAATAAATTGCTAAAGAAATAAAAAATTTACATGCAAAAAAAATTTTATTTGAGATAATTTCTATATGAAAAAAGACTACCTTTCTCAAAACCTTTGTAGGGAAGTAGTGTCGCGCAAGCAACGTAATATGAAAAAATTTTAACATGAGAAACTCATATGACTGTGAAGTTGTGTGTGTAAAATATAGTAATTTTTCACATGTAAACACAATATCTCATATTGACACAAAATTTAAAAACAAAATTATTCGTGTTGGATATTATTAAAGTTATAAAATTTACGCAAATTTTGCATGTGAAAAAATTTCATTTGAGAAAAAGTTTCATATGAAAAATGGTCACCTTTCGGAAAACGTGTCACAAAACCTCTATGGAGGAGTGGAATCGCGCAAGGCAAGATATATGAAAAAAATTTCACATATGAAATTCATATGACCGATGAGTAATATGTTGCCGGCATAGGTCACATATTATATGGATTGATAAAATATTGAAGTTAAATGTTTTATTATTAAACTAATGCAACAAAATGCTATATTGCAAGATGGTACTCAACACAAGTGTGTCTCCAAAAAAAATGTTTCATAAATTAAAACAACATCATTTTGATATATTCATAACAGCTATAACAATCACATGTGAAATAAATTGCTTAAGAAATAAAAAATGTACTTGCAAAAAAAATTTTATTTGAGGATAATTTCTATATGAAAAAAGGCTACCTTTCGGAAAACGTGTCACAAAACCTTTGTAGGGAAGTAGTGTCGCGCAAGCAACGTAATATGAAAAAATTTTAACATGTGAAACTCATATGACTGTGAAGTTGTGTGTGTCAAATATAGTAATTTTTCACATGTGAACACACTATCTCATATTGACACAAAATTTAAAAACAAAATAATTCATATTGAATATCATTAAAGTTATAAAAGTCATAAAAAAATTTCTTGTGAAAAAAATTTCATTTGAGAAAAGTTTCTTATGAAAAAAGGCTACCTTTCGGAAAACGTGTCAGAAAACCTTTGTAGGGAAGTAGTGTCGCGCAAGCAACGATATATGAAAAAATTGTAACATGTGAAACTCATATGACTGTGAAGTGGTGGTGTAAAAAATATAGTCATTTTTCAGATGTAAACACAATATCTCATATTGACACAAAATTTAAAAACAAAATTATTCATATTGAATATCACAAAATTTATAAAATTCATGCAAATTTTGCAAGTGAAAAAAATTTCTTTTGAGAAAAAGATCCATATGAAAAAAGGTCGCCTCTCGGAAAACGTGTCACAAAACCTCTATACGGAAGTGGTTTCGCGCAAGGCATGTTATATGAAAAAAATTTCACATATGAAATTCATATGACCGATGAGTAATATGTTTTGCCGGCATAGGACACATATTATATGGATTGATAAAATATTGAAGTTAAATGTTTTTTTATTAAATTAATGCAACATAATTCAATATTGCAAGATGGTAATCAATACAAGTGTGTCTCAAAAAAAATGTTTCACATGTTAAAACTATATCATTTTGATATATTTATAACAGTTATAAATTTCACATGTGAAGTAAATTGCGTAAGAAATATGAAATTAACATGTGAAAAAAATTTTATTTAAGAAAAAGTTCCATATGAAAAAAAGGCTACCTCTCGGAAAACGTGTCACAAAACCTTTATAGGGGAGTGGCGTCGCGCAAGGCATGTTATATGAAAAAAATTTCACATATGAAATTCATATGACCGTGGAGTAATATAATGCCGGCATAGGTCACATATTATATGGATTGATAAAATATTGAAGTTAAATGTTTTTTTATAAATGAATGCAACATAATGCAATATTGCAAGATGGTAATCAATACAAGTGTGTCTCCAAAAAAAATGTTTCACAAATTAAAACTATATCATTTTGATATATTCATAAGAGCTATAATTATCACATGTGAAATAAATTGCTTAAGAAATAAAAAATTTACTTGCAAAAAAAACTTTATTTGAGAATGTATCTGTATGAAAAAAGGCTACCTTTCGGAAAACGTGTCACAAAACCTTTGTGAAAAAATTATATGAAAAAAATTGTAACATGTGATATTTGAGAAAATTTCTATATGAAAAAAGGCTACCTTTCGGAAAACGTGTCACTAAACCTTTGTAGGGAAGTAGTGTCGCGCAAGCAACGAAATATGAAAAAATTTTAACATGTGAAACTCATATGACTGTGAAGTGGTGTGTGTTAAATATAGTAATTTTTCAGATGTAAACACAATATCTCATATTGACACAAAATTTAAAAACAAAATTATTCATATTGAATATCACAAAATTTATAAAATTCTTGCAAATTTTGCAAGTGAAAAAAATTTCATTTGAGAAAAAGATCCATATGAAAAAAAGTCGCCTCTCGGAAAACGAGTCACAAAACCTCTATACGGAAGTGGCGTCGCGCAAGGCATGTTATATGAAAAAAATTTCACATATGAAATTCATATGACCGTGGAGTAATATGTTGCCGGCATAGGTCACATATTATATGGATTGATAAAATATTGAAGTTAAATGTTTTATTATTAAAATAATGCAACAAAATGCTATATTGCAAGATGGTACTCAATACAAGTGTGTCTCCAAAAATAATATTTCACATGTTAAAAGTATATCATTTTGATATATTCATAAGAGCTATAATTATAACATGCGAAATAAATTGCTTAAGAAATAACAAATTTACATCCAAAAAAAATTTTTTTTGAGAAAATTTCTATATGGAAAAACGCTACCTTTCGGAAAACGTGTCACTAAACCTTTGTAGGGAAGTAGTGTCGCGCAAGCAACGAAATATGAAAAAATTGTAACATGTGAAACTCATATGAGTGTGAAGTGGTGTGTGTAAAATATAGTAATTTTTCAGATGTAAACACAATATCTCATATTGACACAAAATTTAAAAACAAAACTATTCATATTGAATATCATTAAAGTTATAAAAGTCATGAACATTTTCTTGTGAAAAAAATTTTATTTGAGAAAAAGTTTCTTATGAAAAAAGTCTACCTTTCGGAAAACGTGTCAGAAAACCTTTGTAGAGAAGTAGTGTCGCAGAAGCATCGTAATGTGAAAAAATTTGAACATGTGAAACTCATTTGAGTGTGAAATGGTGTGTGTAAAATATAGTAATTTTTCACATGTAAACACAATAAATCATATTGACACAAAATTTAAAAACAAAATTATTCATATTGAATATCATAAAATTTATAAAAGTCATGCAAATTTTGCATATGAAAAAAATTTCCTTTGAGAAAAAGTTTCATATGAAAAATGGCCACCTTTCGGAAAACGTGTCACAAAGACTCTATGGGGGAGTGGCGTCGCGCAAGGCATGTTAGATGAAAAATATTTCACATATGAAATTCATGTTCCATACAAATTATATGGATTGATAAAATATTGAAGTTAAATGTTTTATTATTAAATTAATGCAACAAAATGCTATATTGCAAGATGGTAATCAATACAAGTGTGTCTCCAAAAAAAATGTTTCACAAATTAAAACTACATCATTTTGATATATTCATAAGAGTTAAAAATTTCACATGTGAAATAAAGTGCTTAAGAAATATAAAATTAACATGTGAAAAAAAATTTTATTTGAGAAAATTTCTATATGAAAAAAGGCTACCTTTCGGAAAACGTGTCACAAAACCTTTGTAGGGAAGTAGTGTCGCGCAAGCAACGAAATATAAAAAAATTGTAACATGTGAAACTCATATGACTGTGAAGTTGTGTGTGTTAAATATAGTAATTTTTCAGATGTAAACACAATATCTCATATTGACACAAAATTTAAAAACAAAATTATTCATATTGAATATCACAAAATTTATAAAATTCTTGCAAATTTTGCAAGTGAAAAAAATTTCATTTGAGAAAAAGATCCATATGAAAAAAAGTCGCCTCTCGGAAAACGAGTCACAAAACCTCTATACGGAAGTGGCGTCGCGCAAGGCATGTTATATGAAAAAAATTTCACATATGAAATTCATATGACCGATGAGTAATATGTTGCGAGCATAGGTCGCATATTATATGGATTGATAAAATATTGAATTTAAATGTTTTATTATTAAATTAATGCAACAAAATGCTATATTGCAAGATGGTAATCAATACAAGTGTGTCTCCAAAAAAAATGTTTCACATATTAAAACAACATCATTTTGATATATTCATAACAGCTATAATTATCACATGTGCAATAAATTGCTTAAGAAATAAAAAATTAACAAGTGAAAAAAAATTTTATTTGAGAAAATTTCTATATGAAAAAAGGCTACCTTTCGGAAAACGTGTCACAAAACCTTTGTAGGGAAGTAGTGTCGCGCAAGCAACGAAATATAAAAAAATTGCAACATGTGAAACTCATATGACTGTGAAGTTGTGTGTGTAAAATATAGTAATTTTTCACATATAAACACAATAAATCTTATTGACACAAAATTTAAAATAAAATTATTCATATTGAATATCATAAAATTTATAAAAGTCATGCAAATTTTGCGTATGAAAAAAATTTCCTTTGAGAAAAAGTTTTATATGAAAAAAGACTACCTTTCGGAAAACGTGTCTCAAAACCTTTGTAGGGAAGTAGTGTCGCGCAAGCAACGTAATATGAAAAAATTTTAACATGAGAAACTCATATGACTGTGAAGTTGTGTGTGTAAAATATAGTAATTTTTCACATGTAAACACAATATCTCATATTGACACAAAATTTAAAAACAAAATTATTCGTGTTGAATATTATTAAAGTTATACAATTTACGCAAATTTTGCATGTGAAAAAATTTCATTTGAGAAAAAGTTTCATATGAAAAATGGTCACCTTTCGGAAAACGTGTCACAAAACCTCTATGGAGGAGTGGTATCGCGCAAGGCATGATATATGAAAAAAATTTCACATATGAAATTCATATGACCGATGAGTAATATGTTGCCGGCATAGGTCGCATATTATATGGATTGATAAAATATTGAAGTTAAATGTTTTATTATTAAACTAATGCAACAAAATGCTATATTGCAAGATGGTACTCAACACAAGTGTGTCTCCAAAAAAAATGTTTCATAAATTAAAACAACATCATTTTGATATATTCATAACAGCTATAACAATCACATGTGAAATAAATTGCTTAAGAAATAAAAAATGTACTTGCAAAAAAAATTTTATTTGAGATAATTTCTATATGAAAAAAGGCTACCTTTCGGAAAACGTGTCACAAAACCTTTGTAGGGAAGTAGTGTCGCGCAAGCAACGTAATATGAAAAAATTTTAACATGTGAAACTCATATGACTGTGAAGTTGTGTGTGTCAAATATAGTAATTTTTCACATGTGAACACACTATCTCATATTGACACAAAATTTAAAAACAAAATAATTCATATTGAATATCATTAAAGTTATAAAAGTCATAAAAAATTTTCTTGTGAAAAAAATTTCATTTGAGAAAAGTTTCTTATGAAAAAAGGCTACCTTTCGGAAAACGTGTCAGAAAACCTTTGTAGGGAAGTAGTGTCGCGCAAGCAACGATATATGAAAAAATTTTAACATGTGAAACTCATATGACTGTGAAGTGGTGTGTAAAAAATATAGTCATTTTTCAGATGTAAACACAATATCTCATATTGACACAAAATTTAAAAACAAAATTATTCATATTGAATATCACAAAATTTATAAAATTCATGCAAATTTTGCAAGTGAAAAAAATTTCTTTTGAGAAAAAGATCCATATGAAAAAAGGTCGCCTCTCGGAAAACGTGTCACAAAACCTCTATACGGAAGTGGTTTCGCGCAAGGCATGTTATATGAAAAAAATTTCACATATGAAATTCATATGACCGATGAGTAATATGTTGCCGGCATTGGACACATATTATATACCATAGATTTATAAAATATTGAAGTTAAATGTTTTTTTATTAAATTAATGCAACATAATGCAATATTGCAAGATGGTAATCAATACAAGTGTGTCTCAAAAAAAATGTTTCACATGTTAAAACTATATCATTTTGATATATTTATAAGAGTTATAAATTTCACATGTGAAGTAAATTGCGTAAGAAATATGAAATTAACATGTGAAAAAAATTTTATTTAAGAAAAAGTTCCATATGAAAAAAAGGCTACCTCTCGGAAAACGTGTCACAAAACCTTTATAGGGGAGTGGCGTCGCGCAAGGCATGTTATATGAAAAAAATTTCACATATGAAATTCATATGACCGTGGAGTAATATAATGCCGGCATAGGTCACATATTATATGGATTGTTAAAATATTGAAGTTAAATGTTTTTTTATTAAATGAATGCAACATAATGCAATATTGCAAGATGGTAATCAATACAAGTGTGTCTCCAAAAAAAATGTTTCACAAATTAAAACTATATCATTTTGATATATTCATAAGAGCTATAATTATCACATGTGAAATAAATTGCTTAAGAAATAAAAAATTTACATGCAAAAAAAACTTTATTTGAGAATGTATCTGTATGAAAAAAGGCTACCTTTCGGAAAACGTGTCACAAAACCTTTGTGGGGAAGTAGTGTCGCGCAAGCAACAATATATGAAAAAATTTTAACATGTGAAACTCATTTGACTGTGAAGTCGTGTGTGTAAAATATAGTAATTTTTCACATGTAAACACAATATCTCATATTGACACAAAATTTAAAAACAAAATTATTCATATTGAATATCCTAAAATTTATAAAATTCACGCAAATTTTGCATGTGAAAAAAATATCATTTAAGAAAAAGTTTCATATGAAAAAAAATCACCTTTCGGAAAACGTGTCACAAAACCTTTGTAGGGAAGTAGTGTCGCGCAAGCAACGTAATATGAAAAAATTTTAACATGTGAAACTCATATGACTGTGAATTTGTGTGTGTCAAATATAGTAATTTTTCACATGTAAACACAATAAATCATATTGACACAAATATTAAAAACAAATTTATTCATATTAAATATCATAAAATTTATAAAAGTCATGCAAATTTTGCATATGAAAAAAATTTCATTTGAGAAAAAGTTTCTTATGAAAAAAGTCTACCTTTCGGAAAACGTGTCAGAAAACCTTTGTAGGGAAGTGGTGTCGCGCAAGCATCGTAATATGAAAAAATTTTAACATGTGAAACTCATATGACTGTGAAGTGGTGTGTGGAAAATATAGTAATTTTTCACATGTAAACACAATAAATCATATTGACACAAAATTTAAAAACAAAATTATTCGTATTGAATATCATTAAAGTTACAAAAGTCATGCAAATTTTGCATATGAAAAAAATTTCCTTTGAGAAAAAGTTTCATATGAAAAAAGGTCACCTTTCGGAAAACGTGTCAAAAAACCTCTATTGAGGAGTGGTGTCGCGGAAGGCATGTTATTTGAAAAAATATTTCACATATGAAATTCATATGACCGTGGAGTAATATGTTGCCGGCATAGGTCACATATTATATGGATTGATAAAATATTGAAGTTAAATGTTTTATTATTAAATTAATGCAATATTGCAAGATGGTAATCAATACAAGTGTGTCTCCAAAAAAAATGTTTCACAAATTAAAACTACATCATTTTGATATATTCATAAGAGTTAAAAATTTCACATGTGAAATAAAGTGCTTAAGAAATATAAAATTAACATGTGAAAAAAAATTTTATTTGAGAAAATTTCTATATGAAAAAAGGCTACCTTTCGGAAAACGTGCCACAAAACCTATGTAGGGAAGTAGTGTCGCGCAAGCAACGAAATATGAAAAAATTTTAACATGTGAAACTCATATGACTGTGAAGTGGTGTGTGTTAAATATAGTAATTTTTCAGATGTAAACACAATATCTCATATTGACACAAAATTTAAAAACAAAATTATTCATATTGAATATCACAAAATTTATAAAATTCTTGCAAATTTTGCAAGTGAAAAAAATTTCATTTGAGAAAAAGATCCATATGAAAAAAAGTCGCCTCTCGGAAAACGAGTCACAAAACTTCTATACGGAAGTGGCGTCGCGCAAGGCATGTTATATGAAAAAAATTTCACATATGAAATTCATATGACCGATGAGTAATATGTTGCGAGCATAGGTCGCATATTATATGGATTGATAAAATATTGAATTTAAATGTTTTATTATTAAATTAATGCAACAAAATGCTATATTGCAAGATGGTAATCAATACAAGTGTGTCTCCAAAAAAAATGTTTCACATATTAAAACAACATCATTTTAATATATTCATAACAGCTATAATTATCACATGTGAAATAAATTGCGTAAGAAATAAAAAATTAACAAGTGAAAAAAAATTTTATTTGAGAATGTATCTATATGAAAAAAGGATTTCTTTCGGAAAACGTGTCACAAAACCTTTGTAGGGAAGTAGTGTCGCGCAAGCAACAATATATGAAAAAATTTTAACATGTGAAACTCATATGACTGTGAAGTCGTGTGTGTAAAATATAGTAATTTTTCACATGTAAACACAATATCTCATATTGACACAAAATTTAAAAACAAAATTATTCATATTGAATATCACAAAATTTATAAAATTCTTGCAAATTTTGCAAGTGAAAAAAATTTCATTTGAGAAAAAGATCCATATGAAAAAAAGTCGCCTCTCGGAAAACGAGTCACAAAACTTCTATACGGAAGTGGCGTCGCGCAAGGCATGTTATATGAAAAAAATTTCACATATGAAATTCATATGACCGATGAGTAATATGTTGCCGGCATAGGTCGCATATTATATGGATTGATAAAATATTGAAGTTAAATGTTTTTTTATTAAATGAATGCAACATAATGCAATATTGCAAGATGGTAATCAATACAAGTGTGTCTCCAAAAAAAATGTTTCACAAATTAAAACTATATCATTTTGATATATTCATAAGAGCTATAATTATCACATGTGAAATAAATTGCTTAAGAAATAACAAATTTACATCCAAAAAAAATTTTATTTGAGAAAATTTCTATATGGAAAAACGCTACCTTTCTGAAAACGTGTCACAAAACCTCTATAGGGAAGTGGCGTCGCGCAAGGTATGTTATATGAAAAAAATTTCACATATGAAATTCATATGATCGTGGAGAAATATATTGCCGGCATAAGACACATATTATTTGGATTGATAAAATAATTAAGTTAAATGTTTTATTATTAAATTAATGCAACATAATGCTATGTTGCAAGATGGTACTCAATACAAGTGTGTCTCAAAAAAGATGTTTCGCAAATTAAAACAACATCATTTTGATATATTAACAAGAGTTAAAATTTCACATGTGAAATAAATTGCTTAAGAAAAGTAAAATTAACATGCAAAAAAAGTTTTATTTGAGAAAATTTCTATATGAAAAAAGGCTACCTTTCGGAAAACGTGTCACAAAACCTCTATAGGGGAGTGGCGTCGCGCAAGGCATGTTTTAAATGAAAAAAATTTTACATGTGAAATTCATATGACCGTGGAGTAATATGTTGCCGGCATAGGACACATATTATATGGATTGATAAAATATTGAAGTTAAAAGTTTTTTTATTAAATTAATGCAACATAATGCAATATTGCAAGATGGTACTCAATACAAAAAAAATGTTTCACATATTAAAACAACATCATTTTGATATATTCATAACAGCTATAACAATCACATGTGAAATAAATTGCTAAAGAAATAAAAAATTTACATGCAAAAAAAATTTTATTTGAGATAATTTCTATATGAAAAAAGACTACCTTTCTCAAAACCTTTGTAGGGAAGTAGTGTCGCGCAAGCAACGTAATATGAAAAAATTTTAACATGAGAAACTCATATGACTGTGAAGTTGTGTGTGTAAAATATACTAATTTTTCACATGTAAACACAATATCTCATATTGACACAAAATTTAAAAACAAAATTATTCGTGTTGAATATTATTAAAGTTATAAAATTTACGCAAATTTTGCATGTGAAAAAATTTCATTTGAGAAAAAGTTTCATATGAAAAATGGTCACCTTTCGGAAAACGTGTCACAAAACCTCTATGGAGGAGTGGAATCGCGCAAGGCAAGATATATGAAAAAAATTTCACATATGAAATTCATATGACCGATGAGTAATATGTTGCCGGCATAGGTCACATATTATATGGATTGATAAAATATTGAAGTTAAATGTTTTATTATTAAACTAATGCAACAAAATGCTATATTGCAAGATGGTACTCAACACAAGTGTGTCTCCAAAAAAAATGTTTCATAAATTAAAACAACATCATTTTGATATATTCATAACAGCTATAACAATCACATGTGAAATAAATTGCTTAAGAAATAAAAAATGTACTTGCAAAAAAAATTTTATTTGAGATAATTTCTATATGAAAAAAGGCTACCTTTCGGAAAACGTGTCACAAAACCTTTGTAGGGAAGTAGTGTCGCGCAAGCAACGTAATATGAAAAAATTTTAACATGTGAAACTCATATGACTGTGAAGTTGTGTGTGTCAAATATAGTAATTTTTCACATGTGAACACACTATCTCATATTGACACAAAATTTAAAAACAAAATAATTCATATTGAATATCATTAAAGTTATAAAAGTCATAAAAAAATTTCTTGTGAAAAAAATTTCATTTGAGAAAAGTTTCTTATGAAAAAAGGCTACCTTTCGGAAAACGTGTCAGAAAACCTTTGTAGGGAAGTAGTGTCGCGCAAGCAACGATATATGAAAAAATTGTAACATGTGAAACTCATATGACTGTGAAGTGGTGTGTAAAAAATATAGTCATTTTTCAGATGTAAACACAATATCTCATATTGACACAAAATTTAAAAACAAAATTATTCATATTGAATATCACAAAATTTATAAAATTCATGCAAATTTTGCAAGTGAAAAAAATTTCTTTTGAGAAAAAGATCCATATGAAAAAAGGTCGCCTCTCGGAAAACGTGTCACAAAACCTCTATACGGAAGTGGTTTCGCGCAAGGCATGTTATATGAAAAAAATTTCACATATGAAATTCATATGACCGATGAGTAATATGTTTTGCCGGCATAGGACACATATTATATGGATTGATAAAATATTGAAGTTAAATGTTTTTTTATTAAATTAATGCAACATAATTCAATATTGCAAGATGGTAATCAATACAAGTGTGTCTCAAAAAAAATGTTTCACATGTTAAAACTATATCATTTTGATATATTTATAACAGTTATAAATTTCACATGTGAAGTAAATTGCGTAAGAAATATGAAATTAACATGTGAAAAAAATTTTATTTAAGAAAAAGTTCCATATGAAAAAAAGGCTACCTCTCGGAAAACGTGTCACAAAACCTTTATAGGGGAGTGGCGTCGCGCAAGGCATGTTATATGAAAAAAATTTCACATATGAAATTCATATGACCGTGGAGTAATATAATGCCGGCATAGGTCACATATTATATGGATTGATAAAATATTGAAGTTAAATGTTTTTTTATTAAATGAATGCAACATAATGCAATATTGCAAGATGGTAATCAATACAAGTGTGTCTCCAAAAAAAATGTTTCACAAATTAAAACTATATCATTTTGATATATTCATAAGAGCTATAATTATCACATGTGAAATAAATTGCTTAAGAAATAAAAAATTTACTTGCAAAAAAAACTTTATTTGAGAATGTATCTGTATGAAAAAAGGCTACCTTTCGGAAAACGTGTCACAAAACCTTTGTGAAAAAATTATATGAAAAAATTGTAACATGTGATATTTGAGAAAATTTCTATATGAAAAAAGGCTACCTTTCGGAAAACGTGTCACTAAACCTTTGTAGGGAAGTAGTGTCGCGCAAGCAACGAAATATGAAAAAATTTTAACATGTGAAACTCATATGACTGTGAAGTGGTGTGTGTTAAATATAGTAATTTTTCAGATGTAAACACAATATCTCATATTGACACAAAATTTAAAAACAAAATTATTCATATTGAATATCACAAAATTTATAAAATTCTTGCAAATTTTGCAAGTGAAAAAAATTTCATTTGAGAAAAAGATCCATATGAAAAAAAGTCGCCTCTCGGAAAACGAGTCACAAAACCTCTATACGGAAGTGGCGTCGCGCAAGGCATGTTATATGAAAAAAATTTCACATATGAAATTCATATGACCGTGGAGTAATATGTTGCCGGCATAGGTCACATATTATATGGATTGATAAAATATTGAAGTTAAATGTTTTATTATTAAAATAATGCAACAAAATGCTATATTGCAAGATGGTACTCAATACAAGTGTGTCTCCAAAAATAATATTTCACATGTTAAAAGTATATCATTTTGATATATTCATAAGAGCTATAATTATAACATGCGAAATAAATTGCTTAAGAAATAACAAATTTACATCCAAAAAAAATTTTTTTTGAGAAAATTTCTATATGGAAAAACGCTACCTTTCGGAAAACGTGTCACTAAACCTTTGTAGGGAAGTAGTGTCGCGCAAGCAACGAAATATGAAAAAATTGTAACATGTGAAACTCATATGAGTGTGAAGTGGTGTGTGTAAAATATAGTAATTTTTCAGATGTAAACACAATATATCATATTGACACAAAATTTAAAAACAAAACTATTCATATTGAATATCATTAAAGTTATAAAAGTCATGAACATTTTCTTGTGAAAAAAATTTTATTTGAGAAAAAGTTTCTTATGAAAAAAGTCTACCTTTCGGAAAACGTGTCAGAAAACCTTTGTAGAGAAGTAGTGTCGCAGAAGCATCGTAATGTGAAAAAATTTGAACATGTGAAACTCATTTGAGTGTGAAATGGTGTGTGTAAAATATAGTAATTTTTCACATGTAAACACAATAAATCATATTGACACAAAATTTAAAAACAAAATTATTCATATTGAATATCATAAAATTTATAAAAGTCATGCAAATTTTGCATATGAAAAAAATTTCCTTTGAGAAAAAGTTTCATATGAAAAATGGCCACCTTTCGGAAAACGTGTCACAAAGACTCTATGGGGGAGTGGCGTCGCGCAAGGCATGTTAGATGAAAAATATTTCACATATGAAATTCATGTTCCATACAAATTATATGGATTGATAAAATATTGAAGTTAAATGTTTTATTATTAAATTAATGCAACAAAATGCTATATTGCAAGATGGTAATCAATACAAGTGTGTCTCCAAAAAAAATGTTTCACAAATTAAAACTACATCATTTTGATATATTCATAAGAGTTAAAAATTTCACATGTGAAATAAAGTGCTTAAGAAATATAAAATTAACATGTGAAAAAAAATTTTATTTGAGAAAATTTCTATATGAAAAAAGGCTACCTTTCGGAAAACGTGTCACAAAACCTTTGTAGGGAAGTAGTGTCGCGCAAGCAACGAAATATAAAAAAATTGTAACATGTGAAACTCATATGACTGTGAAGTTGTGTGTGTTAAATATAGTAATTTTTCAGATGTAAACACAATATCTCATATTGACACAAAATTTAAAAACAAAATTATTCATATTGAATATCACAAAATTTATAAAATTCTTGCAAATTTTGCAAGTGAAAAAAATTTCATTTGAGAAAAAGATCCATATGAAAAAAAGTCGCCTCTCGGAAAACGAGTCACAAAACCTCTATACGGAAGTGGCGTCGCGCAAGGCATGTTATATGAAAAAAATTTCACATATGAAATTCATATGACCGATGAGTAATATGTTGCGAGCATAGGTCGCATATTATATGGATTGATAAAATATTGAATTTAAATGTTTTATTATTAAATTAATGCAACAAAATGCTATATTGCAAGATGGTAATCAATACAAGTGTGTCTCCAAAAAAAATGTTTCACATATTAAAACAACATCATTTTGATATATTCATAACAGCTATAATTATCACATGTGCAATAAATTGCTTAAGAAATAAAAAATTAACAAGTGAAAAAAAATTTTATTTGAGAAAATTTCTATATGAAAAAAGGCTACCTTTCGGAAAACGTGTCACAAAACCTTTGTAGGGAAGTAGTGTCGCGCAAGCAACGAAATATAAAAAAATTGCAACATGTGAAACTCATATGACTGTGAAGTTGTGTGTGTAAAATATAGTAATTTTTCACATATAAACACAATAAATCTTATTGACACAAAATTTAAAATAAAATTATTCATATTGAATATCATAAAATTTATAAAAGTCATGCAAATTTTGCGTATGAAAAAAATTTCCTTTGAGAAAAAGTTTTATATGAAAAAAGACTACCTTTCGGAAAACGTGTCTCAAAACCTTTGTAGGGAAGTAGTGTCGCGCAAGCAACGTAATATGAAAAAATTTTAACATGAGAAACTCATATGACTGTGAAGTTGTGTGTGTAAAATATAGTAATTTTTCACATGTAAACACAATATCTCATATTGACACAAAATTTAAAAACAAAATTATTCGTGTTGAATATTATTAAAGTTATACAATTTACGCAAATTTTGCATGTGAAAAAATTTCATTTGAGAAAAAGTTTCATATGAAAAATGGTCACCTTTCGGAAAACGTGTCACAAAACCTCTATGGAGGAGTGGTATCGCGCAAGGCATGATATATGAAAAAAATTTCACATATGAAATTCATATGACCGATGAGTAATATGTTGCCGGCATAGGTCGCATATTATATGGATTGATAAAATATTGAAGTTAAATGTTTTATTATTAAACTAATGCAACAAAATGCTATATTGCAAGATGGTACTCAACACAAGTGTGTCTCCAAAAAAAATGTTTCATAAATTAAAACAACATCATTTTGATATATTCATAACAGCTATAACAATCACATGTGAAATAAATTGCTTAAGAAATAAAAAATGTACTTGCAAAAAAAATTTTATTTGAGATAATTTCTATATGAAAAAAGGCTACCTTTCGGAAAACGTGTCACAAAACCTTTGTAGGGAAGTAGTGTCGCGCAAGCAACGTAATATGAAAAAATTTTAACATGTGAAACTCATATGACTGTGAAGTTGTGTGTGTCAAATATAGTAATTTTTCACATGTGAACACACTATCTCATATTGACACAAAATTTAAAAACAAAATAATTCATATTGAATATCATTAAAGTTATAAAAGTCATAAAAAATTTTCTTGTGAAAAAAATTTCATTTGAGAAAAGTTTCTTATGAAAAAAGGCTACCTTTCGGAAAACGTGTCAGAAAACCTTTGTAGGGAAGTAGTGTCGCGCAAGCAACGATATATGAAAAAATTTTAACATGTGAAACTCATATGACTGTGAAGTGGTGTGTAAAAAATATAGTCATTTTTCAGATGTAAACACAATATCTCATATTGACACAAAATTTAAAAACAAAATTATTCATATTGAATATCACAAAATTTATAAAATTCATGCAAATTTTGCAAGTGAAAAAAATTTCTTTTGAGAAAAAGATCCATATGAAAAAAGGTCGCCTCTCGGAAAACGTGTCACAAAACCTCTATACGGAAGTGGTTTCGCGCAAGGCATGTTATATGAAAAAAATTTCACATATGAAATTCATATGACCGATGAGTAATATGTTGCCGGCATTGGACACATATTATATACCATAGATTTATAAAATATTGAAGTTAAATGTTTTTTTATTAAATTAATGCAACATAATGCAATATTGCAAGATGGTAATCAATACAAGTGTGTCTCAAAAAAAATGTTTCACATGTTAAAACTATATCATTTTGATATATTTATAAGAGTTATAAATTTCACATGTGAAGTAAATTGCGTAAGAAATATGAAATTAACATGTGAAAAAAATTTTATTTAAGAAAAAGTTCCATATGAAAAAAAGGCTACCTCTCGGAAAACGTGTCACAAAACCTTTATAGGGGAGTGGCGTCGCGCAAGGCATGTTATATGAAAAAAATTTCACATATGAAATTCATATGACCGTGGAGTAATATAATGCCGGCATAGGTCACATATTATATGGATTGTTAAAATATTGAAGTTAAATGTTTTTTTATTAAATGAATGCAACATAATGCAATATTGCAAGATGGTAATCAATACAAGTGTGTCTCCAAAAAAAATGTTTCACAAATTAAAACTATATCATTTTGATATATTCATAAGAGCTATA
This sequence comes from Drosophila immigrans, assembly GCA_963583835.1. NCBI lineage: Eukaryota > Metazoa > Arthropoda > Insecta > Diptera > Drosophilidae > Drosophila > Drosophila immigrans. The sequence continues at coordinate 36,687,881 of OY757142.1, forward strand.
ATTATCACATGTGAAATAAATTGCTTAAGAAATAAAAAATTTACATGCAAAAAAAACTTTATTTGAGAATGTATCTGTATGAAAAAAGGCTACCTTTCGGAAAACGTGTCACAAAACCTTTGTGGGGAAGTAGTGTCGCGCAAGCAACAATATATGAAAAAATTTTAACATGTGAAACTCATTTGACTGTGAAGTCGTGTGTGTAAAATATAGTAATTTTTCACATGTAAACACAATATCTCATATTGACACAAAATTTAAAAACAAAATTATTCATATTGAATATCCTAAAATTTATAAAATTCACGCAAATTTTGCATGTGAAAAAAATATCATTTAAGAAAAAGTTTCATATGAAAAAAATTTCATTTTCGGAAAACGTGTCACAAAACCTTTGTAGGGAAATAGTGTCGCGCAAGCATCGTAATATGAAAAAATTTTAGCATGTGAAACTCATATGACTGTGAAGTGGTGTGTGGAAAAAATAGTAATTTTTCACATGTAAACACAATAAATCATATTGACACAAAATTTAAAAACAAAATTATTCATATTGAATATCATAAAATTTATAAAAGTCATGCAAATTTTGCATATGAAAAAAATTTCCTTTGAGAAAAAGTTTCATATGAAAAAAGGTCACCTTTCGGAAAACGTGTCACAAAACCTCTATGGAGGAGTGGTAACGCGCAAGGCATGATATATGAAAAAAATTTCACATATGAAATTCATATGACCGTGGAGTAATATGTTGCCGGCATAGGTCACATATTATATGGATTGATAAAATATTGAAGTTAAATGTTTTATTATTAAACTAATGCAACAAAATGCTATATTGCAAGATGGTACTCAACACAAGTGTGTCTCCAAAAAAAATGTTTCACTTATTAAAACAACATTCTGTTGGACGTTGACGTACATTGTATGCACATTCAAGTGGCCCAAGCGATACCAAGCCAATGCTTGTTACGCGCGGATCCCAATAAACCCTCCTCCCGCCCAACCGACCGAGAGGCGCTGTCGCAGGACGAACGACACGATTCGCGTTCGGACAGGATAGATTCGGGCATGCAAAAAAAAAAGACGCGGATACCATAAAATAGAAATTCAGGATCGGACATAAGAAATAAACGGGTGGAATGAAAATTTTTTAATTTATTACTATAAGCTAAATTCGGTCTAATTATTAATTAAATAGGTTAGTAGTAAAGTTTTAAGATTAAAAGCAGTGTTAGCGCTAGAAAATACATGATAAAATCTATTATAGTTATAACATAAAACTCTAAAAGGGTCATGCAATGCAAAATTAGATCTACATAGGGGGAGAGCAAGCGGGATGTAACGACGGGTTAGTCTAGATGGAACGGAAAAGGTTAGTCGCGATATTAACTCTGAAGAGTCAATATCACCATTAATAAGATTAAAAATAAATAAAATGCCAAGCATTATTCTACGGTTAGCTAAAGAAGGTAGGTTAATTAAAAGAAGTCTACTACTATATGACGGCAATCTTACTTCAGCATTCCAGTTCAAGCCACGCAAAGCAAATAAGAGAAATTGTTTTTGAACAGATTCAATGCGATCTTGGTGCACAGAATACTGTGGAGACCATAAGCACGAACCATATTCCAGAATCGGAGGAACAAGTGATGTATAAAGGGTCTTAGTAATATAAGGGTCATCAAATTCCTTTGACCACCTCTTAATGAAACCGAGTACAGACATAGCTTTATTGACCGTTCTAGAAATGTGGTCTGAAAATTTAAGTTTATGATCTAAGAGAATACCTAGATCATCAACAGCAGTAATTCTTTTTAGATCGTTACCGTTCAGTAAGTAAGAGGCCAAATGTGGATTAACTCTATAGAAGGACATGACAACACATTTAGGAAAGTTTAAATTTAACAAGTTCACTTTGCACCATGACTGGAAAGAGTCAAGATCTCTCTGCAACTTGATATGGCATGGCCAATCCCTGTACTGCAGGCATATTTTAACATCATCTGCATACATTAGTACGCGAGATTGTGTCAAAACAGTAGGTAGATCATTTATGAACAATGTGAAAAGTAAGGGACCGAGATGGCTACCTTGGGGAACTCCAGTGGTAACTCGGAATGTATTAGAAAGGAAATTATTAAAAGAAACTTTTTGCGTTCTTTGGCAGAGATAGCTTGAAATCCAGCAAATCAAATTATTGGGAAATCCAATTAAGTCATGCTTATATAACAAAAGAGAATGATTTACTGAGTCAAAGGCTTTACTAAAATCGGTATAGATGACCTCAGTTTGTTCGTTTTTAAGGAAACCCTGGTTAACGAACGAAGAAAGCTCAAGAAGATTAGTAACAGTGGATCTATGTTTCACAAACCCATGCTGGTAGGGGGAAATAATGGAACTACATAAATGTTGTAAATGACTTGTTAACATCTTCTCAAAAACTTTTGGTATAGCAGACAATTTACATATCCCTCTATAGTTTTTGGCGTCAGACTTACTTCCCTTCTTATGGAGAGGAATAATGAATGATTCCTTCCATAAAGAGGGAAAAGTCGATGACTCAAGTGATAAATCAAATAATTTCAGCAACGGTCTCCATAAAGCCTCGGCTCCGTACCGAAGTACACAGCCAGGAACTCCATCCGGACCGGGCGAAAACACCGGCTTAACCATTTGAAGATATCGAGTCAGAGACTCCTCACTCATTAAGGGACTGAAGATATAATTCGACCGAGACAGACTGTAAGGATAGGGCGCGTTAGAGTAGGAGGAAGAAGAATAAGTAGTTTGAAAAAAAGAAGCAAATAGATCAGCGATCGCCTGACCTGAATTTGCTTTCGAATTTTCGTAAGATAGACAAGGAGGATAAGAGGAAGACTTACGCTTAGTGTTTACAAAATTAAAAAACTTTCTTGGGTTTTCAGAAAAGCTAACCCGACAGCGAGCTAAGTAATTTTTATAACACACAGCGTTAAGCTCGATAAAATTAGACCGAGCAATTATATATTGCGAAAAAGTTAAGGTAGAGCCTGAAATTTTAAACTTTTTGTAAAGTCTAGACTTCAGGTTCTTAAGGTTAGAAAGTTGCTTACAAATCCAAGGAGGCTTATTAGACCTATGCGGAAAATAAGAAGGAATACAGGCATCAAAGCAAAGATTTAATTTATTATAGAATAAGTTGACGGCGGCACTTATGTCAGTGCAGGAATACAAATTAGACCAATCAATTCCATTAAGAAGTTGGATTAATTTGGGAAAGTTTGCCTTTCGAAAGCAACGAACTCGATCGGCAGGTATATCAGAATTAGCGAGTACAGATCTGCTGAGTTCGATCCTTAACTCCAGAGTTGGATGATAAGGGTCTTCAGGAGATGTAAGGGGTTCCGATCTAGATAGAACTACGCTGGTAGGTTCAGAGACAAAGCATAGATCTAATTGCCGGCAAAGAGAATTTCGTATATTGTTAATTTGACCCAAAGATAATTCATGTAAACCATCAATAAAGTCATGTCGGTTCGATGGAATAAGAAAACAGAAGTTATCACAAGGATACCAAGCTGTTCCAGGAAGGTTAAAATCTCCTAGAACAACAACATGATCTTTGTCGGATAACAAGGCAAAAATAGATTTTATTGCTTCCAGGTGATCCTGGTAAACAGATAAATCGGACGACGGAGGTATATATGAGCAAGTAAGAAATAAACTTACACCATGAAAATTTACTTTTATTGATAGAAACTCTATATTATTAGGATTATTATAATGTAATGGCTCCGATGAGAAGTTGGAGTCTACTGCAAATAGAACACCACCTCCTCTTCGGGAAGAACGATCTTGCCTGTAAATAGTGTACTTTGACGGAAAAAGTTCGGAATCAGAAATATCCGAATTTAACCAGGTTTTCGAAAACGCAACTACATCAGTAGAAAAAGTGATACTGTCGACGTATAGCTTACTTATTTTACTACGCAAACCACGCACATTTTGATAGGTTATAAGAAATGATGAGATTAGTTTTTTGAAGATGAAGAAGAAGATTGAGATTGAGACTGTACAGGTCCATTTGGTAAAAGCCCAATCGGAGTCCGATTTTTAACTTTGGCTTTGAACTCTTTTACCACCAAATGCTCTGGCCAAAAACTTGGTGAGCATATGGTTTCAAAAAGTGAAGGTGGGACATTGATCTTGAAAGATGCAATTTGTCTATCATAAGCAAATTTAAATTTTTCCACTTTTGGATTGGCATTTTTAATTTTGGCTATAATGAAAGCCTTTACGTCATCTGACGTGAGATCAGGGGCAAGCCTTGAAACAAAAATCTGTTTCATTGGTGGAACCCCCACAAGTGGTTTAGGAGCCAAAGGAGTAATATTTGGTATATTATCTTTGGAACCTAATAAAGTCGGTGATCCGACAGTTGGAGGAGGTGCGGAAGAAATTTTTTTATTAGGATTCGGCTTGCCTCTACTTCTAGTGACAACCGTGGACACTTCAGACACAACTTCGGCATTAACTAATGTCGGTGGAGCAGGTTCCCTAATGGGAATGCTTTCCGCAGCTGTTGTTGCTACTGGGGTAGCAAACGAGATTAACTGTGGAACCAACGGAGTAGTGGGTGGGTCAGTCGATGGTAGAGGTAAAAATTTGGATAATTGTAAGTCACAAGAAGTTGATTTTTTTCGCTTTGGAGACTCAGCCATAAGTTTCAAACTATTGAACTGAGAATTCAAAGCACTAAACTGATCGTTTAACTTATGAAAGCCACCAATCAGATTAGTAAAACCGACTCTTGTCTGTCTCATAAACATCCGCATTTCGCACTCAACTTCTCGACATGACTCACAACACCAGTTAAGCCCAGTTCTTTTGGCAATGGCATCTGCAACTAGCCCTGAATAGCCTACACACTTTACGTGTACTACGTTATCGCAGAGCCAGCAGGCCATACTGGGTTGCGAAGCCGTGATCTGCTTCTGGCAACTTTTCAGACAACACACAATTTTGCCTTCCATTATAAATTAAAATAAAGAAAAGCAAATTAAAAAATTTACAAAATTAAAAAAATTTACTTTGAAATAATAGGAACTATCCCACTGTACAGATTCAAAACAAAAATATGTTAGCAACAACAAAACAGTAGAGCAAGCAGTGAGAGCAGAGAGCGCCACTAACGGAATACTGTCAACTGAGAGTTGTTGAGAGAGAAACCGTCACACTGCGAGCGGGAAGGAAAGCAAAAAGAATAAACACGCAAAATCTAATGCTTACCACAACAACAAAACTTTGAACTCAGTTTATGTAGAAATAAACAGAGCTCAAACTAAGCACAAATAAAATTCACAATTATGTGATAAAACACTAGTAACATGCACTATCACAGGATAGAGACGCGATGTAGCAAACAATTAAAGTAATAACTTTAAAGAAAATGTAATAAACACCGGTTGTTAGATACAAAAAAGCGAAAAATTGCGGGGCGCACAAAAAAACACGTCTGTTTGCTACAAAGAGTGACAGCGATTGATAATATTGATATATTCATAACAGCTATAACAATCACATGTGAAATAAATTGCTTAAGAAATAAAAAATGTACATGCAAAAAAAATTTTATTTGAGAATGTATCTATATGAAAAAAGGCTACCTTTCGGAAAACGTGTCACAAAACCTTTGTGGGGAAGTAGTGTCGCGCAAGCAACAATATATGAAAAAATTGTAACATGTGAAACTCATATGACTGTGAAGTCGTGTGTGTAAAATATAGTAATTTTTTACATGTAAACACAATATCTCATATTGACACAAAATTTAAAAACAAAATTATTCATATTGAATATCCTAAAATTTATAAAATTCACGCAAATTTTGCATGTGAAAAAAATTTTATTTGAGAAAAAGTTTCATATGAAAAACAGTCACCTTTCGGAAAACGTGTCACAAAACCTTTGTAGGGAAGTAGTGTCGCGCAAGCAACGTAATATGAAAAAATTTTAACATGTGAAACTCATATGACTGTGAAGTTGTGTGTGTCAAATATAGTAATTTTTCACATGTAAACACAATATCTCATATTGACACAAAATTTAAAAACAAAATTATTCATATTGAATATCATAAAATTTACAAAATTCACGCAAATTTTGCATGTGAAAAAAATTTCATTTTCGGAAAACGTGTCACAAAACCTTTGTAGGGAAATAGTGTCGCGCAAGCATCGTAATATGAAAAAATTTTAGCATGTGAAACTCATATGACTGTGAAGTGGTGTGTGGAAAAAATAGTAATTTTTCACATGTAAACACAATAAATCATATTGACACAAAATTTAAAAACAAAATTATTCATATTGAATATCATAAAATTTATAAAAGTCATGCAAATTTTGCATATGAAAAAAATTTCCTTTGAGAAAAAGTTTCATATGAAAAAAGGTCACCTTTCGGAAAACGTGTCACAAAACCTCTATGGAGGAGTGGTAACGCGCAAGGCATGATATATGAAAAAAATTTCACATATGAAATTCATATGACCGTGGAGTAATATGTTGCCGGCATAGGTCACATATTATATGGATTGATAAAATATTGAAGTTAAATGTTTTATTATTAAACTAATGCAACAAAATGCTATATTGCAAGATGGTACTCAACACAAGTGTGTCTCCAAAAAAAATGTTTCACTTATTAAAACAACATTCTGTTGGACGTTGACGTACATTGTATGCACATTCAAGTGGCCCAAGCGATACCAAGCCAATGCTTGTTACGCGCGGATCCCAATAAACCCTCCTCCCGCCCAACCGACCGAGAGGCGCTGTCGCAGGACGAACGACACGATTCGCGTTCGGACAGGATAGATTCGGGCATGCAAAAAAAAAAGACGCGGATACCATAAAATAGAAATTCAGGATCGGACATAAGAAATAAACGGGTGGAATGAAAATTTTTTAATTTATTACTATAAGCTAAATTCGGTCTAATTATTAATTAAATAGGTTAGTAGTAAAGTTTTAAGATTAAAAGCAGTGTTAGCGCTAGAAAATACATGATAAAATCTATTATAGTTATAACATAAAACTCTAAAAGGGTCATGCAATGCAAAATTAGATCTACATAGGGGGAGAGCAAGCGGGATGTAACGACGGGTTAGTCTAGATGGAACGGAAAAGGTTAGTCGCGATATTAACTCTGAAGAGTCAATATCACCATTAATAAGATTAAAAATAAATAAAATGCCAAGCATTATTCTACGGTTAGCTAAAGAAGGTAGGTTAATTAAAAGAAGTCTACTACTATATGACGGCAATCTTACTTCAGCATTCCAGTTCAAGCCACGCAAAGCAAATAAGAGAAATTGTTTTTGAACAGATTCAATGCGATCTTGGTGCACAGAATACTGTGGAGACCATAAGCACGAACCATATTCCAGAATCGGAGGAACAAGTGATGTATAAAGGGTCTTAGTAATATAAGGGTCATCAAATTCCTTTGACCACCTCTTAATGAAACCGAGTACAGACATAGCTTTATTGACCGTTCTAGAAATGTGGTCTGAAAATTTAAGTTTATGATCTAAGAGAATACCTAGATCATCAACAGCAGTAATTCTTTTTAGATCGTTACCGTTCAGTAAGTAAGAGGCCAAATGTGGATTAACTCTATAGAAGGACATGACAACACATTTAGGAAAGTTTAAATTTAACAAGTTCACTTTGCACCATGACTGGAAAGAGTCAAGATCTCTCTGCAACTTGATATGGCATGGCCAATCCCTGTACTGCAGGCATATTTTAACATCATCTGCATACATTAGTACGCGAGATTGTGTCAAAACAGTAGGTAGATCATTTATGAACAATGTGAAAAGTAAGGGACCGAGATGGCTACCTTGGGGAACTCCAGTGGTAACTCGGAATGTATTAGAAAGGAAATTATTAAAAGAAACTTTTTGCGTTCTTTGGCAGAGATAGCTTGAAATCCAGCAAATCAAATTATTGGGAAATCCAATTAAGTCATGCTTATATAACAAAAGAGAATGATTTACTGAGTCAAAGGCTTTACTAAAATCGGTATAGATGACCTCAGTTTGTTCGTTTTTAAGGAAACCCTGGTTAACGAACGAAGAAAGCTCAAGAAGATTAGTAACAGTGGATCTATGTTTCACAAACCCATGCTGGTAGGGGGAAATAATGGAACTACATAAATGTTGTAAATGACTTGTTAACATCTTCTCAAAAACTGTTGGTATAGCAGACAATTTACATATCCCTCTATAGTTTTTAGCGTCAGACTTACTTCCCTTCTTATGGAGAGAAATAATGAATGATTCCTTCCATAAAGAGGGAAAAGTCGATGACTCAAGTGATAAATCAAATAATTTCAGCAACGGTCTGCATAAAGCCTCGGCTTCGTACCGAAGTACACAGCCAGGAACTCCATCCGGACCGGGCGAAAACACCGGCTTAACCATTTGAAGATATCGAGTCAGAGACTCCTCACTCATTAAGGGACTGAAGATATAATTCGACCGAGACAGACTGTAAGGATAGGGCGCGTTAGAGTAGGAGGAAGAAGAATAAGTAGTTTGAAAAAAAGAAGCAAATAGATCAGCGATCGCCTGACCTGAATTTGCTTTCGAATTTTCGTAAGATAGACAAGGAGGATAAGAGGAAGACTTACGCTTAGTGTTTACAAAATTAAAAAACTTTCTTGGGTTTTCAGAAAAGCTAACCCGACAGCGAGCTAAGTAATTTTTATAACACACAGCGTTAAGCTCGATAAAATTAGACCGAGCAATTATATATTGCGAAAAAGTTAAGGTAGAGCCTGAAATTTTAAACTTTTTGTAAAGTCTAGACTTCAGGTTCTTTTATTTATTTATTTATTTAAAGTCGACTATGAACAGTCGACATTGAAGAAATTAATATAATTATGGCTAAAAGAGTAACATTATGATTAAAAATATTTTTATAGTTTAAAATAGAAAAAAATAATTCAGTTAAAATTAAAATTTGAAATCTCTGGGGGTGTTTAAGCAATATTAATCTAACCCAGCATTCGCTGCATGGATTGGGGAAAACCCAGAAAAAACCCAATCAGGTCAGATGGTAGGTTAGTTAGCTAGTATTAAATTTTTGTTTTAATTTCCAACACCATGTTAGTTATTAATTATTGTTAGCTAAGAATGATAGAATACAATTTTTAATATTTATAAGAGATGCATCGGCGTTGAAAACACAGTAGAGTCTGTTGTAGTCAGCACAGAGAACTCGAAAAGGTTCATGCTTAGAATAGTTAGTTGTACATAGGTTAAGCGATAAAGGTGTGAAGTTACGTGTATGTCTAACTGGGACAGAAAGGTTTATATGCCTAAGCAGGTAGGGAGAATCAATTTCACCCTTAAGTAGTTTGACTATAAACATAACCCCAAGCATGCTACGACGATTAGTTAATGAGGGAAGATTAAGTAAAAGAAGTCTACTATAATAAGAGGGTAAGTCAATACCTGGAACCCAGTTAAAGCGTCTCAACGCAAAAAGCAGAAATTTTTTTTGTACAGACTCGATAAGATTTATATGATTTGAGTATTGTGGTGACCAAATACAAGAACCGTATTCCAGAATGGGACGGACAAGCGAAACAAAAAGAAGCTTTGTCGTATAAGGGTCATCAAATTCCTTTGCCCATCGCTTGATGAACCCAAGAACTTGAGTCGCTTTGTTGACAGTAATTGAAATGTGTATACAACGGCCAAAAACTTTAGCCTATGATCTAGAAGAACTCCTAAATCATTCACATCGTCTACTCTAATCAGAGGTACCATATTAAGAGTATAATTACAGATGTTAGCAGAGTTTCTGTAAAACGACATAACCTTACATTTCGAACAATTTAGTAGTAGATAATTACTTTCACACCAGGAATAAAAACGATCAAGATCAGCTTGCAATAGAGAGTTAGAAGCTATATTATTATAAGTTAGGCAAATCTTGACATCATCAGCATACATTAAGATATTAGACTTTAAAATAACATTGGGAAGATCGTTAATGAAAAGGTTAAAAAGAAGAGGACCGAGATGACTACCCTGAGGAACACCTGAGGTTACAAAGACAGGTTTAGAAGTTGCGGATTTAAATATTACTGTTTGAGTTCTATTATTAAGATAGTCAGATACCCATAACAGGAAATTGTATGGAAATCCAATCAAGTTTAATTTTTTAACTAAAAGGAAATGGTTAACAGAGTCAAAAGCTTTACTAAAGTCAGTATAAATAACATCAGTCTGCAACTTATTCTGAAAACCTTTGATCACTAGAGAAGAAAACTCTAATAGATTGGTAGTCGTAGATCTCTGTTTAACAAAACCATGCTGGAAGGGAGAGACAATAGATCTACAAAAATGACTAAGTTGAGATGTAATAATTTTCTCAAAAAGTTTCGGTATAGCGGACAATTTGGAAATACCTCTATAATTATTAACGTTATGTTTAGAACCATTTTTATGCAAGGGGATTATGAATGAATCCTTCCATATAGCCGGGAAAGAGGCAGACTCAACAGACATAATAAATAATTTATGTAAAAGTAAATGCAATGATTCCGCACAATACCTAAGGACACAGCCTGGAATACCATCTGGACCGGGTGAAAATACAGGTTTTATTTGATTGAGTTCGCTTAAAACGGAGCATTCAGTGATCACCGGCTCAGGAATAAAGTTAGACTTTTGCAAGTTATAGGGATAAGATATATGGGGTGAATAGCTGTCTATTGAGTAAGTAGATTGAAAGAAGTCTGCAAACAGATCGGCAGCGGCCTGATCACTGCATGCAGTCTTATTTTGAAATGAAATTGAGGAAGGTAGTGAAGAACATTTTCGTTTAGAGTTAACAAAACTATAGAACTGTCTAGGATTCTGAGCAAACTGTAACCGACACCGACGCAGATAAATATTGTAAAGTTGGGTGTTAAGTGAAACGAAATTCGATTTAGCAATAGCATATCGCGCGAAATCAGAAGAATTTCCTGTGCGTTGATATTTTTTGAAATATCGAGACTTTAGGTTTTTTAACCCACTTAATTCCCGAGAAAACCAAAGTGGCCTATTAGACTTCAATGGATATCTACGAGGAACACACTGGACAAAAAAATTTTGTAAAGTATTATAAAAAATAGTCAAAGCACATTCTAGATTTATGGAATCATGAAAAAGAGACCAATCATAATTTAAGATGAGGTCATTTAATTTATAAAAATTTGCCTTTTTAAAACACAGTGGTCTATTTACTGGCTTAGGTATGTCAATGAGCTCAGAAACCGGTAGTTCAATTGACAACTCTAAAGTTGGATGATAAGAATCTTCAGGAACTACAAGAGGGTCAATTCTACGTACGGAGGCATAGACAGGATCTGATACAAATACTAAGTCAAGAAGACGGTTATTGCAGTTAAAAATATGGTTAATTTGTGATAGAGAAAGATCAAGAAGGCCTTTTAGAAATTCATGCGGAAAAGAAGGAACTAGAGTATTATTTTCAGCAGACCAAGATATATTTGGTAAATTAAAATCACCAAGCACAAACAAAGATTCGCTATCTAGTAGTTTGGAGGATATAGACTTTAAAATAGATAAGTGTTGAAAATAAACAGAAATATCAGATTGAGGTGGGATGTACGAACAAGTGATATAGGCTGAAGTTTGACCAAACGTTGTCTTAATGGCGACAAATTCAATGCCGGACTCCGAGCAGATTAATTCCGATTTAAGATCAGAATCAACAGCAATAAGAACACCACCACCAATTCTAGACAAACGGTCACATCTATAAGATGTAAATTTATTACTAAAGAGAGATAAGTTAGAAATTTCTGGCTTTAACCAAGTTTCAGTTTCATACTATGTTCAAAGCAGAAACTATCTAGATAGACTTTAGATAGTTTAGATTTAATGCCCCTTACGTTTTGATACGCTATACGAATAGGGGAGGTAAGCTGAACAGGATAAGTATTTAGTTTTTTGAAGCATTAGTGTTAGTTTTATTAACAGTAGGAGCTTGAGCTAAGGTGATATTAGGTTGAAAATGTACTGGGATGATGTTACGTTTCTTTGGCCTGAACTCATGTACCACCATATGAGGTGGCCAGAAACTCGGGTCACACAATAACGAAAATGAGTCGGAAGGAACAGTTAATTTAAATGATGCAATTTCCCGAGGAGTTGAGAAATTGAATTTTTGTATGGTTACCGACGCCGTGGATTTTGTGGCGATATAAGCGGAGATGGACTCGCACGAAGTATCAGCAGATAATCGAGAAATGAATATCTGCTTTCTCGGAGCCACAACAGAAAATAAGGGGCTGTTAGTATTAACAATAATATTGGGAGCAGTAGGTGGTGAGGCAATAATCGGACAATAAGGAATAGAGGATCCGTCCGAGGCCTCAATACACACATTTGGAATCGGGGGTATTAAAGAAATTTTGGTTCGTTCCGCTGATGAACGATTGCCACCACTAATTAAAGTAGTTTTTTCAGACTGAATGGAGGGGGATGGCTCTACAGGAATGCAAGGAGACGAAGGCAGCGGTGAAAATACAAGAAGGTTAGAAAGTTGCTTACAAATCCAAGGAGGCTTATTAGACCTATGCGGAAAATAAGAAGGAATACAGGCATCAAAGCAAAGATTTAATTTATTATAGAATAAGTTGACGGCGGCACTTATGTCAGTGCAGGAATACAAATTAGACCAATCAATTCCATTAAGAAGTTGGATTAATTTGGGAAAGTTTGCCTTTCGAAAGCAACGAACTCGATCGGCAGGTATATCAGAATTAGCGAGTACAGATCTGCTGAGTTCGATCCTTAACTCCAGAGTTGGATGATAAGGGTCTTCAGGAGATGTAAGGGGTTCCGATCTAGATAGAACTACGCTGGTAGGTTCAGAGACAAAGCATAGATCTAATTTCCGGCAAAGAGAATTTCGTATATTGTTAATTTGACCCAAAGATAATTCATGTAAACCATCAATAAAGTCATGTCGGTTCGATGGAATAAGAAAACAGAAGTTATCACAAGGATACCAAGCTGTTCCAGGAAGGTTAAAATCTCCTAGAACAACAACATGATCTTTGTCGGATAACAAGGCAAAAATAGATTTTATTGCTTCCAGGTGATCCTGGTAAACAGATAAATCGGACGACGGAGGTATATATGAGCAAGTAAGAAATAAACTTACACCATGAAAATTTACTTTTATTGATAGAAACTCTATATTATTAGGATTATTATAATGTAATGGCTCCGATGAGAAGTTGGAGTCTACTGCAAATAGAACACCACCTCCTCTTCGGGAAGAACGATCTTGCCTGTAAATAGTGTACTTTGACGGAAAAAGTTCGGAATAAGAAATATCCGAATTTAACCAGGTTTCCGAAAACGCAACTACATCAGTTGAAAAAGTGATACTGTCGACGTATATCTTACTTATTTTACTACGCAAACCACGCAAATTTTGATAGGTTATAAGAAATGATGAGATTAGTTTTTTGAAGATGAAGAAGAAGATTGAGATTGAGACTGTACAGGTCCATTTGGTAAAAGCCCAATCGGAGTCCGATTTTTAACTTTGGCTTTGAACTCTTTTACCACCAAATGCTCTGGCCAAAAACTTGGTGAGCATATGGTTTCAAAAAGTGAAGGTGGGACATTGATCTTGAAAGATGCAATTTGTCTATCATAAGCAAATTTAAATTTTTCCACTTTTGGATTGGCATTTTTAATTTTGGCTATAATGAAAGCCTTTACGTCATCTGACGTGAGATCAGGGGCAAGCCTTGAAACAAAAATCTGTTTCATTGGTGGAACCCCCACAAGTGGTTTAGGAGCCAAAGGAGTAATATTTGGTATATTATCTTTGGAACCTAATAAAGTCGGTGATCCGACAGTTGGAGGAGGTGCGGAAGAAATTTTTTTATTAGGATTCGGCTTGCCTCTACTTCTAGTGACAACCGTGGACACTTCAGACACAACTTCGGCATTAACTAATGTCGGTGGAGCAGGTTCCCTAATGGGAATGCTTTCCGCAGCTGTTGTTGCTACTGGGGTAGCAAACGAGATTAACTGTGGAACCAACGGAGTAGTGGGTGGGTCAGTCGATGGTAGAGGTAAAAATTTGGATAATTGTAAGTCACAAGAAGTTGATTTTTTTCGCTTTGGAGACTCAGCCATAAGTTTCAAACTATTGAACTGAGAATTCAAAGCACTAAACTGATCGTTTAACTTATGAAAGCCACCAATCAGATTAGTAAAACCGACTCTTGTCTGTCTCATAAACATCCGCATTTCGCACTCAACTTCTCGACATGACTCACAACACCAGTTAAGCCCAGTTCTTTTGGCAATGGCATCTGCAACTAGCCCTGAATAGCCTACACACTTTACGTGTACTACGTTATCGCAGAGCCAGCAGGCCATACTGGGTTGCGAAGCCGTGATCTGCTTCTGGCAACTTTTCAGACAACACACAATTTTGCCTTCCATTATAAATTAAAATAAAGAAAAGCAAATTAAAAAATTTACAAAATTAAAAAAATTTACTTTGAAATAGTAGGAACTATCCCACTGTACAGATTCAAAACAAAAATATGTTAGCAACAACAAAACAGTAGAGCAAGCAGTGAGAGCAGAGAGCGCCACTAACGGAATACTGTCAACTGAGAGTTGTTGAGAGAGAAACCGTCACACTGCGAGCGGGAAGGAAAGCAAAAAGAATAAACACGCAAAATCTAATGCTTACCACAACAACAAAACTTTGAACTCAGTTTATGTAGAAATAAACAGAGCTCAAACTAAGCACAAATAAAATTCACAATTATGTGATAAAACACTAGTAACATGCACTATCACAGGATAGAGACGCGATGTAGCAAACAATTAAAGTAATAACTTTAAAGAAAATGTAATAAACACCGGTTGTTAGATACAAAAAAGCGAAAAATTGCGGGGCGCACAAAAAAACACGTCTGTTTGCTACAAAGAGTGACAGCGATTGATAATATTGATATATTCATAACAGCTATAACAATCACATGTGAAATAAATTGCTTAAGAAATAAAAAATGTACATGCAAAAAAAATTTTATTTGAGAATGTATCTATATGAAAAAAGGCTACCTTTCGGAAAACGTGTCACAAAACCTTTGTGGGGAAGTAGTGTCGCGCAAGCAACAATATATGAAAAAATTGTAACATGTGAAACTCATATGACTGTGAAGTCGTGTGTGTAAAATATAGTAATTTTTCACATGTAAACACAATATCTCATATTGACACAAAATTTAAAAACAAAATTATTCATATTGAATATCCTAAAATTTATAAAATTCACGCAAATTTTGCATGTGAAAAAAATTTCATTTGAGAAAAAGTTTCATATGAAAAACAGTCACCTTTCGGAAAACGTGTCACAAAACCTTTGTAGGGAAGTAGTGTCGCGCAAGCAACGTAATATGAAAAAATTTTAACATGTGAAACTCATATGACTGTGAAGTTGTGTGTGTCAAATATAGTAATTTTTCACATGTAAACACAATATCTCATATTGACACAAAATTTAAAAACAAAATTATTCATATTGAATATCATAAAATTTACAAAATTCACGCAAATTTTGCATGTGAAAAAAATTTCATTTTCGGAAAACGTGTCACAAAACCTTTGTAGGGAAATAGTGTCGCGCAAGCATCGTAATATGAAAAAATTTTAGCATGTGAAACTCATATGACTGTGAAGTGGTGTGTGGAAAAAATAGTAATTTTTCACATGTAAACACAATAAATCATATTGACACAAAATTTAAAAACAAAATTATTCATATTGAATATCATAAAATTTATAAAAGTCATGCAAATTTTGCATATGAAAAAAATTTCCTTTGAGAAAAAGTTTCATATGAAAAAAGGTCACCTTTCGGAAAACGTGTCAGAAAACCTTTGTAAGGAAGTGGAGTCGCCCAAGCATCGTAATATGAAAAAATTTTAACATGTGAAACTCATATGACTGTGAAGTGGTGTGTGCAAAATATAGTAATTTTTCACATGTAAACACAATAAATCATATTGACACAAAATTTAAAAACAAAATTATTCGTATTGAATATCATTAAAGTTATAAAAGTCATGCAAATTTTGCATATGAAAAAAATTTCCTTTGAGAAAAAGTTTCATATGAAAAAAGGTCACCTTTCGGAAAACGTGTCAAAAAACCTCTATTGAGGAGTGGCGTCGCGGAAGGCATGTTATTTGAAAAAAAATTTCACATATGAAATTCATATGACCGTGGAGTAATATGTTGCCGGCATAGGTCACATATTATATGGATTGATCAAATATTGAAGTTAAATGTTTTATTATTAAAATAATGCAACAAAATGCTATATTGCAAGATGGTACTCAATACAAGTGTGTCTCCAAAAATAATATTTCACATGTTAAAAGTATATCATTTTGATATATTCATAAGAGCTATAATTATAACATGTGAAATAAATTGCTTAAGAAATAACAAATTTACATCCAAAAAAAATTTTATTTGAGAAAATTTCTATATGGAAAAACGGTACCTTTCTGAAAACGTGTCACAAAACCTCTATAGGGAAGTGGCGTCGCGCAAGGTATGTTATTTGAAAATAATTTCACATATGAAATTCATGTGATCGTGGAGTAATATATTGCCAGCATAAGACACATATTATTTGGATTGATAAAATAATGAAGTTAAATGTTTTATTATTAAATTAATGCAACATAATGCTATATTGCAAGATGGTACTCAATACAAGTGTGTCTCAAAAAAGATGTTTCGCAAATTAAAACAACATCATTTTGATATATTAACAAGAGTTAAAATTTCACATGTGAAATAAATTGCTTAAGAAAAGTAAAATTTACATGCAAAAAAAGTTTTATTTGAGAAAATTTCTATATGAAAAAAGGCTACCTTTCGGAAAACGTGTCACAAAAGCTCCATAGGGGAGTGGCGTCGCGCAAGGCATGTTTTAAATGAAAAAAATTTTACATGTGAAATTCATATGACCGTGGAGTAATATGTTGCCGGCATAGGACACATATTATATGGATTGATAAAATATTGAAGTTAAATGTTTTTTTATTAAATTAATGCAACATAATGCAATATTGCAAGATGGTACTCAATACAAAAAAAATGTTTCACATATTAAAACAACATCATTTTGATATATTCATAACAGCTATAACAATCACATGTGAAATAAATTGCTTAAGAAATAAAAAATTTACATGCAAAAAAAAATTTATTTGAGATAATTTCTATATGAAAAAAGACTACCTTTCGGAAAACGTGTCTCAAAACCTTTGTAGGGAAGTAGTGTCGCGCAAGCAACGTAATATGAAAAAATTTTAACATGAGAAACTCATATGACTGTGAAGTTGTGTGTGTAAAATATAGTAATGTTTCACATGTAAACACAATATCTCATATTGACATAAAATTTAAAAACAAAATTATTCGTATTGAATATTATTAAAGTTATAAAATCCACGCAAATTTTGCATGTGAAAAAATTTCATTTGAGAAAAAGTTTCATATGAAAAAAAGTCACCTTTCGGAAAACGTGTCACAAAACCTTTGTAGGGAAGTAGTGTCGCGCAAGCAACGTAATATGAAAAAATTTTAACATGAGAAACTCATATGACTGTGAAGTTGTGTGTGTCAAATATAGTAATTTTTCACATGTGAACACACTATCTCTAAAAACAAAATAATTCATATTGAATATCATTAAAGTTATAAAAGTCATAAAAAATTTTATTGTGAAAAAAATTTCATTTGAGAAAAGTTTCTTATGAAAAAAGTCTACCTTTCGGAAAACGTGTCAGAAAACCTTTGTAGGGAAGTAGTGTCGCGCAAGCAACGAAATATGAAAAAATTTTAACATGTGAAACTCATATGACAGTGAAGTGGTGTGTAAAAAATATAGTCATTTTTCAGATGTAAACACAATATCTCATATTGACACAAAATTTAAAAACAAAATTATTCATATTGAATATCACATAATTTATAAAAATCATGCAAATTTTGCAACTGAAAAAAATTTCATTTGAGAAAAAGATCCATATGAAAAAAAGTCGCCTCTCGGAAAAAGTGTCACAAAACCTCTATACGGAAGTGGTTTCGCGCAAGGCATGTTATATGAAAAAAATTTCACATATGAAATTCATATGACCGATGAGTAATATGTTGCCGGCATAGGACACATATTATATGGATTGATAACATATTGAAGTTAAATGTTTTATTATTAAATTAATGCAACATAATGCAATATTGCAAGATGGTAATCAATACAAGTGTGTCTCAAAAAAAATGTTTCACATGTTAAAACTATATCATTTTGATATATTCAATGAGCTATAATTATCACATGTGAAATAAATTGCTTAAGAAATAAAAAATTTACATCCAAAAAAAATTTTATTTGAGAAAATTTCTATATGAAAAAAGGCTACCTTTCGGAAAACGTGTCAAAAAACCTCTATTGAGGAGTGGTGTCGCGCAAGGCATGTTATTTGAAAAAAATTTCTCATATGAAATTCACATGACCGTGGAGTAATATGTTGCCGGCATAGGTCACATATTATATGGATTGATAAAATATTGAAGTTAAATGTTTTATTATTAAATTAATGCAACAAAATGCTATATTGCAAGATGGTCATCAATACAAGTGTGTCTCCAAAAAAAATGTTTCACATATTAAAACAACATCATTTTGATATATTCATAACAGCTATAATTATCACATGTGAAATAAATTGCTTAAGAAATAAAAAATTAACAAGTGAAAAAAAAATTTATTTGAGAAAATTTCTATATGAAACAAGTAAGAAAGCTACAGTCGAGAGTGCTCGACCGTATGATACCCGCAACCCATTTCGAGAGAAAACAAAAAACTTAAATGATATTTTAACAAAAAATATACCAAATATACTAAAACTTGTTTTTTTTTATATATTTGAAAATGGCGGGTAAAAATCACAACACCGTTATGGTCACATTGTCAACTAAACAAACAAAGCGCGGGCAGCTGCAAGTGAATTTTGCATATAAAATTGATTCTTTAATAACCTTCTTGTTTTTCATTCGATCTCAACCAAATTCACAGGAATCATTGAGAATATAATTATTATTATGCATACCAAAATTCAATGCTCTAGGTCTATTATTACGGCTTTTACAGACTTTTGGGGGCGGAAAGGGGCGTGGCATCCAACTTTTGAAATTAACTTGACCTGCGTAGGACCTATTGGAGTACTGTCCCCAAATTTCGTAGCTTTAGCTCTTATAGTCTCTGAGATCTAGGTGTTCATACAGACGGACAGACGGACATGGCTATATCGTCTCGGCTATTGACACTGATCAAGAATACATATAGTTTATGTGGTCGGAGATGCCTCCTTCTGCCTGTTACATACATTTTCTGTTGGCACTAAGTTATAATACCCTTCTACCCTATGGGTAGCGGGTATAAAAAGGCTACCTTTCGGAAAACGTGTCACAAAACCTCTATAGGGAAGTGGCGTCGCGCAAGGCATGTTATATGAAAATAATTTCACATATGAAATTCATATGACCGTGGAGTAATATATTGCCGGCATAGGACACATATTATATGGATTTATAAAATAATGAAGTTAAATGTTTTATTATTAAATTAATGCAACATAATGCTATGTTGCAAGATGGTACTCAATACAAGTGTGTCTCAAAAAAGATGTTTCGCAAATTAAAACAACATCATTTTGATATATTAAATCCGATGATATAACTCCTGAAGATATCGTAGGGAACAACAAAAAGCCTAAGCCGCCACCGATTTACATTCGAGAGAAAAGTTCTAATGCTCTCGTAAACTTGATACTGAATCTAATAGGACCAGACAATTTCCACATAATTCCATTAACTAAGGGAAATATTCACGAAACAAAAGTTCAGACTAACACGGAAGTAAACTACAGAATCTTGTCGAAGTATTTAAACGACCATAACAAAAACTTCTATACGTACCAATTAAAAAGCAGTAAAGGCCAGCAAGTAGTACTTAAAACAACATAATTTTGATATATTCATAACAGCTATAATTATCACATGTGAAATAAATTGCTTAAGAAATAAAAAATTAACAAGTGAAAAAAAATTTTTATTGAGAAAATTTCTACATGAAGAAAGGCTACCTTTCGGAAAACGTGTCACAAAACCTTTGTAGGGAAGTAGTGTCGCGCAAGCAACGAAATATGAAAAAATTGTAACATGTGAAACTCATATGACTGTGAAGTTGTGTGTGTAAAATATAGTAATTTTTCACATGTAAACACAATAAATCTTATTGACACAAAATTTAAAATAAAATTATTCATATTGAATATCATTAAATTTATAAAAGTCATGCAAATTTTGCATATGAAAAAAATTTCATTTGAGAAAAAGTTTCTTATGAAAAAACGTGTCAGAAAACCTTTGTAGGGAAGTGGTGTCGCGCAAGCATCGTAATATGAAAAAATTTTAACATGTGAAACTCATATGACTGTGAAGTGGTGTGTGGAAAATATAGTAATTTTTCACATGTAAACACAATAAATCATATTGAATTAAAATTTAAAAACAAAATTATTCGTATTGAATATCATTAAAGTTATAAAAGTCATGCAAATTTTGCATATGAAAAAAAATTCATTTGAGAAAAAGATCCATATGAAAACAAGTAAGAAAGCTACAGTCGAGAGTGCTCGACCGTATGATACCCGCAACCCATTTCGAGAAAAAACAAAAAAATTAAATTATATTTTAACAAAAAACATACCAAATATACTAAAACTTGTTTTTTTTTTATATATTTGAAAATAGCGGGTAAAATACCGCAACACCGTTTTGGTCACACTGTCAACTTAACAAACAAAGCGCGGGCAGCTGCATGTGGATTTTGCCAACAAAATTGATTCTTTAATAACTTCCTTGTTTTTCATTTGATTTCAACCGAATTCACAGGAATCATTGAGAATATAATTATTATTATGCATACCAAAATTTAATGCTCTAGGGCTATTATTACGGCTTCCACAGTCCTTTGGAGGCGGAAAGGGGCGTGGCATGCAACTTTTGAAATAAACTTTATCTGCGTAGGACATATAGGAGTACTGTCCCCAAATTTGGTAGCTCTAGTTCTTATAGTCTCTGAGATCTAGGTGTTCATACAGACGGACAGACGGACTGACGGACAGACGGACATGGCTATATCGTCCCGGCTGTTGACACTGATCAAGAATATATATAGTTTATGTGGTCGGAGATGCCTCCTTCTGCCTGTTACATACATTTTCTGTTGGCACTAAGTTATAATACCCTTCTACCCTATGGGTAGCGGGTATAAAAAGTCGCCTCTCGGAAAACGAGTCACAAAACCTCTATAGGGAAGTGGCGTCGCGAAAAGCATGTTATATGAAAAAAATTTCACATATGAAATTCATATGACCGTGGAGTAATATATTGCCGGCATAGGTCACATATTATATGGATTGATAAAATATTGAATTTAAATGTTTTATTATTAAATTAATGCAACAAAATGCTATATTGCAAAATGGTACTCAATACAAGTGTGTCTCCAAAAAAAATGATTCACATATTAAAACTACATCATTTTGATATATTCATAACAGCTATAATTATCACATGTGAAATAAATTGCTTAAGAAATAAAAAATTAACAAGTGAAAAAAAATTTTATTTGAGAATGTATCTATATGAAAAAAGGCTACCTTTCGGAAAACGTGTCACAAAACCTTTGTAGGGAAGTAGTGTCGCGCAAGCAACAATATATGAAAAAATTGTAACATGTGAAACTCATATGACTGTGAAGTCGTGTGTGTAAAATATAGTAATTTTTCACATGTAAACACAATATCTCATGTTGACACAAAATTTAAAAACAAAATTATTCATATTGAATATCCTAAAATTTATAAAATTCACGCAAATTTTGCATGTGAAAAAAATTTCATTTGAGAAAAAGTTTCATATGAAAAAAAGTCACCTTTCGAAAAACGTGTCACAAAACCTTTGTAGGGAAGTAGTGTCGCGCAAGCAACGTAATATGAAAAAATTTTAACATGTGAAACTCATATGACTGTGAAGTTGTGTGTGTCAAATATAGTAATTTTTCACATGTAGACACAATAAATCAAATTGACACAAAATTTAAAATCAAAATTATTCATATTAAATATCATAAAATTTATAAAAGTCATGCAAATTTTGCATATGAAAAAAATTTCATTTGAGAAAAAGTTTCTTAAGAAATAAGTCTTCCTTTCGGAAAACGTGTCAGAAAACCTTTGTAGGGAAGTGGTGTCGCGCAAGCATCGTAATATGAAAAAATTTTAACATGTGAAACTCATATGACTGTGAAGTGGTGTGTGTCAAATATAGTAATTTTTCACATGTAAACACAATAAATCATATTGACACAAAATTTAAAAACAAAATTATTCATATTGAATATCATTAAAGTTATAAAAGTCATAAAAATTTTCTTGTGAAAAAAATTTCATTTGAGAAAAAGTTTCTTATGAAAAAAGTCTACCTTTCGGAAAACGTGCCACAAAACCTATGTAGGGAAGTAGTGACGCGCAAGCAACGAAATATGAAAAAATTTTAACATGTGAAACTCATATGACTGTGAAGTGGTGTGTGTTAAATATAGTAATTTTTCAGATGTAAACACAATATCTCATATTGACACAAAATTTAAAAACAAAATTATTCATATTGAATATCACAAAATTTATAAAATTCATGCAAATTTTGCAAGTGAAAAAAATTTCATTTGAGAAAAAGATCCATATGAAAAAAAGTCGACTCTCGGAAAACGAGTCACAAAACCTCTATACGGAAGTGTTTTCGCGCAAGGCATGTTATATGAAAAAAATTTCACATATGAAAATCATATGACCGATGAGTAATATGTTGCGAGCATAGGTCGCATATTATATGGATTGATAAAATATTGAATTTAAATGTTTTATTATTAAATTAATGCAACAAATTGCAAGATGGTAATCAATACAAGTGTGTCTCCAAAAAAAATTTTTCACATATTAAAACAACATCATTTTGATATATTCATAACAGCTATAATTATCACATGTGAAATAAATTGCTTAAGAAATAAAAAATTAACAAGTGAAAAAAAATTTTATTTGAGAAAATTTCTATATGAAAAAAGGCTACCTTTCGGAAAACGTGTCCCAAAACCTTTGTAGGGAAGTAGTGTCGCGCAAGCAACGAAATATGAAAAAATTGTAACATGTGAAACTCATATGACTGTGAAGTTGTGTGTGTAAAATATAATAATTTTTCACATGTAAACACAATAAATCTTATTGACACAAAATTTAAAATAAAATTATTCATATTGAATATCATAAAATTTATAAAAGTCATGCAAATTTTGCGTATGAAAAAAATTTCCTTTGAGAAAAAGTTTCATATGAAACAAGTAAGAAAGCTACAGTCGAGAGTGCTCGACCGTATGATACCCACAACCCATTTCGAGAGAAAAAAAAATTTTAATGATATTTTAACAACAAATATACCAAAAATATACTGAAACTTGTGTTTTGTTTGTATATATTTGAAAATAGCGGGAAAAAATCCGCAACACCGACATGGTCACACTGTCAACTAAACAAACAAAGCGCGAGCAGCTGCAAGTGAATTTTGCATACAAAATTGATTCTTTAGTAACTTCCTCGTTTTTTATTCGATCTCAACCAAATTCACAGGAGACATTCTGACTATCATTGTTATTATGCATACCAATATTCAATGCTCTAGGTCTATTATTACGGCTTTTACAGTTCTTGGGGGCGGAAAGGGGCGTGGCAAAAATCTAAAACAAACTTGATCTGCGTAAGACCTACACGAATACTGTCACCAAATTTGATATCTCTAGGTCATTCACACACTTAAAACGTCCATATGCACTGGGCACAACAATTTTGATAAATAATTTCACGAATAACTTTTGTTCTACTTATCCGATTTGTACCAAAAATACAGAATATATTAAGAGTGTCAAGCGCAGATGGGTTACCAAATTACACAACATTACACAAAGAACTTTTGGAGTTATACGCGATTTACATAAAAAAAAACTTGACTTTTTCCAAATTAATGCTTATTGTGGGCGAAGGGGGCGTGGCATCCAACTTTTGAAATAAACTTGATCTGCGTAGGGTATGAAGGAACCTTTTTGCCAAATTTGGTGTCTCTATGTCTTATAGTCTCTGAGATCCAGGTGTTCATACGGACAGACAGACGGACAGACTGACAGACGGACAGACGGACATGGCTATATCGTCTCGGCTGTTGACGCTGATCACGAATATATATACTTTATGGGGTCGGAGATGCCTCCTTCTGCCTGTTACATACATTTTCTGTTGGCACTAAGTCATAATACCCTTCTACCCTATGGGTAGAGGGTATAAAAAGGTCACCTTTCGGAAAACGTGTCACAAAACCTCTATGGAGGAGTGGTGTCGCGCAAGGCATGACCTATATTGCCGGCATAGGTCACACATTACATGGATTGATAAAATATTGAATTTAAATGTTTTATTATTAAATTAATGCAACAAAATGCTATATTGCAAGTTGGTACTCAATACAAGTGTGTCTCCAAAAAAAATGATTCACATATTAAAACTACATCATTTTGATATATTCATAAGAGCTATAATTATCACATGTGAAATAAATTGCTTAAGAAATAAAAAATTTACATGCAATAAAAATTTTATTTGAGAAAATTTCTATATGAAAAAAGGCTACCTTTCTGAAAACGTGTCACAAAACCTCTATAGGGAAGTGGCGTCGCGCAAAGCATGTTATATGAAAAAAATTTCACATATGAAATTCATATGACCGTGGAGTAATATATTGCCGGCATAGGTCACATATTATATGGATTGATAAAATATTGAATTTAAATGTTTTATTATTAAATTAATGCAACAAAATGCTATATTGCAAGTTGGTACTCAATACAAGTGTGTCTCCAAAAAAAATGATTCACATATTAAAACTACATCATTTTGATATATTCATAAGAGCTATAATTATCACATGTGAAATAAATTGCTTAAGAAATAAAAAATTAACAAGTGAAAAAAAATTTTATTTGAGAATGTATCTATATGAAAAAAGGCTACCTTTCGGAAAACGTGTCACAAAACCTTTGTAGGGAAGTAGTGTCGCGCAAGCAACAATATATGAAAAAATTGTAACATGTGAAACTCATATGACTGTGAAGTCGTCTGTGTAAAATATAGTAATTTTTCACATGTAAACACAATATCTCATATTGACACAAAATTTAAAAACAAAATTATTTATATTGAATATCCTAAAATTTATAAAATTCACGCAAATTTTGCATGTGAAAAAAATTTCATTTGAGAAAAAGTTTCATATGAAAAAAAGTCACCTTTCGGAAAACGTGTCACAAAACCTTTGTAGGGAAGTAGTGTCGCGCAAGCAACGTAATATGAAAAAATTTTAACATGTGAAACTCATATGACTGTGAAGTTGTGTGTGTCAAATATAGTAATTTTTCACATGTAAACACAATAAATCATATTGACACAAAATTTAAAAACAAAATTATTCATATTGAATATCCTAAAATTTATAAAATTCACGCAAATTTTGCATGTGAAAAAAATTTCATTTGAGAAAAAGTTTCATATGAAAAAAAGTCACCTTTCGGAAAACGTGTCACAAAACATTTGTAGGGAAGTAGTGTCGCGCAAGCAACGTAATATGAAAAAATTTTAACATGTGAAACTCATATGACTGTGAAGTTGTGTGTGTCAAATATAGTAATTTTTCACATGTAAACACAATAAATCATATTGACACAAAATTTAAACAAAATTAAAAACAAAATTATTCATATTGAATATCATTAAAGTTATAAAAGTCATGCAAATTTTGCGTATGAAAAAAATTTCCTTTGAGAAAAAGTTTCATATGAAAAAAGGTCACCTTTCGGAAAACGTGTCACAAAACCTCTATGGAGGAGTGGTGTCGCGCAAGGCATGATTTATGAAAAAAATATCACATATGAAATTCATATGACCGTGGAGTAATATATTGCCGGCATAGGTCACATATTACATGGATTGATAAAATATTGAATTTAAATGTTTTATTATTAAATTAATGCAACAAAATGCTATATTGCAAGATGGTACTCAATACAAGTGTGTCTCCAAAAAAAAAGTTTCACATATTAAAACTACATCATTTTGATATATTCATAAGAGCTATAATTATCACATGTGAAATAAATTGCTTAAGAAATAAAAAATTAACAAGTGAAAAAAAATTTTATTTGAGATTACAGTCGAGAGTGCTCGACCCGATACCCGCAACCCATTTCGAGAGAAAACAAAAAACTTAAATGATATTTTAACAAAAAATATACCAAATATACTAAAACTTGTTTTTTTTTTATATATTTGAAAATAGCGGGTAAAATACCGCAACACCATTATGGTCACACTGTCAACTTAACAAACAAAGCGCGGGCAGCTGCAAGTGAATTTTGCATATAAAATTGATTCTTTAATAACCTTCTTGTTTTTCATTCGATCTCAACCAAATTCACAGGAATCATTGAGAATATAATTATTATTATGCATACCAAAATTCAATGCTCTAGGTCTATTATTACGGCTTTTACAGACTTTTGGGGGCGGAAAGGGGCGTGGCATCCAACTTTTGAAATTAACTTGACCTGCGTAGGACCTATAGGAGTACTGTCCCCAAATTTCGTAGCTTTAGCTCTTATAGTCTCTGAGATCTAGGTGTTCATACAGACGGACAGACGGACATGGCTATATCGTCTCGGCTGTTGACACTGATCAAGAATACATATAGTTTATGTGGTCGGAGATGCCTCCTTCTGCCTGTTACATACATTTTCTGTTGGCACTAAGTTATAATACCCTTCTACCCTATGGGTAGCGGGTATAAAAAGGCTACCTTTCGGAAAACGTGTCACAAAACCTCTATAGGGAAGTGGCGTCGCGCAAGGCATGTTATATGAAAATAATTTCACATATGAAATTCATATGACCGTGGAGTAATATATTGCCGGCATAGGACACATATTATATGGATTTATAAAATAATGAAGTTAAATGTTTTATTATTAAATTAATGCAACATAATGCTATGTTGCAAGATGGTACTCAATACAAGTGTGTCTCAAAAAAGATGTTTCGCAAATTAAAACAACATCATTTTGATATATTAAATCCGATGATATAACTCCTGAAGATATCGTACGGAACAACAAAAAGCCTAAGCCGCCACCGATTTACATTCGAGAGAAAAGTTCTAATGCTCTCGTAAACTTGATACTGAATCTAATAGGACCAGACAATTTCCACATAATTCCATTAACTAAGGGAAATATTCACGAAACAAAAGTTCAGACTAACACGGAAGTAAACTACAGAATCTTGTCGAAGTATTTAAACGACCATAACAAAAACTTCTACACGTACCAATTAAAAAGCAGTAAAGGCCAGCAAGTAGTACTTAAAACAACATCATTTTGATATATTCATAACAGCTATAATTATCACATGTGAAATAAATTGCTTAGGAAATAAAAAATTAACAAGTGAAAAAAAATTTTTATTGAGAAAATTTCTATATGAAGAAAGGCTACCTTTCGGAAAACGTGTCACAAAACCTTTGTAGGGAAGTAGTGTCGCGCAAGCAACGAAATATGAAAAAATTGTAACATGTGAAACTCATATGACTGTGAAGTTGTGTGTGTAAAATATAGTAATTTTTCACATGTAAACACAATAAATCTTATTGACACAAAATTTAAAATAAAATTATTCATATTGAATATCATTAAATTTATAAAAGTCATGCAAATTTTGCATATGAAAAAAATTTCATTTGAGAAAAAGTTTCTTATGAAAAAAGTCTACCTTTCGGAAAACGTGTCAGAAAACCTTTGTAGGGAAGTGGTGTCGCGCAAGCATCGTAATATGAAAAAATTTTAACATGTGAAACTCATATGACTGTGAAGTGGTGTGTGGAAAATATAGTAATTTTTCACATGTAAACACAATAAATCATATTGAATTAAAATTTAAAAACAAAATTATTCGTATTGAATATCATTAAAGTTATAAAAGTCATGCAAATTTTGCATATGAAAAAAAATTCATTTGAGAAAAAGATCCATATGAAAACAAGTAAGAAAGCTACAGTCGAGAGTGCTCGACCGTATGATACCCGCAACCCATTTCGAGAAAAAACAAAAAAATTAAATTATATTTTATCAAAAAACATACCAAATATACTAAAACTTGTTTTTTTTTTATATATTTGAAAATAGCGGGTAAAATACCGCAACACCGTTATGGTCACACTGTCAACTTAACAAACAAAGCGCGGGCAGCTGCAAGTGGATTTTGCCAACAAAATTGATTCTTTAATAACTTCCTTGTTTTTCATTTGATTTCAACCGAATTCACAGGAATCATTGAGAATATAATTATTATTATGCATACCAAAATTTAATGCTCTAGGGCTATTATTACGGCTTCCACAGTCCTTTGGGGGCGGAAAGGGGCGTGGCATGCAACTTTTGAAATAAACTTTATCTGCGTAGGACATATAGGAGTACTGTCCCCAAATTTGGTAGCTCTAGTTCTTATAGTCTCTGAGATCTAGGTGTTCATACAGACGGACAGACGGACTGACGGACAGACGGACATGGCTATATCGTCCCGGCTGTTGACACTGATCAAGAATATATATAGTTTATGTGGTCGGAGATGCCTCCTTCTGCCTGTTACATACATTTTCTGTTGGCACTAAGTTATAATACCCTTCTACCCTATGGGTAGCGGGTATAAAAAGTCGCCTCTCGGAAAACGAGTCACAAAACCTCTATAGGGAAGTGGCGTCGCGCAAAGCATGTTATATGAAAAAAATTTCACATATGAAATTCATATGACCGTGGAGTAATATATTGCCGGCATAGGTCACATATTATATGGATTGATAAAATATTGAATTTAAATGTTTTATTATTAAATTAATGCAACAAAATGCTATATTGCAAAATGGTACTCAATACAAGTGTGTCTCCAAAAAAAATGATTCACATATTAAAACTACATCATTTTGATATATTCATAACAGCTATAATTATCACATGTGAAATAAATTGCTTAAGAAATAAAAAATTAACAAGTGAAAAAAAATTTTATTTGAGAATGTATCTATATGAAAAAAGGCTACCTTTCGGAAAACGTGTCACAAAACCTTTGTAGGGAAGTAGTGTCGCGCAAGCAACAATATATGAAAAAATTGTAACATGTGAAACTCATATGACTGTGAAGTCGTGTGTGTAAAATATAGTAATTTTTCACATGTAAACACAATATCTCATGTTGACACAAAATTTAAAAACAAAATTATTCATATTGAATATCCTAAAATTTATAAAATTCACGCAAATTTTGCATGTGAAAAAAATTTCATTTGAGAAAAAGTTTCATATGAAAAAAAGTCACCTTTCGGAAAACGTGTCACAAAACCTTTGTAGGGAAGTAGTGTCGCGCAAGCAACGTAATATGAAAAAATTTTAACATGTGAAACTCATATGACTGTGAAGTTGTGTGTGTCAAATATAGTAATTTTTCACATGTAGACACAATAAATCAAATTGACACAAAATTTAAAATCAAAATTATTCATATTAAATATCATAAAATTTATAAAAGTCATGCAAATTTTGCATATGAAAAAAATTTCATTTGAGAAAAAGTTTCTTAAGAAAAAAGTCTTCCTTTCGGAAAAAGTGTCAGAAAACCTTTGTAGGGAAGTGGTGTCGCGCAAGCATCGTAATATGAAAAAATTTTAACATGTGAAACTCATATGACTGTGAAGTGGTGTGTGTCAAATATAGTAATTTTTCACATGTAAACACAATAAATCATATTGACACAAAATTTAAAAACAAAATTATTCATATTGAATATCATTAAAGTTATAAAAGTCATAAAAATTTTCTTGTGAAAAAAATTTCATTTGAGAAAAAGTTTCTTATGAAAAAAGTCTACCTTTCGGAAAACGTGCCACAAAACCTATGTAGGGAAGTAGTGACGCGCAAGCAACGAAATATGAAAAAATTTTAACATGTGAAACTCATATGACTGTGAAGTGGTGTGTGTTAAATATAGTAATTTTTCAGATGTAAACACAATATCTCATATTGACACAAAATTTAAAAACAAAATTATTCATATTGAATATCACAAAATTTATAAAATTCATGCAAATTTTGCAAGTGAAAAAAATTTCATTTGAGAAAAAGATCCATATGAAAAAAAGTCGACTCTCGGAAAACGAGTCACAAAACCTCTATACGGAAGTGTTTTCGCGCAAGGCATGTTATATGAAAAAAATTTCACATATGAAAATCATATGACCGATGAGTAATATGTTGCGAGCATAGGTCGCATATTATATGGATTGATAAAATATTGAATTTAAATGTTTTATTATTAAATTAATGCAACAAATTGCAAGATGGTAATCAATACAAGTGTGTCTCCAAAAAAAATGTTTCACATATTAAAACAACATCATTTTGATATATTCATAACAGCTATAATTATCACATGTGAAATAAATTGCTTAAGAAATAAAAAATTAACAAGTGAAAAAAAATTTTATTTGAGAAAATTTCTATATGAAAAAAGGCTACCTTTCGGAAAACGTGTCCCAAAACCTTTGTAGGGAAGTAGTGTCGCGCAAGCAACGAAATATGAAAAAATTGTAACATGTGAAACTCATATGACTGTGAAGTTGTGTGTGTAAAATATAATAATTTTTCACATGTAAACACAATAAATCTTATTGACACAAAATTTAAAATAAAATTATTCATATTGAATATCATAAAATTTATAAAAGTCATGCAAATTTTGCGTATGAAAAAAATTTCCTTTGAGAAAAAGTTTCATATGAAACAAGTAAGAAAGCTACAGTCGAGAGTGCTCGACCGTATGATACCCACAACCCATTTCGAGAGAAAAAAAAATTTTAATGATATTTTAACAACAAATATACCAAAAATATACTGAAACTTGTGTTTTGTTTGTATATATTTGAAAATAGCGGGAAAAAATCCGCAACACCGACATGGTCACACTGTCAACTAAACAAACAAAGCGCGAGCAGCTGCAAGTGAATTTTGCATACAAAATTGATTCTTTAGTAACTTCCTCGTTTTTTATTCGATCTCAACCAAATTCACAGGAGACATTCTGACTATCATTGTTATTATGCATACCAATATTCAATGCTCTAGGTCTATTATTACGGCTTTTACAGTTCTTGGGGGCGGAAAGGGGCGTGGCAAAAATCTAAAACAAACTTGATCTGCGTAAGACCTACACGAATACTGTCACCAAATTTGATATCTCTAGGTCATTCACACACTTAAAACGTCCATATGCACTGGGCACAACAATTTTGATAAATAATTTCACGAATAACTTTTGTTCTACTTATCCGATTTGTACCAAAAATACAGAATATATTAAGAGTGTCAAGCGCAGATGGGTTACCAAATTACACAACATTACACAAAGAACTTTTGGAGTTATACGCGATTTACATAAAAAAAAACTTGACTTTTTCCAAATTAATGCTTATTGTGGGCGAAGGGGGCGTGGCATCCAACTTTTGAAATAAACTTGATCTGCGTAGGGTATGAAGGAACCTTTTTGCCAAATTTGGTGTCTCTATGTCTTATAGTCTCTGAGATCCAGGTGTTCATACGGACAGACAGACGGACAGACTGACAGACGGACAGACGGACATGGCTATATCGTCTCGGCTGTTGACGCTGATCACGAATATATATACTTTATGGGGTCGGAGATGCCTCCTTCTGCCTGTTACATACATTTTCTGTTGGCACTAAGTCATAATACCCTTCTACCCTATGGGTAGAGGGTATAAAAAGGTCACCTTTCGGAAAACGTGTCACAAAACCTCTATGGAGGAGTGGTGTCGCGCAAGGCATGACCTATATTGCCGGCATAGGTCACACATTACATGGATTGATAAAATATTGAATTTAAATGTTTTATTATTAAATTAATGCAACAAAATGCTATATTGCAAGTTGGTACTCAATACAAGTGTGTCTCCAAAAAAAATGATTCACATATTAAAACTACATCATTTTGATATATTCATAAGAGCTATAATTATCACATGTGAAATAAATTGCTTAAGAAATAAAAAATTTACATGCAATAAAAATTTTATTTGAGAAAATTTCTATATGAAAAAAGGCTACCTTTCTGAAAACGTGTCACAAAACCTCTATAGGGAAGTGGCGTCGCGCAAAGCATGTTATATGAAAAAAATTTCACATATGAAATTCATATGACCGTGGAGTAATATATTGCCGGCATAGGTCACATATTATATGGATTGATAAAATATTGAATTTAAATGTTTTATTATTAAATTAATGCAACAAAATGCTATATTGCAAGTTGGTACTCAATACAAGTGTGTCTCCAAAAAAAATGATTCACATATTAAAACTACATCATTTTGATATATTCATAAGAGCTATAATTATCACATGTGAAATAAATTGCTTAAGAAATAAAAAATTAACAAGTGAAAAAAAATTTTATTTGAGAATGTATCTATATGAAAAAAGGCTACCTTTCGGAAAACGTGTCACAAAACCTTTGTAGGGAAGTAGTGTCGCGCAAGCAACAATATATGAAAAAATTGTAACATGTGAAACTCATATGACTGTGAAGTCGTCTGTGTAAAATATAGTAATTTTTCACATGTAAACACAATATCTCATATTGACACAAAATTTAAAAACAAAATTATTTATATTGAATATCCTAAAATTTATAAAATTCACGCAAATTTTGCATGTGAAAAAAATTTCATTTGAGAAAAAGTTTCATATGAAAAAAAGTCACCTTTCGGAAAACGTGTCACAAAACCTTTGTAGGGAAGTAGTGTCGCGCAAGCAACGTAATATGAAAAAATTTTAACATGTGAAACTCATATGACTGTGAAGTTGTGTGTGTCAAATATAGTAATTTTTCACATGTAAACACAATAAATCATATTGACACAAAATTTAAAAACAAAATTATTCATATTGAATATCCTAAAATTTATAAAATTCACGCAAATTTTGCATGTGAAAAAAATTTCATTTGAGAAAAAGTTTCATATGAAAAAAAGTCACCTTTCGGAAAACGTGTCACAAAACATTTGTAGGGAAGTAGTGTCGCGCAAGCAACGTAATATGAAAAAATTTTAACATGTGAAACTCATATGACTGTGAAGTTGTGTGTGTCAAATATAGTAATTTTTCACATGTAAACACAATAAATCATATTGACACAAAATTTAAACAAAATTAAAAACAAAATTATTCATATTGAATATCATTAAAGTTATAAAAGTCATGCAAATTTTGCGTATGAAAAAAATTTCCTTTGAGAAAAAGTTTCATATGAAAAAAGGTCACCTTTCGGAAAACGTGTCACAAAACCTCTATGGAGGAGTGGTGTCGCGCAAGGCATGATTTATGAAAAAAATATCACATATGAAATTCATATGACCGTGGAGTAATATATTGCCGGCATAGGTCACATATTACATGGATTGATAAAATATTGAATTTAAATGTTTTATTATTAAATTAATGCAACAAAATGCTATATTGCAAGATGGTACTCAATACAAGTGTGTCTCCAAAAAAAAAGTTTCACATATTAAAACTACATCATTTTGATATATTCATAAGAGCTATAATTATCACATGTGAAATAAACTGCTTAAGAAATAAAAAATTTACATGCAATAAAAATTTTATTTGAGAAAATTTCTATATGAAAAAAGGCTACCTTTCTGAAAACGTGTCACAAAACCTCTATAGGGAAGTGGCGTCGCGAAAAGCATGTTATATGAAAAAAATTTCACATATGAAATTCATATGACCGTGGAGTAATATATTGCCGGCATAGGTCACATATTATATGGATTGATAAAATATTGAATTTAAATGTTTTATTATTAAATTAATGCAACAAAATGCTATATTGCAAGTTGGTACTCAATACAAGTGTGTCTCCAAAAAAAATGATTCACATATTAAAACTACATCATTTTGATATATTCATAAGAGCTATAATTATCACATGTGAAATAAATTGCTTAAGAAATAAAAAATTAACAAGTGAAAAAAAATTTTATTTGAGATTACAGTCGAGAGTGCTCGACCCGATACCCGCAACCCATTTCGAGAGAAAACAAAAAACTTAAATGATATTTTAACGAAAAATATACCAAATATACTAAAACTTGTTTTTGTTTTATATATTTGAAAATAGCGGGTAAAATACCGCAACACCATTATGGTCACACTGTCAACTTAACAAACAAAGCGCGTGCAGCTGCAAGTGAATTTTGCATATAAAATTGATTCCTTAATAACCTTCTTGTTTTTCATTCGATCTCAACCAAATTCACAGGAATCATTGAGAATATAATTATTATTATGCATACCAAAATTCAATGCTCTAGGTCTATTATTACGGCTTTTACAGACTTTTGGGGGCGGAAAGGGGCGTGGCATCCAACTTTTGAAATTAACTTGACCTGCGTAGGACCTATAGGAGTACTGTCCCCAAATTTCGTAGCTTTAGCTCTTATAGTCTCTGAGATCTAGGTGTTCATACAGACGGACAGACGGACATGGCTATATCGTCTCGGCTGTTGACACTGATCAAGAATACATATAGTTTATGTGGTCGGAGATGCCTCCTTCTGCCTGTTACATACATTTTCTGTTGGCACTAAGTCATAATACCCTTCTACCCTATGGGTAGCGGGTATAAAAAGTCGACTCTCGGAAAACGAGTCACAAAACCTCTATACGGAAGTGTTTTCGCGCAAGGCATGTTATATGAAAAAAATTTCACATATGAAAATCATATGACCGATGAGTAATATGTTGCGAGCATAGGTCGCATATTATATGGATTGATAAAATATTGAATTTAAATGTTTTATTATTAAATTAATGCAACAAATTGCAAGATGGTAATCAATACAAGTGTGTCTCCAAAAAAAATTTTTCACATATTAAAACAACATCATTTTGATATATTCATAACAGCTATAATTATCACATGTGAAATAAATTGCTTAAGAAATAAAAAATTAACAAGTGAAAAAAAATTTTATTTGAGAAAATTTCTATATGAAAAAAGGCTACCTTTCGGAAAACGTGTCCCAAAACCTTTGTAGGGAAGTAGTGTCGCGCAAGCAACGAAATATGAAAAAATTGTAACATGTGAAACTCATATGACTGTGAAGTTGTGTGTGTAAAATATAATAATTTTTCACATGTAAACACAATAAATCTTATTGACACAAAATTTAAAATAAAATTATTCATATTGAATATCATAAAATTTATAAAAGTCATGCAAATTTTGCGTATGAAAAAAATTTCCTTTGAGAAAAAGTTTCATATGAAACAAGTAAGAAAGCTACAGTCGAGAGTGCTCGACCGTATGATACCCACAACCCATTTCGAGAGAAAAAAAAATTTTAATGATATTTTAACAACAAATATACCAAAAATATACTGAAACTTGTGTTTTGTTTGTATATATTTGAAAATAGCGGGAAAAAATCCGCAACACCGACATGGTCACACTGTCAACTAAACAAACAAAGCGCGAGCAGCTGCAAGTGAATTTTGCATACAAAATTGATTCTTTAGTAACTTCCTCGTTTTTTATTCGATCTCAACCAAATTCACAGGAGACATTCTGACTATCATTGTTATTATGCATACCAATATTCAATGCTCTAGGTCTATTATTACGGCTTTTACAGTTCTTGGGGGCGGAAAGGGGCGTGGCAAAAATCTAAAACAAACTTGATCTGCGTAAGACCTACACGAATACTGTCACCAAATTTGATATCTCTAGGTCATTCACACACTTAAAACGTCCATATGCACTGGGCACAACAATTTTGATAAATAATTTCACGAATAACTTTTGTTCTACTTATCCGATTTGTACCAAAATTACAGAATATATTAAGAGTGTCAAGCGCAGATGGGTTACCAAATTACACAACATTACACAAAGAACTTTTGGAGTTATACGCGATTTACATAAAAAAAAACTTGACTTTTTCCAAATTAATGCTTATTGTGGGCGAAGGGGGCGTGGCATCCAACTTTTGAAATAAACTTGATCTGCGTAGGGTATGAAGGAACCTTTTTGCCAAATTTGGTGTCTCTATGTCTTATAGTCTCTGAGATCCAGGTGTTCATACGGACAGACAGACGGACAGACTGACAGACGGACAGACGGACATGGCTATATCGTCTCGGCTGTTGACGCTGATCACGAATATATATACTTTATGGGGTCGGAGATGCCTCCTTCTGCCTGTTACATACATTTTCTGTTGGCACTAAGTCATAATACCCTTCTACCCTATGGGTAGCGGGTATAAAAAGGCTACCTTTCGGAAAACGTGTCACAAAACCTCTATAGGGAAGTGGCGTCGCGCAAGGCATGTTATATGAAAATAATTTCACATATGAAATTCATATGACCGTGGAGTAATATATTGCCGGCATAGGTCACATATTATATGGATTGATAAAATATTGAAGTTAAATGTTTTATTATTAAATTAATGCAACAAAATGCTATATTGCAAGATGGTAATCAATACAAGTGTGTCTCCAAAAAAAATGTTTCACATATTAAAACAACATCATTTTGATATATTCATAACAGCTATAATTATCACATGTGAAATAAATTGCTTAAGAAATAAAAAATTAACAAGTGAAAAAAAAATTTATTTGAGAAAATTTCTATATGAAACAAGTAAGAAAGCTACAGTCGAGAGTGCTCGACCGTATGATACCCGCAACCCATTTCGAGAGAAAACAAAAAACTTAAATGATATTTTAACAAAAAATATACCAAATATACTAAAACTTGTTTTTTTTTATATATTTGAAAATGGCGGGTAAAAATCACAACACCGTTATGGTCACATTGTCAACTAAACAAACAAAGCGCGGGCAGCTGCAAGTGAATTTTGCATATAAAATTGATTCTTTAATAACCTTCTTGTTTTTCATTCGATCTCAACCAAATTCACAGGAATCATTGAGAATATAATTATTATTATGCATACCAAAATTCAATGCTCTAGGTCTATTATTACGGCTTTTACAGACTTTTGGGGGCGGAAAGGGGCGTGGCATCCAACTTTTGAAATTAACTTGACCTGCGTAGGACCTATTGGAGTACTGTCCCCAAATTTCGTAGCTTTAGCTCTTATAGTCTCTGAGATCTAGGTGTTCATACAGACGGACAGACGGACATGGCTATATCGTCTCGGCTATTGACACTGATCAAGAATACATATAGTTTATGTGGTCGGAGATGCCTCCTTCTGCCTGTTACATACATTTTCTGTTGGCACTAAGTTATAATACCCTTCTACCCTATGGGTAGCGGGTATAAAAAGGCTACCTTTCGGAAAACGTGTCACAAAACCTCTATAGGGAAGTGGCGTCGCGCAAGGCATGTTATATGAAAATAATTTCACATATGAAATTCATATGACCGTGGAGTAATATATTGCCGGCATAGGACACATATTATATGGATTTATAAAATAATGAAGTTAAATGTTTTATTATTAAATTAATGCAACATAATGCTATGTTGCAAGATGGTACTCAATACAAGTGTGTCTCAAAAAAGATGTTTCGCAAATTAAAACAACATCATTTTGATATATTAAATCCGATGATATAACTCCTGAAGATATCGTAGGGAACAACAAAAAGCCTAAGCCGCCACCGATTTACATTCGAGAGAAAAGTTCTAATGCTCTCGTAAACTTGATACTGAATCTAATAGGACCAGACAATTTCCACATAATTCCATTAACTAAGGGAAATATTCACGAAACAAAAGTTCAGACTAACACGGAAGTAAACTACAGAATCTTGTCGAAGTATTTAAACGACCATAACAAAAACTTCTACACGTACCAATTAAAAAGCAGTAAAGGCCAGCAAGTAGTACTTAAAACAACATCATTTTGATATATTCATAACAGCTATAATTATCACATGTGAAATAAATTGCTTAAGAAATAAAAAATTAACAAGTGAAAAAAAATTTTTATTGAGAAAATTTCTATATGAAAAAAGGCTACCTTTCGGAAAACGTGTCACAAAACCTTTGTAGGAAAGTAGTGTCGCGCAAGCAACGAAATATGAAAAAATTTTAACATGTGAAACTCATATGACTGTGAAGTTGTGTGTGTCAAATATAGTAATTTTTCACATGTAGACACAATAAATCAAATTGACACAAAATTTAAAAACAAAATTATTCATATTAAATATCATAAAATTTATAAAAGTCATGCAAATTTTGCATATGAAAAAAATTTCATTTGAAAAAAAGTTTCTTAAGAAAAAAGTCTTCCTTTCGGAAAACGTGTCAGAAAACCTTTGTAGGGAAGTGGTGTCGCGCAAGCATCGTAATATGAAAAAATTTTAACATGTGAAACTCATATGACTGTGAAGTGGTGTGTGTCAAATATAGTAATTTTTCACATGTAAACACAATAAATCATATTGACACAAAATTTAAAAACAAAATTATTCATATTGAATATCATTAAAGTTATAAAAGTCATAAAAATTTTCTTGTGAAAAAAATTTCATTTGAGAAAAAGTTTCTTATGAAAAAAGTCTACCTTTCGGAAAACGTGCCACAAAACATATGTAGGGAAGTAGTGTCGCGCAAGCAACGAAATATGAAAAAATTTTAACATGTGAAACTCATATGACTGTGAAGTGGTGTGTGTTAAATATAGTAATTTTTCAGATGTAAACACAATATCTCATATTGACACAAAATTTAAAAACAAAATTATTCATATTGAATATCACAAAATTTATAAAATTCATGCAAATTTTGCAAGTGAAAAAAATTTCATTTGAGAAAAAGATCCATATGAAAAAAAGTCGACTCTCGGAAAACGAGTCACAAAACCTCTATACGGAAGTGGTTTCGCGCAAGGCATGTTATATGAAAAAAATTTCACATATGAAAATCATATGACCGATGAGTAATATGTTGCGAGCATAGGTCGCATATTATATGGATTGATAAAATATTGAATTTAAATGTTTTATTATTAAATTAATGCAACAAATTGCAAGATGGTAATCAATACAAGTGTGTCTCCAAAAAAAATGTTTCACATATTAAAACAACATCATTTTGATATATTCATAACAGCTATAATTATCACATGTGAAATAAATTGCTTAAGAAATAAAAAATTAACAAGTGAAAAAAAATTTTATTTGAGAAAATTTCTATATGAAAAAAGCCTACCTTTCGGAAAACGTGTCCCAAAACCTTTGTAGGGAAGTAGTGTCGCGCAAGCAACGAAATATGAAAAAATTGTAACATGTGAAACTCATATGACTGTGAAGTTGTGTGTGTAAAATATAATAATTTTTCACATGTAAACACAATAAATCTTATTGACACAAAATTTAAAATAAAATTATTCATATTGAATATCATAAAATTTATAAAAGTCATGCAAATTTTGCGTATGAAAAAAATTTCCTTTGAGAAAAAGTTTCATATGAAAAAAGGTCACCTTTCGGAAAACGTGTCACAAAACCTCTATGGAGGAGTGGTGTCGCGCAAGGCATGATTTATGAAAAAAATATCACATATGAAATTCATATGACCGTGGAGTAATATATTGCCGGCATAGGTCACATATTACATGGATTGATAAAATATTGAATTTAAATGTTTTATTATTAAATTAATGCAACAAAATGCTATATTGCAAGATGGTACTCAATACAAGTGTGTCTCCATAAAAAATGATTCACATATTAAAACTACATCATTTTGATATATTCATAAGAGCTATAATTATCACATGTGAAATAAATTGCTTAAGAAATAAAAAATTTACATGCAATAAAAATTTTATTTGAGAAAATTTTTATATGAAAAAAGGCTACCTTTCTGAAAAGGTGTCACAAAACCTCTATAGGGAAGTGGCGTCGCGAAAAGCATGTTATATGAAAAAAATTTCACATATGAAATTCATATGACCGTGGAGTAATATATTGCCGGCATAGGTCACATATTATATGGATTGATAAAATATTGAATTTAAATGTTTTATTATTAAATTAATGCAACAAAATGCTATATTGCAAGTTGGTACTCAATACAAGTGTGTCTCCAAAAAAAATGATTCACATATTAAAACTACATCATTTTGATATATTCATAAGACATTAACAAGTGAAAAAAAATTTTATTTGAGAATGTCTATATGAAAAAAGGCTACCTTTCGGAAAACGTGTCACAAAACCTTTGTAGGGAAGTAGTGTCGCGCAAGCAACGATATATGAAAAAATTGTAACATGTGAAACTCATATGACTGTGAAGTCGTCTGTGTAAAATATAGTAATTTTTCACATGTAAACACAATATCTCATATTGACACAAAATTTAAAAACAAAATTATTTATATTGAATATCCTAAAATTTATAAAATTCACGCAAATTTTGCATGTGAAAAAAATTTCATTTGAGAAAAAGTTTCATATGAAAAAAAGTCACCATTCGGAAAACGTGTCACAAAACCTTTGTAGGGAAGTAGTGTCGCGCAAGCAACGTAATATGAAAAAATTTTAACATGTGAAACTCATATGACTGTGAAGTTGTGTGTGTCAAATATAGTAATTTTTCACATGTAAACACAATAAATCATATTGACACAAAATTTAAAAACAAAATTATTCATATTGAATATCCTAAAATTTATAAAATTCACGCAAATTTTGCATGTGAAAAAAATTTCATTTGAGAAAAAGTTTCATATGAAAAAAAGTCACCTTTCGGAAAACGTGTCACAAAACATTTGTAGGGAAGTAGTGTCGCGCAAGCAACGTAATATGAAAAAATTTTAACATGTGAAACTCATATGACTGTGAAGTTGTGTGTGTCAAATATAGTAATTTTTCACATGTAAACACAATAAATCATATTGACACAAAATTAAAACAAAATTAAAAACAAAATTATTCATATTGAATATCATTAAAGTTATAAAAGTCATGCAAATTTTGCGTATGAAAAAAATTTCCTTTGAGAAAAAGTTTCATATGAAAAAAGGTCACCTTTCGGAAAACGTGTCACAAAACCTCTATGGAGGAGTGGTGTCGCGCAAGGCATGATTTATGAAAAAAATATCACATATGAAATTCATATGACCGTGGAGTAATATATTGCCGGCATAGGTCACATATTACATGGATTGATAAAATATTGAATTTAAATGTTTTATTATTAAATTAATGCAACAAAATGCTATATTGCAAGATGGTACTCAATACAAGTGTGTCTCCAAAAAAAAAGTTTCACATATTAAAACTACATCATTTTGATATATTCATAAGAGCTATAATTATCACATGTGAAATAAACTGCTTAAGAAATAAAAAATTTACATCCAATAAAAATTTTATTTGAGAAAATTTCTATATGAAAAAAGGCTACCTTTCTGAAAACGTGTCACAAAACCTCTATAGGGAAGTGGCGTCGCGCAAGGCATGTTATATGAAAATAATTTCACATATGAAATTCATATGACCGTGGAGTAATATATTGCCGGCATAGGTCACATATTATATGGATTGATAAAATATTGAATTTAAATGTTTTATTATTAAATTAATGCAACAAAATGCTATATTGCAAGATGGTACTCAATACAAGTGTGTCTCCAAAAAAAATGATTCACATATTAAAACTACATCATTTTGATATATTCATAAGACATTAACAAGTGAAAAAAAATTTTATTTGAGAATGTCTATATGAAAAAAGGCTACCTTTCGGAAAACGTGTCACAAAACCTTTGTAGGGAAGTAGTGTCGCGCAAGCAACGTAATATGAAAAAATTTTAACATGTGAAACTCATATGACTGTGAAGTTGTGTGTGTCAAATATAGTAATTTTTCACATGTAAACACAATAAATCATATTGACACAAAATTTAAAAACAAAATTATTCATATTGAATATCCTAAAATTTATAAAATTCACGCAAATTTTGCATGTGAAAAAAATTTCATTTGAGAAAAAGTTTCATATGAAAAAAAGTCACCTTTCGGAAAACGTGTCACAAAACATTTGTAGGGAAGTAGTGTCGCGCAAGCATCGTAATATGAAAAAATTTTAACATGTGAAACTCATATGACTGTGAAGTCGTCTGTGAAAAATATAGTAATTTTTCACATGTAAACACAATATCTCATATTGACACAAAATTTAAAAACAAAATTATTTATATTGAATATCGTAAAATTTTTAAAATTCACGCAAATTTTGCATGTGAAAAAAATTTCATTTGAGAAAAAGTTTCATATGAAAAAAAGTCACCTTTCGGAAAACGTGTCACAAAACCTTTGTAGGGAAGTAGTATCGCGCAAGCAACGTAATATGAAAAAATTTTAACATGTGAAACTCATATGACTGTGAAGTTGTGTGTGTCAAATATAGTAATTTTTCACATGTAAACACAATAAATCATATTGACACAAAATTTAAAAACAAAATTATTCATATTGAATATTATTAAAGTTATAAAAGTCATGCAAATTTTGCATATGAAAAAAATTTCCTTTGAGAAAAAGTTTCATATGAAAAAAGGTCACCTTTCGGAAAACGTGTCAAAAAACCTCTATTGAGGAGTGGTGTCGCGGAAGGCATGTTATTTGAAAAAAAATTTCACATATGAAATTCATATGACCGTGGATTAATATGTTGCCGGCATAGGTCACATATTATATGGATTGATAAAATATTGAAGTTAAATGTTTTATTATTAAAATAATGCAACAAAATGCTAAATTGCAAGATGGTACTCAATACAAGTGTGTCTCCAAAAATAATATTTCACATGTTAAAAGTATATTATTTTGATATATTCATAAGAGCTATAATTATAACATGTGAAATAAACTGCTTAAGAAATAAAAAATTAACAAGTGAAAATAATTTTATTTGAGAAAATTTCTATATGAAAAAAGGCTACCTTTCTGAAAACGTGTCACAAAACCTCAATAGGGAAGTGGCGTCGCGCAAGGCATGTTATAAATAACAAATTTACATCCAAAAAAATTTTTATTTGAGAAAATTTCTATATGGAAAAACGCTACCTTTCGGAAAACGTGTCACTAAACCTTTGTAGGGAAGTAGTGTCGCGCAAGCAACGAAATATGAAAAAATTGTAACATGTGAAACTCATATGAGTGTGAAGTGGTGTTTGTAAAATATAGTAATTTTTCAGATGTAAACACAATATCTCATATTGACACAAAATTTAAAAACAAAATTATTCATATTGAATATCGATAAAGTTATAAAAGTCATAAAAATTTTCTTGTGAAAAAAATTTCATTTGAGAAAAAGTTTCTTATGAAAAAAGTCTACCTTTCGGAAAACGTGTCAGAAAACCTTTGTAGAGAAGTAGTGTCGCAGAAGCATCGTAATATGAAAAAATTTGAACATGTGAAACTCATATGAGTGTGAAATGGTGTGTGTAAAATATAGTAATTTTTCACATGTGAACACAATAAATCATATTGACACAAAATTTAAAAACAAAATTATTCATATTGAATATCATAAAATT
This sequence comes from Drosophila immigrans, assembly GCA_963583835.1. Lineage (NCBI taxonomy): Eukaryota > Metazoa > Arthropoda > Insecta > Diptera > Drosophilidae > Drosophila > Drosophila immigrans. The sequence goes on from OY757142.1 coordinate 36,731,904, forward strand.
TATAAAAGTCATGCAAATTTTGCATATGAAAAAAATTTCCTTTGAGAAAAAGTTTCATATGAAAAATGGTCACCTTTCGGAAAACGTGTCACAAAACCTCTATGGAGGAGTGGTATCGCGCAAGGCATGATATATGAAAAAAATTTCACATATGAAATTCATATGACCGTGGAGTAATATGTTGCCGGCATAGGTCACATATTATATGGATTGATAAAATATTGAATTTAAATGTTTTATTATTAAATTAATGCAACAAAATTCTATATTGCAAGATGGTACTCAATACAAGTGTGTCTCCAAAATTTAAAAACAAAATTATTCATATTGAATATTACAAAATTTATAAAATTCATGCAAATTTTGCAAGTGAAAAAAATTTCATTTGAGAAAAAGATCCATATGAAAAAAAGTCGCCTCTTGGAAAACGAGTCACAAAACCTGTATACGGAAGTGGTTTCGCGCAAGGCATGTTATATGAAAAAAATTTCACATATGAAATTCATATGACCGATGAGTAATATGTTGCGAGCATAGGTCGCATATTATATGGATTGATAAAATATTGAATTTAAATGTTTTATTATTAAATTAATGCAACAAAATGCTATATTGCAAGATGGTAATCAATACAAGTGTGTCTCCAAAAGAAATGTTTCATATATTAAAACAACATCTTTTAGATATATTTATAACAGCTATAATTATCACATGTGAAATAAATTGCTTAAGAAATAAAAAATTAACAAGTGAAAAAAAATTTTATTTGAGAAAATTTCTATATGAAAAAAGGCTACCTGTCGGAAAACGTGTCACAAAACCTTTGTAGGGAAGTAGTGTCGCGCAAGCAACGAAATATGAAAAAATTTTAACATGTGAAACTCATGTGACTCTGAAGTGGTGTGTGTAAAATATAGTAATTTTTCACATGTAAACACAATAAATCTTATTGACACAAAATTTAAAAACAAAACTATTCATATTGAATATCATAAAATTTATAAAAGTCATGCAAATTTTGCAAATGAAAAAAATTGACTTTGAGAAAAAGTTTCATATGAAAAAAGGTCACCTTTCGGAAAACGTGTCACAAAACCTCTATAGGGAAGTGGCGTCGCGCAAAGCATGTTATATGAAAAAAATTTCACATATGAAATTCATATGACCGATGAGTAATATGTTGCGAGCATAGGTCGCATATTATATGGATTGATAAAATATTGAATTTAAATGTTTTATTATTAAATTAATGCAACAAAATGCTATATTGCAAGATGGTAATCAATACAAGTGTGTCTCCAAAAGAAATGTTTCACATATTAAAACAACATCATTTTGATATATTCATAACAGCTATAATTATCACATGTGATATAAATTGCTTAAGAAATAAAAAATTAACAAGTGAAAAAAAATTTTATTTGAGAAAATTTCTATACGAAAAAAGGCTACCTTTCGGAAAACGTGTCACAAAACCTTTGTAGGGAAGTAGTGTCGCGCAAGCATCGTAATAGGAAAAAATTGTAACATGTGAAACTCATATGACTGTGAAGTTGTGTGTGTAAAATATAGTAATTTTTCACATGTAAACACAATAAATCTTATTGACACAAAATTTAAAATAAAATTATTCATATTGAATATCATAAAATTTACAAAATTTTGCATGTGAAAAAAATTTCATTTGAGAAAAAGTTTCATATGAAAAAAGGTCACCTTTCGGAAAACGTGTCACAAAACCTCTATGGAGGAGTGGTGTCGCGCAAGGCATGATTTATGAAAAAAATATCACATATGAAATTCATATGACCGTGGAGTAATATATTGCCGGCATAGGTCACATATTACATGGATTGATAAAATATTGAATTTAAATGTTTTATTATTAAATTAATGCAACAAAATGCTATATTGCAAGATGGTACTCAATACAAGTGTGTCTCCATATTATATGAAAAAAATTTCACATATGAAATTCATATGACCGTGGAGTAATATATTGCCGGCATAGGTCACATATTATATGGATTGATAAAATATTGAATTTAAATGTTTTATTATTAAATTAATGCAACAAAATGCTATATTGCAAGATGGTACTCAATACAAGTGTGTCTCCAAAAAAAATGATTCACATATTAAAACTACATCATTTTGATATATTCATAACAGCTATAATTATCACATGTGAAATAAATTGCTTAAGAAATAAAAAATTAACAAGTGAAAAAAAATTTTATTTGAGAAAATTTCTATATGAAAAAAGGCTACCTGTCGGAAAACGTGTCACAAAACCTTTGTAGGGAAGTAGTGTCGCGCAAGCAACGAAATATGAAAAAATGTTAACATGTGAAACTCATTTGACTCTGAAGTGGTGTGTGTAAAATATAATAATTTTTCACATGTAAACACAATAAATCTTATTGACACAAAATTTAAAAACAAAATTATTCATATTGAATATCATAAAATTTATAAAAGTCATGCAAATTTTGCATATGAAAAAAATTTCCTTTGAGAAAAAGTTTCATATGAAAAAAGGTCACCTTTCGGAAAACGTGTCACAAAACCTCTATAGGGAAGTGGCGTCGCGCAAAGCATGTTATATGAAAAAAATTTCACATATGAAATTCATATGACCGTGGAGTAATATATTGCCGGCATAGGTCACATATTATATGGATTGATAAAATATTGAATTTAAATGTTTTATTATTAAATTAATGCAACAAAATGCTATATTGCAAGATGGTACTCAATACAAATGTGTCTCCAAAACAAATGATTCACATATTAAAACTACATCATTTTGATATATTCATAAAAGCTATAATTATCACATGTGAAATAAATTGCTTAAGAAATAAAAAATTTACATGCAATAAAAATTTTATTTGAGAAAATTTCTATACGAAAAAAAGCTACCTTTCTGAAAACGTGTCACAAAACCTCTATAGGGGAGTGGTGTCGTGCAAGGCATGTTATATGAAAAAAATTTCACATATGAAATTCATTTGACCGATGAGTAATATGTTGCCGGCATTTGTCACATATTATATGGATTGATAAAATATTGAAGTTAAATGTTTTATTATTAAATTAATGCAACATAATGCAATATTGCAAGATGGTAATCAATACAAGTGTGTCTCAAAAAAAATGTTTCACATGTTAAAACTATATCATTTTGATATATTCATAAGAGTTATAAATTTCAAATGTGAAATAAATTGCGTAAAAAATATGAAATTAACATGTGAAAAAAATTTCATTTGAGAAAAAGTTCCATATGAAAAAAAGGCTACCTCTCGCAAAACGTGTCACAAAACCTCTATAGGGGAGTGGCGTCGCGCAAGGCATGTTATATGAAAAAAATTTCACATATGAAATTCATTTGACCGTGGAGTAATATAATGCCGGCATAGGTCACATATTATATGGATTGATAAAATATTGAATTTAAATGTTTTATTATTAAATAAATGCAACAAAATGCTTTATTGCAAGATGGTACTCAATACAAGTGTGTCTCCAAAAAAAATGATTCACATATTAAAACTACATCATTTTGATATATTCATAACAGCTATAATTATCACATGTGAAATAAATTGCTTAAGAAATAAAAAATTAACAAGTGAAAAAAAATTTTATTTGAGAAAATTTCTATATGAAAAAAGGCTACCTTTCGGAAAACGTGTCACAAAACCTTTGTAGGGAAGTAGTGTCGCGCAAGCAACGAAATATGAAAAAATTGTAACATGTGAAACTCATATGACTGTGAAGTTGTGTGTGTAAAATATAGTAATTTTTCACATGTAAACACAATAAATCTTATTGACACAAAATTTAAAATAAAATTATTCATATTGAATATCATAAAATTTATAAAAGTCATGCAAATTTTGCATATGAAAAAAATTTCCTGTGAGAAAAAGTTTCATATGAAAAAAGGTCACCTTTCGGAAAACGTGTCACAAAACCTCTATGGAGGAGTGGTGTCGCGCAAGGCATGATTTATGAAAAAAATATCACATATGAAATTCATATGACCGTGGAGTAATATATTGCCGGCATAGGTCACATATTACATGGATTGATAAAATATTGAATTTAAATGTTTTATTATTAAATTAATGCAACAAAATGCTATATTGCAAGATGGTACTCAATACAAGTGTGTCTCCAAAAAAAATGTTTCACGTATTAAAACTACATCATTTTGATATATTCATAAGAGCTCTAATTATCACATGTGAAATAAATTGCTTAAGAAATAAAAAATTTACATGCAATAAAAATTTAATTTGAGAAAATTTCTATATGAAAAAAGACTACCTTTCTGAAAACGTGTCACAAAACCTCTATAGGGAAGTGGCGTCGCGCAAAGCATATTATATGAAAAAAATTTCACATATGAAATTCATATGACCGTGGAGTAATATATTGCCGGCATAGGTCACATATTATATGGATTGATAAAATATTGAATTTAAATGTTTTATTATTAAATTAATGCAACAAAATGCAATATTGCAAGATGGTACTCAATACAAGTGTGTCTCCAAAAAAAATGATTCACATATTAAAACTACATCATTTTGATATATTCATAACAGCTATAATTATCACATGTGAAATAAATTGCTTAAGAAATAAAAAATCAACAAGTGAAAACAAATTTTATTTGAGAATGTATCTATATGAAAAAAGGCTACCTTTCGGAAAACGTGTCACAAAACCTTTGTAGGGAAGTAGTGTCGCGCAAGCAACGAAATATGAAAAAATGTTAACATGTGAAACTCATATGACTGTGAAGTCGTGTGTGTAAAATATAGTAATTTTTCACATGTAAACACAATATCTCATATTGACACAAAATTTAAAAACAAAATTATTCATATTGAATATCCTAAAATTTATAAGATTCACGCAAATTTTGCATGTGAAAAAAATTTCATTTGAGAAAAAGTTTCATATGAAAAAAAGTCACCTTTCGGAAAACGTGTCACAAAACATTTGTAGGGAAGTAGTGTCGCGCAAGCAACGTAATATGAAAAAATTTTAACATGTGAAACTCATATGACTGTGAAGTTGTGTGTGTCAAATATAGTAATTTTTCACATGTAAACACAATAAATCATATTGACACAAAATTTAAAAACAAAATTATTCATATTGAATATCATTAAAGTTATAAAAGTCATGCAAATTTTGCATATGAAAAAAATTTCCTTTGAGAAAAAGTTTCATATGAAAAAAGGTCACCTTTCGGAAAACGTGTCAAAAAACCTCTATTGAGGAGTGGTGTCGCGGAAGGCATGTTATTTGAAAAGAAATTTCACATATGAAATTCATATGACCGTGGAGTAATATGTTGCCGGCATAGGTCACATATTATATGGATTGATAAAATATTGAAGTTAAATGTTTTATTATCAAACTAATGCAACAAAATGCTATATTGCCAGATGGTACTCAACACAAGTGTGTCTCCAAAAAAAATGTTTCACTTATTAAAACAACATCATTTTGATATATTCATAACAGCTATAACAATCACATGTGAAATAAATTGCTTAAGAAATAACAAATTTACATCCAAAAAAAATTTTATTTGAGAAAATTTCTATATGGAAAAACGCTACCTTTCGGAAAACGTGTCACTAAACCTTTGTAGGGAAGAAGTGTCGCGCAAGCAACGAAATATGAAAAAATTGTAACATGTGAAACTCATATGAGTGTGAAGTGGTGTGTGTAAAATATAGTAATTTTTCAGATGTAAACACAATATCTCATATTGACACAAAATTTAAAAACAAAATTATTCATATTGAATATCATTAAAGTTATAAAAGCTATAAAAATTTTCTTGTGAAAAAAATTTCATTTGAGAAAAAGTTTCTTATGAAAAAAGTCTACCTTTCGGAAAACGTGTCAGAAAACCTTTGTAGAGAAGTAGTGTCGCAGAAGCATCGTAATATGAAAAAATTTGAACATGTGAAACTCATATGAGTGTGAAATGGTGTGTGTAAAATATAGTAATTTTTCACATGTGAACACAATAAATCATATTGACACAAAATTTAAAAACAAAATTATTCATATTGAATATCATAAAATTTATAAAAGTCATGCAAATTTTGCATATGAAAAAAATTTCCTTTGAGAAAAAGTTTCATATGAAAAATGGTCACCTTTCGGAAAACGTGTCACAAAACCTCTATGGACGAGTGGTATCGCGCAAGGCATTATATATGAAAAAAAATGCACATATGAAATTCATATGACCGTGGAGTAATATGTTGCCGGCATAGGTCACATATTATATGGATTGATAAAATATTGAATTTAAATGTTTTATTATTAAATTAATGCAACAAAATGCTATATTGCAAGATGGTACTTAATACAAGTGTGTCTCCAAAAAAATGTTTCACATATTAAAACTACATCATTTTGATATATTCATAGGAGTGATAAATTTCACATGTGAAATAAATTGCTTAAGAAATATAAAATTAACATGTGAAAAAAAATTTTATTTGAGAAAATTTCTATATGAAAAAAGGTCACCTTTCGGAAAACGTGCCACAAAACCTATGTAGGGAAGTAGTGACGCGCAAGCAACGAAATATGAAAAAATTTTAATATGTGAAACTCATATGACTGTGAAGTGGTGTGTGTTAAATATAGTAATTTTTCAGATGTAAACACAATATCTCATATTGACACAAAATTTAAAAACAAAATTATTCATATTAAATATCACAAAATTTATAAAATTCATGCAAATTTTGCAAGTGAAAAAAATTTCATTTGAGAAAAAGATCCATATGAAAAAAAGTCGCCTCTCGAAAAACGAGTCACAAAACCTCTACACGGAAGTAGTTTCGCGCAAGGCATGTTATATGAAAAAAATTTCACATATGAAATTCATATGACCGATGAGTAATATGTTGCGAGCATAGGTCGCATATTATATGGATTGATAAAATATTGAATTTAAATGTTTTATTATTAAATTAATGCAACAAAATGCTATATTGCAAGATGGTACTCAATGCAAGTGTGTCTCCAAAAAAAATGATTCACATATTAAAACTACATCATTTTGATATATTCATAAGAGCTATAATTATCACATGTGAAATAAATTGCTTAAGAAATAAAAAATTAACAAGTGAAAAAAAATTTTATTTGAGAAAATTTCTATTTGAAAAAAGGCTACCTTTCGGAAAACGTGTCACAAAACCTTTGTGGGGAAGTAGTGTCGCGCAAGCAACGAAATATGAAAAAATTGTAACATGTGAAACTCATGTGACTGTGAAGTGGTGTGTGTAAAATATAGTAATTTTTCACATGTAAACACAATAAATCTTATTGACACAAAATTTAAAATAAAATTATTCATATTGAATATCATAAAATTTATAAAAGTCATGCAAATTTTGCGTATGAAAAAAATTTCCTTTGAGAAAAAGTTTTATATGAAAAAAGGTCACCTTTCGGAAAACGTGTCACAAAACCTCTATGGAGGAGTGGTGTCGCGCAAGGCATGATTTATGAAAAAAATATCACATATGAAATTCATATGACCGTGGAGTAATATATTGCCGGCATAGGTCACATATTACATGGATTGATAAAATATTGAATTTAAATGTTTTATTATTAAATTAATGCAACAAAATGCTATATTGCAAGATGGTACTCAATACAAGTGTGTCTCCAAAAAATGTTTCACATATTAAAACTACATCATTTTGATATATTCATAAGAGCTATAATTATCACATGTGAAATAAATTGTTTAAGAAATATAAAATTTACATGCAATAAAAATTTTATTTGAGAAAATTTCTATATGAAAAAAGGCTACCTTTCCGGAAACGTGTCACAAAACCTCTATAGGGAAGTGGCGTCGCGCAAAGCATGTTATATGAAAAAAATTTTACATATGAAATTCATATGACCGTGGAGTAATATATTGCCGGCATAGGTCACATATTATATGGATTGATAAAATATTGAATTTAAATGTTTTATTATTAAATTAATGCAACAAAATGCTATATTGCAAGATGGTACTCAATACAAGTGTGTCTCCAAAAAAAATGATTCACATACTAAAACTACATCATTTTGATATATTCATAAGAGCTATAATTATCACTTGAGAAATAAATTGCTTAAGAAATAAAAAATTTACATGCAATAAAAATTTTATTTGAGAAAAAGTTTCATATGAAGTAAAGTCACCTTTCGGAAAACGTGTCACAAAAGTTTTGTAGGGAAGTAGTGTCGTGCAAGCAACGTAATATGAAAAAATTTTAACATGTGAAACTCATATGACTGTGAAGTGGTGTGTGTAAAATATAGTAATTTTTCACATGTGAACACACTATCTCATATTGACACAAAATTTAAAAACAAAATTATTCATATTGAATATCATTAAAGTTATAAAAGTCATACAAATTTTCTTGTAAAAAAAATTTAATTTGAGAAAAAGTTTCTTGTGAAAAAAATCTACCTTTCGGAAAACGTGCCAGAAAACCTTTGTAGGGAAGAAGTGTCGCGCAAGCATCGTAATATGAAAAAATTTTAACATGTGAAACTCATATGACTGTGAAGTGGTGTGTGGAAAATATAATAATTTTTCACATGTAAACACAATAAATCATATTGACACAAAATTTAAAAACAAAATTATTCGTATTGAATATCATTAAAGTTATAAAAGTCATGCAAATTTTGCATATGAAAAAAATTTCCTTTGAGAAAAAGTTTCTTATGAAAAAAGGAAACCTTTCGGAAAACGTGTCACAAAACCTCTATGGAGGAGTGGTGTCGCGCAAGGCATGATATATGAAAAAAATTTCACATATGAAATTTATATGACCGTGGAGTAATATGTTGCCGGCATAGGTCACATATTATATGGATTGATAAAATATTGAAGTTAAATGTTTTATTATTAAAATAATGCAACAAAATGCTATATTGCAAGATGGTACTCAATACAAGTGTGTCTCCAAAAATAATATTTCACATGTTAAAAGTATATCATTTTGATATATTCATAAGAGCTATAATTATAACATGTGAAATAAATATCTTAAGAAATAAAAAATTTACATCCAAAAAAAATTTTATTTGAGAAAATTTCTATATGAAAAAAGGCTACCTTTCGGAAAACGTGTCACTAAACCTTTGTAGGGAAGTAGTGTCGCGCAAGCAACGAAATATGAAAAAATTGTAACATGTGAAACTCATATGAGTGTGAAGTGGTGTGTGTAAAATATAGTAATTTTTCAGATGTAAACACAATATCTCATATTGACACAAAATTTAAAAACAAAATTATTCATATTGAATATCATTAAAGTTATAAAAGTCATGAAAAATTTTCTTGTGAAAAAAATTTTATTTGGGAAAAAGTTTCTTATGAAAAAAGTCAACCTTTCGAAAAACGTGTCAGAAAACCTTTGTAGGGAAGTAGTGTCGCGCAAGCATCGTAATATGAAAAAATTGTAACATGTGCAACTCATATGACTGTGAAATGGTGTGTGTAAAATATAGTAATTTTTCACATGTAAACACAATAAATCATTTTGACACAAAATTTAAAAACAAAATTATTCATATTGAATATCATAAAATTTATAAAAGTTATGCAAATTTTGCATATGAAAAAAATTTCCTTTGAGAAAAAGTTTCATATGAAAAATGGTCACCTTTCGGAAAACGTGTCACAAAACCTCTATGGAGCAGTGGTGTCTCGCAAGGCATGTTATATGAAAAAATATTCACATATGAAATTCATATGACCGATGAGTAATATGTTGCCGGCATAGGTCGCATATTATATGGATTGATAAAATATTGAATTTAAATGTTTTATTATTAAATTAATGCAACAATATGCTATATTGCAAGATGGTACTCAATACAAGTGTGTCTCCAAAAAAAATATTTCACATATTAAAACAACATCATTTTGATATATTCATAACAGCTATAATAATCACATGTGAAATAAATTGCTTAAAAAATATAAAATTAACTTGTGAAAAAAAATTTCATTTGAGAAAATTTCTATATGAAAAAAGGCTCCCTTTCGGAAAACGTGTCACAAAACCTTTGTAGGGAAGTAGTGTCGCGCATGCAACGAAATATGAAAAAATTGTAACATGTGAAACTCATATGACTGTGAAGTTGTGTGTGTAAAATATAGTAATTATACACGCTACCCATAGGGTAGAAGGGTATTATAACTTAGTGCCAACAGAAAATGTATGTAACAGGCAGAAGGAGGCATCTGCGACCCCATAAAGGATATATATTCTTGATCAGTGTCAACAGCCGAGACGATATAGCCATGTCCGTCTGTCCGTCTGTCCGTCTGTCTGTCCGTATGAACACCTGGATCTCAGAGACTATAAGTCATAGAGACACCAAATTTGGCAAAAAGGTTCCTTCATACCCTACGCAGGTCAAGTTTATTTCAAAAGTTGGATGCCACGCCCCCTTCGCCCACAATAAGCATTTATCTAGAGATAGTCAAGTTTTTTTTTATGTAAATCGCGAATAACTCCAAAAGTTATTTGTGTAATGATGTGTAATTTGGTAACCCATCTGCGCTTGACACTCTTAATATACCATGTAATTTTGGTACAAATCGGATAAGTAGAACAAAAGTTATTCGTGAAATTATTTATCAAAATTGTTGTGCCCAGTGCATATGGACGTTTTAAGTGTGTGAATGACCTAGAGATATCAAATTTGGTGACAGTATTCATGTAGCTCTTACGCAGATCAAGTTTGTTTTAGATTTTTGCCACGCCCCTTTCCGCCCCCAAAAACTGTAAAAGCCGTAATAATAGACCTAGAGCATTGAATTTTGGTATGCATAATAACAATGGTCGTCCGTATGAACACCTGGATCTCAGAGACTATAATAAGACATAGAGACACCAAATTTGGCAAAAAGGTTCCTTCATACCCTACGCAGGTCAAGTTTATTTCAAAAGTTGGATGCCACGCCCCCTTCGCCCACAATAAGCATTTATCTAGAGAAAGTCAAGTTTTTTTTATGTAAATCGCGAATAACTCCAAAAGTTATTTGTGTAATGATGTGTAATTTGGTAACCCATCTGCGCTTGACACTCTTAATATACCATGTAATTTTGGTACAAATCGGATAAGTAGAACAAAAGTTATTCGTGAAATTATTTATCAAAATTGTTGTGCCCAGTGCATATGGACGTTTTAAGTGTGTGAATGACCTAGAGATATCAAATTTGGTGACAGTATTCATGTAGCTCTTACGCAGATCAAGTTTGTTTTAGATTTTTGCCACGCCCCTTTCCGCCCCAAAAACTGTAAAAGCCGTAATAATAGACCTAGAGCATTGAATTTTGGTATGCATAATAACAATGGTCGTCCGTATGAACACCTGGATCTCAGAGACTATAAGACATAGAGACACCAAATTTGGCAAAAAGGTTCCTTCATACCCTACGCAGGTCAAGTTTATTTCAAAAGTTGGATGCCACGCCCCGTTCGCCCACAATAAGCATTTATCTAGAGAAAGTCAAGTTTTTTTTTTTATGTAAATCGCGAATAACTCCAAAAGTTATTTGTGTAATGATGTGTAATTTGGTAACCCATCTGCGCTTGACACTCTTAATATACCATGTAATTTTGGTAAAAATCGGATAAGTAGAACAAAAGTTATTCGTGAAATTATTTATCAAAATTGTTGTGCCCAGTGCATATGGTCGTTTTAAGTGTGTGAATGACCTAGAGATATCAAATTTGGTGACAGTATTCATGTAGCTCTTACGCAGATCAAGTTTGTTTTAGATTTTTGCCACGCCCCTTTCCGCCCCCAAAAACTGTAAAAGCCGTAATAATAGACCTAGAGCATTGAATTTTGGTATGCATAATAACAATGGTCGTCTGAATGACTATTGTGAATTTGGTTGAGATCGAATAAAAAACGAGGAAGTTATTAAAGAATCAATTTTGTATGCAAAATTCACTTGCAGCTGCTCGCGCTTTGTTTGTTTAGTTGACAGTGTGACCATGTCGGTGTTGTGGATTTTTACCCGCTATTTTCAAATATATACAATCAAAATACAAGTTTCAGTATATTTTCGGTATATTTGTTGTTAAAATATATCATTAACATTTTTTTTTTTCTCTCGAAATGGGTTGCGGGTATCATACGGTCGAGCACTCTCGACTGTAGCTTTCTTACTTGTTTTTCACATGTAAAAACAAAAAATCATATTGACACAAAATTTAAAAACAAAATTATTCATATTGAATATCATAAAATTTATAAAAGTCATGCAAATTTTGCATATGAAAAAAATTTTCTTTGAGAAAAAGTTTCATATGAAAAAAGGTCACCTTTCGGAAAACGTGTCACAAAACCTCTATGGAGGAGTGGTGTCGCGCAAGGCATGATATATGAAAAAAATATCACATATGAAATTCATATGACCGTGAAGTAATATGTTGCCGGCATAGGTCACATATTTTATGGATTGATAAAATAATGAAGTTAAATGTTTTATTATTAAATTAATGCAACAAAATGCTATATTGCAAGATGGTACTCAATACAAGTGTGTCTCCAAAAAAAATGTTTCACATATTAAAACAACATTATTTTGATATATTCATAAGAGTTATAAATTTCACATGTGAAATAAATTGCTTAAGAAATATAAAATTAACATGCGAAAAAAAATTTTATTTGAGAAAATTTCTATATGAAAAAAGGCTACCTTTCGGAAAACGTGTCACAAAACCTCAATAGGGGAGTGGCGTCGCGCAAGGCATGTTATATGAAAAAAATTTCACATATGAAATTCATATGACCGATGAGTAATATGTTGCGAGCATAGGTCGCATATTATATGGATTGATAAAATATTGAATTTAAATGTTTTATTATTAAATTAATGCAACAAAATGCTATATTGCAAGATGGTAATCAATACAAGTGTGTCTCCAAAAGAAATGTTTCATATATTAAAACAACATCTTTTAGATATATTTATAACAGCTATAATTATCACATGTGAAATAAATTGCTTAAGAAATAAAAAATTAACAAGTGAAAAAAAATTTTATTTGAGAAAATTTCTATATGAAAAAAGGCTACCTGTCGGAAAACGTGTCACAAAACCTTTGTAGGGAAGTAGTGTCGCGCAAGCAACGAAATATGAAAAAATTTTAACATGTGAAACTCATGTGACTCTGAAGTGGTGTGTGTAAAATATAGTAATTTTTCACATGTAAACACAATAAATCTTATTGACACAAAATTTAAAAACAAAACTATTCATATTGAATATCATTAAAGTTATAAAAGTCATGGAAAATTTTCTTGTGAAAAAAATTTTATTTGGGAAAAAGTTTCTTATGAAAAAAGTCTACCTTTCGAAAAACGTGTCAGAAAACCTTTGTAGGGAAGTAGTGTCGCGCAAGCATCGTAATATGAAAAAATTGTAACTTGTGCAACTCATATGACTGTGAAATGGTGTGTGTAAAATATAGTAATTTTTCACATGTAAACACAATAAATCATTTTGACACAAAATTTAAAAACAAAATTATTCATATTGAATATCATAAAATTTATAAAAGTTATGCAAATTTTGCTTATGAAAAAAATTTCCTTTGACAAAAAATTTCATATGAAAAATGGTCACCTTTCGGAAAACGTGTCACAAAACCTGTATGGAGCAGTGGTGTCTCGCAAGGCATGTTATATGAAAAAATATTCACATATGAAATTCATATGACCGATGAGTAATATGTTGCCGGCATAGGTCGCATATTATATGGATTGATAAAATATTGAATTTAAATGTTTTATTATTAAATTAATGCAACAAAATGCTATATTGCAAGATGGTACTCAATACAAGTGTGTCTCCAAAAAAAATATTTCACATATTAAAACAACATCATTTTGATATATTCATAACAGCTATAATTATCACATGTGAAATAAATTGCTTAAGAAAAATAAAATTAACATGTGAAAAAAAATTTTATTTGAGAAAATTTCTATATGAAAAAAGGCTACCCCTCGGAAAGCGTGTCACAAAACCTTTGTAGGGAAGTAGTGTCGCGCAAGCAACGAAATATGAAAAAATTGTAACATGGGAAACTCATATGACTGTGATGTGGTGTGTGTAAAATGTAGTCATTTTTCAAAATTATTCGTATTGAATATCATTAAAGTTATAAAAGTCATGAAAAATTTATTAAATTATTCGTATTGAATATCATTAAAGTTATAAAAGTCATGAAAAATTTACATGTGAAAAAAATTTCATTTGAGAAAAAGATCCATATGAAAAAAGGCTACCTTTCGGAAAACGTGTCACAAAACCTATATAGGGGAGTGGTTTCGCGCAAGGCATGTTATATGAAAAAAATTTCACATATGAAATTCATATGACCGATGAGTAATATGTTGCCGGCATAGGACACATATTATATACTATAGATTTATAAAATAATGATGTGAAATGTTTTTTTATTAAATTAATGCAACATAATGCAATATTGCAAGATGGTAATCAATACAAGTGTGTCTCAAAAAAAAATGTTTCACATGTTAAAACTACATCATTTCGATATATTCACAAGAGTTATAAATTTCACATGTGAAATTCATATGACCGTGGAGTAATATGTTGCCGGCATAGGTCACATATTATATGGATTGATAACATTTAAGTTAAATGTTTTATTATTAAATTAATGCAACATAATGCAATATTGCAAGATGGTACTCAATACAAGTGTGTCTCAAAAAAAAATGTTTCACATGTTAAAACTACATCATTTCGATATATTCACAAGAGTTATAAATTTCACATGTGAAATAAATTGCTTAAGAAATAAAAAATGTACATGCAAAAAAAGTTTTATTTCAGAAAATTTCTATATGAAAAAAGACTACCTATCGGAAAACGTGTCACAAAACCTCTTTAGGGGAGTGGCGTCGCGCAAGGCATGTTTTAAATGAAAAAAATTTTACATGTGAAATTCATATGACCGTGGAGTAATATGTTGCCGGCATAGGTCACATATTACATGGATTGATAACATATTGAAGTTAAATGTTTTATTATTAAATTAATGCAACATAATGCTATGTTGCAAGATGGTACTCAATACAAGTGTGTCTCAAAAAAGATGTTTCGCAAATTTAAACAACATCATTTTGATATATTAACAAGAGTTATAAATTTCACATGTGAAATAAATTGCTTAAGAAAAATAAAATTTACATGCAAAAAAAGTTTTATTTGAGAAAATTTCTATATGAAAAAAGACTACCTATCGGAAAACGTGTCACAAAACCTCTATAGGGGAGTGGCGTCGCGCAAGGCATGTTAGATGAAAAATATTTCACATATGAAATTTATATGACCGTGGAGTAATATATTGCCGGCATAGGTCAAATATTATATGGATTGATAAAATGTTGAAGTTAAATGTTTTATTATTAAATTAATGCAACATAATGCAATATTACAAGATGGTAATCAATACAAGTGTGTCTCAAAAAAAATGTTTCACAAATTAAAACTATATAATTTTGATATATTCATAAGAGCTATAATTATCACATGTGAAATAAATTGCTTAAGAAATAAAAAATTTACATGCAAAAAAAATTCCATTTGAGAAAAAGTTTCTTATGAAAAAAGTCTACCTTTCGGAAAACTTGTCAGAAAACCTTTGTAGGGAAGTAGTGTCGCGCAAGCAACGTAATATGAAACAAGTAAGAAAGCTACAGTCGAGAGTGCTCGACCGTATGATAACCACAACCCATTTCGAGAGAAAAAAAAATTTTAATGATATTTTAACAACAAATATACCAAAAATATACTGAAACTTGTGTTTTGTTTGTATATATTTGAAAATAGCGGGTAAAAATCCACAACACCGACATGGTCACACTGTCAACTAAACAAACAAAGCGCGAGCAGCTGCAAGTGAATTTCACATATAAAATTGATTCTTTAATAACTTCCTCGTTTTTTATTCGATCTCAACCAACTCAACGGGAGTCATTCTGACTATCATTGTTATTACGCATACCAATATTCAATGCTCTAGGTCTATTATTACGGCTTTTACAGTTCTTGGGGGCGGAAAGGGGCGTGGCAAAAATCTAAAACAAACTTGATCTGCGTAAGACCTACACGAATACTGTCACCAAATTTGATATCTCTAGGTCATTCACACACTTAAAACGTCCATATGCACTGGGCACAACAATTTTGATAAATAATTTCACGAATAACTTTTGTTCTACTTATCCGATTTGTACCAAAATTACATGGTATATTAAGAGTGTCAAGCGCAGATGGGTTAAAAAATTACACAACATTACACAAAGAACTTTTGGAGTTATACGCGATTTACATAAAAAAAACTTGACTTTTTCTAGATTAATGCTTATTGTGGGCGAAGGGGGCGTGGCATCCAACTTTTGAAATAAACTTGATCTGCGTAGGGTATGAAGGAACCTTTTTGCCAAATTTGGTGTCTCTATGTCTTATAGTCTCTGAGATCCAGGTGTTCATACGGACAGACAGACAGACAGACTGACAGACGGACAGATGGACAGACGGACATGGCTATATCGTCTCGGCTGTTGACGCTGATCACGAATATATATACTTTATGGGGTCGGAGATGCCTCCTTCTGCCTGTTACATAAATTTTCTGTTGGCACTAAGTTATAATAATATAATATGGGTAGCGGGTATAAAAATGCAAACACGTAACGTTCACACTTAACAGACAAGACTGCCCTCCACTTATTCTAAACAACACAGTGGTTCCGATAGCAAATGAAGTAACATATCTTGGCGTACACCTAGATAGACGACTTACCTGGGGCAGCCACATTGAAGCCAAAGGAACACATTTAAAGCTCAAAACCAAGAGCCTCCACTGGCTTATCAGTAGCCGCTCGCCCCTTAGCTTGGACTATAAGGTACTTCTGTACAACACCGTTTTGAAACCAATCTGGATGTACGGCTCTCAGTTGTGGGGGAATGCCAGTAACAGCAGTGTAGATATAATGCAACGGACTCAATCAAAAATTCTCAGAACCATCACCGGGGCACCGTGGTACGTTCGCAATGAAAACATTCACAGGGACCTTCACATACCACTCGTCAGAGAAGAGATATCACAAATCATAACAAAGTACTACGACAGGCTATCAGTACATCCAAATCATCTCGCGGGAGCCCTCACGAGAGTTTCCAGCAGTTCTCGTCTTCGCCGCAACGACCTTCCCATCCAGCGCTAATTATTAGGACCACGTAGTCTCTATTCAGTTCAAATTAAACTGTTAGAAATTGTATTATTTTAAGATTTGCAACCTTATTGTTAGACTCATAAAGAGAAGATCCAATAAAAACAAACCATGCTTAAAAAAAAAAAAATTTTTTTGATATATTAACAAGAGTTATAAATTTCACATGTGAAATAAATTGCTTAAGAAAAATAAAATGTACATGCAAAAAAAGTTTTATTTGAGAAAATTTCTATATGAAAAAAGACTACCTATCGGAAAACGTGTCACAAAGCCACTATAGGGGAGTGGCGTCGCGCAAGGCAAGTTAGATGAAAAATATTTCACATATGAACTTCGAGTTATCAACTTCGATCATCCTGGGATGACATTCCACAAGTGCTGACGAGTTTCACTCTCTCACTTATGAGTCTGCCGCCCGGTATAATCGAAGTCGAGCCGATCGCCACCACCCCTCGGCTTCGATGACCTCCAAAGGGAAGTTTCACATCCGAGAAGACGGGTTTTACCCTCTCTCGTGCGTGCGTTTACCCTTTGAGCGTCATCGCTACCGAGTACGTGGTAGCCACTCTCCGAAACTAGTGGTCCAAGGAGTGGACAGCGGGAGTGCATCGGGCTTCGAGAACTCTCTCTCTCCATTCCTTGTGGTCGCTCTAGCCTGCACGAGTTTTGTAGCATTTTTTTGGTTGCCGAACTTTTGCTAGGACTTCGCTCATTGACCAGTAATGTTTCCAGAAATAAATATTTCTGTAACTGGTCCTGGTAGACTGAGACGCAGACCCCGGCTGGAAAAACGTCGTTACAGATGGCGCCCGAGCAGGGACATTACTGGAATTTGAGCCGAGTCTAGCAAAGTTAATAGGGGGTAAAGTAAAGTAATAAAGATCGGCATATTTGACGAGAAAACATGAGGCAACAGTAGATAACGTAGAAACTAACGAAAACTAATATATGTTCTAGCTGTAAATTATATTATATATCATTATATATAGATATAAGTCCTGTCCGAGTTAGCTCCCGTCTCAGAAAATCCACCTCTCAAAGAAAAGCCCCAAAAACCCAGTCCGGCGCAAGGTCCGTTACACCAAGAGCAGGAAAAATGAACCCCCCGCACCCTAATCTTCAAGCGAGGGGCTCATTTCAGTAGGGCCGGTAATAAACACGGCAGCGAAGCGGTACTAGACGATGACAAGGATAGGGATTTGATATTTTAAGTAGGGTAAAGTACCGTTTCAAAGAGCTAGTCTTCGGGAAACGCGGAAACGCATAATGGGGGTTTTTGCTTACAGATTACGAAAGCGACACGCGTGGGCAGAGCTACGCAACGGCGCGGCGGTCGCAACAACGGCGGGTGGTGCTACACGCAGCCCGGTTGTTGTGACACCAGCAAGCGTTGCTACACGCGGCCCAGGTGTCGCGTCGAGCGGCAAGTCAGGAGCGGGAGACGTATCGTCTGGGTGGTGCCACAGAGCGGCCCAGCGATCGTGCCACGTGCGCGTTAAGGCCCACACACTCGGCAGCATAGTACAGTTGTTGCGAGTCGTGTGGGCAAAGCTGGAACGTGCTAGGCGAGAAAATGGCAGCCCCGCGCCCAAAACACCAAAATGGCCGCTCGCGGAAATTGTATATAATGCGAGCTGCTTGCCAGTAGAAGGACAGTCAAGTACCAGCCTTCGAAGTGAACACATCGCGAGCAGTGATAAAACTTCAAAGCAAAATACAAGCAATAGTCAAGGTCCAGCCACCAAGTTGGACGCATCACAAGCAAAGCTCAACTCTCCGCAAAGTGCAACAATAGTCCGGGTCCAGCCATCAAGCTGAACCCAACGGGAGCAAAGCTCAACAAAACAGCAGAAATACAACGAACCCAGTCAGTCCAGTCAGGTACAAAAGTCATGATGGTAAGCGTAAGCTGGGTTTACTACCGCCGCAAGGACGAGCTCGTGGCTATGGCCACGGAATTTGGATTAGAAACCAAGGGCAACGTGTCCGATCTACGAAGCCGGTTGGCACTCCATATCTCCAGAGGCGACCACAATGAAGAAACAACGAGAAGGATGGAGGAACTGGCCGCACAGTACGCAAACGAACCCAGCGACAGTGAAGCAAAGACATCGCGAACCGCTTCACCAGTGGCCACGGTGCGACGCCCTAGTCCAGTAGCGGCACACACCCCTCTTCCACGGGTGGTGGTGACCAGACCTGGAGAGACACCACTGGACGCCTCGCGAGGAAGCCGAAACCAGTCCCCGGTGAGGCCCAGCGTGTTTCGAACCGAACCCCAGGGCCGGTCGGTAGCAGAGAAGGTCCACCGCTGGGGCATATCGTTCGATGGACAAACGGATCCGCTGAGTTTCATCGAGCGGGTGGAGGAACGTGCAACGGCCCACCAAATGGAATTGAGCCAGCTCACCCCAGCAGTATCGGAACTACTGACAGGGAGCGCCAGTGACTGGTACCGCGTCGGGGTCGACATGGACGTATTTTAAGCGGGAGTTCCTGGAGTTCTTCCTGCCCCCCAGATACTTCCAGAGGTTGGAGGACCAGATCCGAGCGAGGCAACAACGAGCTGGGGAGCCCTTCAAGCGCTACTTGGTGGAGTTGCGTCTCCTCATGAAGAGGGCGAGCTTCACAGAAGAGCAAGAGCTGGAGAGAACCTATGAAAACCTAATGCCGGAGTACCAGTTGTACATAAGGAGGCACGAGGCGACATCGCTGACACAGCTCACCCAGCTGGCAACAAACTTGGAGTTTGTGCGGGAGCGAGAGGCACAACTCCGAGAACAAGCAGGGCCCCCGCAGACTCTGGCCACCATAAGCACTCGGAGTGAAGCAGCACTAACACCGCGACACAGAAACCCCTTCCGGGACAACCAAGTTGGACCAAGGGAAGACCAGAACGATCCACGGAGCCACAGACCGGAAATCGGACCAGCCATAGATGTGCAGCGAGCCTGCAGGAGGTGCGCTAAGGTGGGGCACATGGCTCGGGACTGCAACGGAAGAAGGGTCTACTACTGCTGGCAGTGTGGGAAACGTGGGGTCCGGACGACAGAATGTTGCAGACTGACATCGGGAAACGGCCACCGGCCCCATCTGCCCCAGGACCAGGTGGGATCCGGCAACAACCAGTCCGGGAACCAAAGCAACTGTTAAGAGTGGAGGGTGCAAGGATTGTGGCCAACATCAAGATAGATGGCCAGGACAGGCAGGCCACTATCGACACGGGAGCCACGAGGAGTTTCATCAGTGAACGGGCGGTTCATCAACTCCACAACCCGAAGCTCCGGGACATCCAGGCACGGGTCAGCATGGCCAACGGAAGCGGGGCCACGGTTTCGCAATCCCTGGTAGCAGTGGTACAGCTCGGGACGAGTCACGCCTTCTTGCCATTCCTGGTACTACCCACGGTGGTGGATGATGTCATCCTCTGAATCGACTTCCTCTGCGCTATCCAAGCCACCCTGCATTGCGGCACCGAGTCTTTGGAATTGACTTCGGCCAAACTAGCGGAAGCGCGCCAACTCCCAATCCGCGCCTACAGGGCGAGTCAGGATTATCATCCCGGTGAAGGAGACACGGCGAGCCGAAGCAAAACCCACAAGACGGAAGCAGTGGAGGGTGACAGAGGAACAGCAAGTAACGAGGGCGGAACAACAGCGAACATCAGCAAGGAAATAATGAGGGGTGACAGCAAAGGGGCAACAAACAAGGGTAAGAAAGGGGACCTAGAGGATCATGGTGATGGAGTAACGGCAAGCGGCAACAGCGGAGAAACGAAGAGGAACGACGACGAAGGAACATCGAGCGGAAGCAACGAAGGAACAACGAGCGGTAGCAACGAAGGAACGACGAACGAGGAAACAGCTGTCACACCGAAACCCATGAGCCGAGCAGACGAAGGACACCCGATGAAGATACCCGAGGTCACCAGGTCGGGTTCACGAGGGCCACTTGAAGATGGCGAGCCATCTCAACGTCCTCAACCCCTTGGGGTTACCCAGACCAGAGTGTGCGTGGTTGCTACAACCCCGGAACAAGAGCTACATGTCAACGAGGTGGAGGACGACAAAGGAGAAGACGAGCCCCCGTCCGAGGAAACGGAGAAGTTAGAACCATGGGTTCAACAGTTCCTGGAGCAGGAACTATCCAAGTTCGCGACGTTGCAAGGGGTATGGCATATCGCGGAGCACGTGATAAATATCAAAACGGACCAACCCATCAAGCAACGTTACTACCCGAAGAATCCAGCTATGCAACGGATCATTGATGAACAAGTGGACGAACTGCTCAAGAACAATTGCATCGAACCCTCGAAGAGTCCACACAGCGCCCCTATAGTGCTAGTGGGAAAGAAGACAGGAGACGTCCGGATGTGCATTGACTATCGGCAACTCAATGCAAACTCCGTCCCGGACGCCTACCCAATACCCCGGATTCACCACATCTTGGAGCGACTACGCAACGCACGATATATTACGACGCTGGACCTGAAAAGTGGTTACTGGCAGATCCCCATGGCGAAGAACAGTCGGGAGTATACCGCCTTCACCGTGCCCGGTCGGGGCCTGTACCACTGGAAGGTCATGCCGTTTGGGCTCCATTCAGCACCTGCTACATTTCAACGAGCTGATAGTGTCATCAGTCCCGAGATGGAACCCTTCGCCTTTGCCTACCTGGACGACATCATAGTCAGCGGGAACACCCTAGAAGACCATGTGAAGAACTTGGGCGAGGTGTTTCGAAGGTTGCGGCAAGCCAATCTCCGGCTGAACCAAGGGAAGTGCAAATTCTTCCAACGAAGTCTGGTATATTTGGGTCATCTGATAAGCGACGAAGGAATCCACACTGACCCAGAGAAGATAGCAGCGGTCCGGAAACTGCAGGCCCCCACAACGTGTCGCGAGTTACGCCGTTGCCTGGGAATTGCTTCATGGTACCGACGGTTTGTTCCGAACTTCGCAGCCATCGTCCAACCCATGTCAACGCTGTTGAAAAAGGGCCAAAAATGGACGTGGGGAAAGGACCAACAGGCGGCGTTTGAGGAGCTGAAAACGCGACTCACCGAAGCCCCAGTACTCGCTTGCCCAGACTTCGAACAAAAGTTCTGCCTCCAGACGGACGCGAGCGACTTCGGCTTGGGGGCAGTACTGACCCAACAGCACCAAGGAGCAGAACGAGTGGTCGCCTATGTCAGCCGAAGACTAGTCAAGGCAGAGGAGAACTACTCGGCTACGGAAAAGGAGTGTCTAGCCATCGTTAGGGCTATTCGCAAGCTGCGGTGCTACCTGGAGGGGTACCGATTCGACGTCATCACCGACCACTTAGCGCTCAAGTGGCTTAACAGCATTGAGAATCCCACGGGTCGGATAGCGCGCTGGGCTCTGGAACTACAGCAGTACCAGTTTGACGTCCACTACCGCAAGGGAAACCAAAACGTCGTGGCGGACGCATTATCCCGACAACCTTTGGAGGCCGCCCTACGGATCACCACCGAAACCCCAAAGTGCAGCTGGATGAAACGCCTAGTCCAACGCATACGCGAAGCCCCAGGAGACATGCCGGACTTTCTGATGGAGGAGAACCAGGTTTATAGACACCTTGGCCGCCGACCAGACGAAGAAGATGACACTCCCTGGAAGCTATGCGTCGCATCAGAGTTTCGACCGCGAGTGTTAGCCGAATGCCATGACCATCCTACCGCAGGACATCTTGGAATCAGAAAAACCCTGGCCAGAATTAACCTACGGTACCACTGGCCCGGCCTATATCGGGACGTGGCCCGCTATGTTAAAAGATGCGAGAAGTGCCAACGATTTAAGACCAGCCAGATGAAACCCGCCGGGAGGATGCTGACGAGACAGGTGGAAGAACCCTTCGACACCCTATGCGCAGACTTCGTAGGACCTTTGCCACGCTCAAAGCACGGAAACACCATGCTTCTGGTCTTTTTCGACGCATTCAGCAAATGGGTGGAACTTGTCCCATTACGGAGGGCTACAACAGCACACTTGGAACGGGAATTTCGACAAAACATCCTCAGTCGGTTTGGTACACCTCGGCGTTTCATGTGCGATAACGGGACACAATTCACCAGTAGGTCCTTTAGGACGTTTTGCCAGGCAGCGGGGATTGACCTACAGCACACGGCCCCCTACAGTCCACAACAGAACCCCACCGAAAGGGCAAACAGAACCATCAAGACAATGATCGCACTGCACATCGAGGGACATCAGAGCATGTGGGACGAGACGCTGCCAGAAATCATGCTGGCCATTAATACGAGCACCTCCGAAACCACAGGCTTCACCCCAGCGTTCCTCGTACAAGGGCGAGAACCCCGTCTACCGGGAGCTTTGTACGACGAAGTAACCGCCGCTATGGGACGACAGGAAACGCCGCAAGACCGAGCCAACAGGTTGCTCGAAATATTTAAAATCGTAAAAGAGAACGCCCAACAAGCAACGCTAGACCAGGCCCGGAACTACAATCTCCGACGTCGAGAATGGCGGCCGGAATTACACAGCCTGGTCCTGGTGAAACACCACGTCCTCTCGAACGCGGCCGAGGGCTTCGCCGCCAAATTGGCGCCGAAATTTGACGGGCCATACGTCGTGCGCAAATTTGTATCGGCAAATATCGTTCGATTGCAACGGGTAGGCTCGGCCCAACGACGCGTGGCCAGTTTGGCAGATCTCAAACCGTACCACAGCGAGATCACGTCAGACACCAATCCCCGTAATCCCCAATGTGACGTCCAAAAACCTACGTTATCCGAAAAAACCCTAACACGTTCTCCTCAAAATCTCCACAGCATCCCCGAAGCAATGGACACCGCTGAGGCAGAAGGGATAGTCCACGGAGACCGGAGCGGCCATTCTGGACGGTACCCCAGGCGACCACACAACCAGAGGGAGCTGACCGATAGTCCGTACGCCTCGGACGACAGTATGGCGACCATGCCCCGTTCACCGTCCCCTACTCCAGACGAACCCGACTCGCTATGTGAGGTGCTGGCCCATATGGTAGAGGAGGAAGCAGGCCTAAACTTATGGGCCGGAAGCGATTGGCCTGAGATACTGGCAGTAGCCGAGGAGCTGCAGCGGGACGCTGGGCTCCCATGGGCCCAATTGGACTGGGTACCCGCACCCACCGAGTGGACGCTGAAAGGCCTGGGTGGTCTACTCCCGTTGGGAGTCGTCGAGGCAGTGGAAATGGCCCGACCCCGGGTGATCCGACAGAGTCGGAAGTTTCTGGTGGAAGCAGACGACCAGGCCTTCCAAGTGAAAATATCCAGGAGCGGCCATGTGTGCGTTTCCTTCACTTCCCCGAAGTAAGGGGGGGGGTGTGATGCAGCATAATTTGGCTGCACACAAAAGCACTCACCGCGCGCCGACCACATCACAAACCCGGAGGAGATAAGGAAACAACAAAGGCCAAAAACTAGTAAATTATCGGCTACCTGCCGATAATTTATTATCGAGCAAAAAAATACTAGCCGCGGTCACGTTAAGCAACACTAGTTAGCCGCACTCAATATATACCAGCTACTGCTGGAGCTGGTATATATTGAATGAAACGATGAATTATCGTGGAGGAGGATGATTATCGAAGAAGAAGAGATACGACAAGGAAAAACGAAGAGCAAAAACTGGAGAGCACGTGTGGAGAAAAACAAAAAGGAAATTGGAATTGGAAAAAAACCAGGGAGACGACACCGACACGGAAAGGGACAACGACAGTGGTGCACCGACACCCAAAGCGCGAACAACACTACGGAAAACAACGCGAGTGCCGCCGCAACAACAACATAGCCGCCGCCGCAACAACAGCATAGCCGCCGCCGCAACAACAGCATAGCCGCCGCCGCAACAACAACATAGCCGCCGCCGCAACAACAGCATAGCCGCCGCCGCAACAACAGCATAGCCGCGCCGGTGCCGTGCCACAGCAACAGCGCAGACGCGCCGCGACGAGAGTGACAGTGCTGCCGCAGCCACGCCAGTGCTGCCGTACCAACGGTGCAGCCACACCAGTGCCGCTGCAAGAACAGCGCAGCCGCGCTAGTGCCGCAGCAACAGCGCAGCCACACCAGTGACAGAGCAGCCGCGTCCGCGCCGCAACAACAACAGCACAGCTGCGCCCGTGCCGCAGCAGCGACAGCACAGCCGCGCCGGTGCCGTGCCACAGTAACAGCGCCGCCGCGCTAGTGCCGCAGCAACAGCGCAGCCACACCAGTGCCGCAGCAGTGACAGCGCAGCCGCGTCCGTGCCACCACAACAACAGCACAGCTGCGCCCGTGCCGCAGCAGCGACAGCACAGCCGCGTCCGTGCCCCCACAACAACAGCACAGCCGCGCCCGTGCCGCAACAGCGACAGCACAGCCGCGCCCGGGCCACAGCAGCAGCATCACAGCCACGCCAGTGCCGCAGCAGCGACAGCGCAGCCGCGCCCGTGCCACAACAACACCGCAGCCGTGCCACGACCACAGCAGCAACAGCACAGCCACGCGAGTGCCGCCGCAGCGACAGCGCAGCCGCGCCCGTGCCGCAACAACACCGCAGCCGTGCCACGGCCACAGCAGCAGCAGCACAGCCACGCCAGTGCCGCAACAGCGACAGCGCAGCCGCGCCCGTGCCACAACAACACCGCAGCCGTGCCACGGCCACAGCAGCAGCAGTGCAGTGACGACCAGTGCCAACAACGCAGCGTGACCAGGGACAAAGACACGAGGCCCCGGTAAGCGCGACAGTAGTTAAAAACTAACCAGCTATACGTCATGTGTTCCCACATCCTTTCGCGGAGCGTTTGGGCGCACGCCAAATAAATGAATTGTCTCCGTAAATCTGTTTTATTGTTGGGCGGTTAAGGGGGGGAACGGGCAGGGCTAGCGGAGTGAGGTTAAGGTCGGCTTGGCGCGGGTTCAGAGTCTCACGACGAGGTGTCAGCGGGTCTTACCCCTCCACCTCTGACGGATTCTTCTGAGCCCGGACGCCAATAAGGAGTTATCAACTTCGATCATCCTGGGATGACATTCCACAAGTGCTGACGAGTTTCACTCTCTCACTTATGAGTCTGCCGCCCGGTATAATCGAAGTCGAGCCGATCGCCACCACCCCTCGGCTTCGATGACCTCCAAAGGGAAGTTTCACATCCGAGAAGACGGGTTTTACCCTCTCTCGTGCGTGCGTTTACCCTTTGAGCGTCATCGCTACCGAGTACGTGGTAGCCACTCTCCGAAACTAGTGGTCCAAGGAGTGGACAGCGGGAGTGCATCGGGCTTCGAGAACTCTCTCTCTCCATTCCTTGTGGTCGCTCTAGCCTGCACGAGTTTTGTAGCATTTTTTTGGTTGCCGAACTTTTGCTAGGACTTCGCTCATTGACCAGTAATGTTTCCAGAAATAAATATTTCTGTAACTGGTCCTGGTAGACTGAGACGCAGACCCCGGCTGGAAAAACGTCGTTACACCGTCTGTCCGTCTGTCCGTCTGTATGAACACCTAGGTCTCAGAGACTATAAGAGCTAGAGCTACCAAATTTAGGGACAGTACTCCTATAGGTCCTACGCAGATCGAGTTTATTTCAAAAGTTGGATGCCACGCCCCTTTCCGCCCCCAAAAGTCTGTAAAAGCCGTAATAATAGACCTAGAGCATTGAATTTTGGTATGCATAATAATAATTATATTCTCAATGATTCCTGTAAATTTGGTTGAGATCGAATGAAAAACAAGAAACAAGTTATTAAGTAAACAATTTTATATGCAAAATTCACTTGCAGCTGCCCGCGCTTTGTTTGTTTAGTTGACAGTGTGACCATAACGGTGCTGTGATTTTCACCCGCTATTTTCAACTATATACAAAAAAACAAGTTTTAGTATATTTGGTATATTTTTTGTTAAAATATCATTTAAGTTTTTTGTTTTCTCTCGAAATGGGATGCGGGTATCATACGGTCGAGCACTCTCGACTGTAGCTTTCTTACTTGTTTTTCAGATGTAAACACAATATCTCATATTGACACAAAATTTAAAAACAAAATTATTCATATTGAATATCATTAAATTTATAAAATTCACGCAAATTTTGCATGTGAAAAAAATTTCATTTGAGAAAAAGTTTCATATGAAAAAAAGTCACCTTTCGGAAAACGTGTCACAAAACCTTTGGAGGGAAGAAGTGTCGCGCAAGCAACGTAATATGAAAAAATTTTAACATGTGAAACTCATATGACTGTGAAGTTGTGTGTGTCAAATATAGCAATTTTTCACATGTGAACACACTATCTCATATTGACACAAAATTTAAAAACAAAATTATTCATATTGAATATCATTAAAGTTATAAAAGTCATAAAAATTTTCTTGTGAAAAAAATTTCATTTGAGAAAAAGTTTCTTATGAAAAAAGTCTACCTTTCGGAAAACGTGTCACAAAACCTTTGTAGGGAAGTAGTGTCGCGCAAGCATCGTAATATGAAAAAATTTTAACATGTGAAACTCATATGACTGTGAAATGGAGTGTGTAAAATATAGTAATTTTTCACATGTAAACACAATAAATCATATTGACACAAAATTTAAAAACAAAATTATTCATCTTGAATATCATAAAATTTATAAAAGTCATGCAAATTTTGCATATGAAAAAAATTTCCTTTGAGAAAAAGTTTCATATGAAAAATGGTCACCTTTCGGAAAACGTGTCACAAAACCTCTATGGAGGAGAGGTGTCGCGCAAGGCATGATATATGAAAAAAGTTTCACATATGAAATTCATATAACCGTGGAGTAATATGTTGCCGGCATAGGTCACATATTATATGGATTGATAAAATATTGAAGTTAAATGTTTTATTATTAATTTAATGCAACAAAATGCTATATTGCAAGATGGTACTCAATACAAGTGTGTCTCCAAAAAAAATGTTTCACATATTAAAACTACATCATTTTGATATATTCATAAGAGTTATAAATTTCACATGTGAAATAAATTGCTTAAGAAATATAAAATTAACATATGAAAAAAAATTTTATTTGAGAAAATTTCTATATGAAAAAAGGCTACCTTTCGGAAAACGTGTCACAAAACCTTTGTAGGGAAGTAGTGTCGCGCAAGCAACGAAATATGAAAAAATGTTTACATGTGAAACTCATATGACTGTGAAGTGGTGTGTGTTAAATATAGTAATTTTTCAGATGTAAACACAATATCTCATATTGACACAACATTTAAAATCAAAATTATTCATATTGAATATCACAAAATTTATAAAATTCATGCAAATTTTGCAAGTGAACAAAATTTCATTTGAGAAAAAGATCCATATGAAAAAAAGTCGCCTCTCGGAAAACGAGTCACAAAACCTCTATGGAGGAGTGGTATCGCGCAAGGCATGATATATGAAAAAAGTTTCACATATGAAATTCATATAACCGTGGAGTAATATGTTGCCGGCATAGGTCACATATTATATGGATTGATAAAATATTGAAGTTAAATGTTTTATTATTAATTTAATGCAACAAAATGCTATATTGCAAGATGGTACTCAATACAAGTGTGTCTCCAAAAAAAATGTTTCACATATTAAAACTACATCATTTTGATATATTCATAAGAGTTATAAATTTCACATGTGAAATAAATTGCTTAAGAAATATAAAATTAACATGTGAAAAAAAATTTTATTTGAGAAAATTTCTATATGAAAAAAGGCTAACTTTCGGAAAACGTGTCACAAAACCTTTGTAGGGAAGTAGTGTCGCGCAATCAACGAAATATGAAAAAATGTTTACATGTGAAACTCATATGACTGTGAAGTGGTGTGTGTTAAATATAGTAATTTTTCAGATGTAAACACAATATCTCATATTGACACAACATTTAAAATCAAAATTATTCATATTGAATATCACAAAATTTATAAAATTCATGCAAGTGAACAAAATTTCATTTGAGAAAAAGATCCATATGAAAAAAAGTCGCCTCTCGGAAAACGAGTCACAAAACCTCTATACGGAAGTGGTTTCGCGCAAGGCATGTTATATGAAAAAAATTTCTTATATGAAATTCATATGACCGATGAGTAATATGTTGCCGGCATAGGTCGCATATTATATGGATTGATAAAATATTGAATTTAAATGTTTTATTATTAAACTAATGCAACAAAATGCTATATTGCAAAATGGTACTCAATACAAGTGTGTCTCCAAAAAAAATGTTTCACATATTAAAACAACATCATTTTAATATATACATAAGAGCTATAATTATCACATGTGAAATAAATTGCTTAAGAATGTGACGGCCCAAAAATCTGGCCACACATTTCAAAGCCAATAGAAATAAATCGAAAAAAATACTAAAACATCGTAAATATCGTACAATTTGGTCTTTAAGAACTAGGATCGCTCAAGCGAGTTAACAGCTCACTTGAGTCAGCAGGAGCTTAACGCTAGCAGACCCAAGTGAGCTTAACAGAGCTATGTTAGGTGGAAGACTGACCTACTTAATGAGATGCCGCGACACAGTCTCGCACTTCTTGAACAACGATCGTCGTGACAAGCCAAACAACAGCAAAAGCCAAAGACAACAAACAAGTGCGCAGTACAAGGAGAAGAGCCTTCCAATTCCCGCAGAGACGATCGCGTCTGTCTCGCAAATCCCTCGACATCTGACGGTCCATCTGACCAAATACAAATAATCTTGTTTTTCGAACCCTGGACAATAGCTGGCTATCCCGGCATTGTGACGGTTCGTTACAAGTGGCGCCCGAGCAGGGACCCAGTCAGATTAGAGGTGGAACGCAAGTTCGAGTGGATTAAAGCACCACTAACGGGACAGACTCACGAACGCAATGACAAGCCATCTGGACAGCGACAGTGAAGAGTGTTCACAGGGGATGACCAACCCTGGCGTTGGCATCAAATGGATCTATTCCCGGCGACGAGATTAACTCGAGGCTTTCTCCGAAGAGTTCAAATTCTCGGCCGAAGGGAAGGTCGAAGACCTGAGGCGCTCATTCGCGTTGCTCGTGTCTAAGGCCCGGTTAGACAAAAACGCGTGGGCTCGTCTGGCCGAATTAGAAGTACAGTTCACGCGACCACGTACTCCACAGCCCGAGGTCCAAGCCTCAACGTCAGAACAGGCTCGCAAGTTCTTGACCGCTCCATCGCCGGTGGTGTTCAAGACAGACGAGCCCACAACCAGACATGCGGCCACTAGCCACCCCACACAGACAGGTCCGACTAATAGTAGGCATGCCTACCCCGAGTCCGACGATATCCCTAGCTCCAGGCCATGCGGGGCCACACTTGACCGGATTAGGAAATGGGGGATCCAGTTCGACAGTCAAGGTGATCCCCTGGCTTTTATTGAAGCACTGGAGGAACGAGCCCAAGCCTACGGCATAGAGGTAAACGCGTTACCTCGGAGTATGACCGAAGGCCTAATCGACAGCGCCGCACGTTGGTTCCGCACCAGCGGACTCGGTACAGCCACATGGTCGGAATTCCGCAGGGAATTCCTATCATACTTTCTCCCGCCGCGATATTTCGAACACCTCGAGGACAGTATTCGGGACCGAAAACAACTCGACCACGAGTCGTTTAAGGAGTATGTGACCGAAATCCGCTTCCTCATGCATCATGCTGACTACAGCGTGGCGCAAGAGTTGGAGCGGATTTACGACAACTCCCGGCCCGAATACAAATACTACGCTCGACGGCATGAGGTGACTAGCTTGAACCAATTGATTCGGCTAGCCACCGAGCTCGAAAGTATACAGGGCAGTTCGTTGACAAACCTGGCAACGACTACCGTGGTAGTACCTCCACGGCCAGCTGAACGCCGAACTGTGGCACCTGCACCAACCACACCCGCATGGCATAATCCCTTCCGAGGCGACCCCGACCCCTTACACAAGGAACTGACGCAACCCCGCCCTCGAACTGCACAGTCTGGACAGCCCGCGATCCAAGACGAGCAACGAGTGTGTAGACTGTGTGGGCAATCAGGACATGTACAGGCGGCGTGCCAAAATCCCCAAGTTCTGTTCTGTTGGGACTGCGGAAAAAGGGACGTCCGTACAGTTAATTGTTGTCGCAGGAACATGACGGGAAACGACCAGCGTCCTCAGCCCCGACGGGAGGAGCCAAGGACGCCATTTAACCAGTCCCGCCAGTAGTCCCGGTTTTGTCCGTGACCGGTGGACGGATCGTGGCCAGGATCCTCGTCGAGCGGATACCGGTAGAGGGAACTCTGGACACCGGAGCCACACGGAGCTTTATCAGCGAGGACCTGGCAAATCAACTCGCTACGTCCCGGAACACCCATCAGCGAGGTGCCAAGATCCGCTTGGCCGACGGCTCTGTCCGCGAGGTCACGAGGACATTTGTAGCACGCATTCGTCTGGCGGACCGACAAGTACGAATGCCCCTTCTGGTTCTCCCCAATGTCCTCGAGCCTGTGATACTCGGGATAGATTTCCTGTGCGCGATGGAAACCAACATCGGTTGTGGTACCGCACAACTCAAGCTCCGGAGTGCACAAACACCACAACCCCTCTCGGTACCCCACCAGGCTTCCCGGTTGGAACCAATCCCAGGGAATCACGTTCCACCCACGCCAGCACCAAGGACGATCATCACCCGGGATACTCCCATCATCCCAACCCCAGCACCGAGACTCCGTACACCTCTCGCTCGAGCCCTGGAGCCTACGATGAACTCAGGCTCTAAGATGGAAGGCCCCAGTACCTACGATGTCACCCTCACTCCGGATCTACAGACTTCGCTCCCAGACCAGGAAGACGAGCTGGATCCGACCCCATCGAGCACAGACGCATGGCCACCGGAGATCGCCCCAGCCATTCAGGAATTTCTGGAAGAAGAAATTCCAAAGTTCTCCCAGATGACCGGAGTAACAACGATCGCGGAACACCATATAACGCTTCGGGACGAGAGGCCGATCAAACAGCGTTACTTCCCTAAAAATCCGGCCATGCGACGCATTGTGTTGGTTCGGAAGAAGAACGGCCAATGGCGTATGTGTGTGGACTACCGACAACTCAACGAACGATCAATCCCCGATGCGTATCCTCTTCCCCGGATCACATATATCCTGGAACGCCTCCGACACGCCAAGTTCATTTCAACGCTGGACCTAAAGAATGGCTACTGGCAGATCCCCATGGCACCAAGCAGTCGGGAAGCGACTGCGTTTACGGTACCAGGACGCGGACTCTACCAGTGGAAGGTGATGCCCTTTGGACTCCACTCGGCTCCGGCGACCTTCCAACGAGCTCTGGACGCGGTCATAGGGGTGGACATGGAGCCGTACGCGTTCGCATACTTGGACGATATAGTAGTCGTAGGGAACTCCTTGGATGACCACGCTAAAAATCTGCGGGAAGTGTTGGACCGACTCCGCCGAGCCAACCTCAGGATTAACCACGAGAAGTGTGCCTTCTTCCAGCGACGAATCCATTACCTGGGTCATGTCATAAGCGAGGAAGGGATTCATACCTACCCAGGTAAGATAGCCGCCGTCCGTGACCTACCTCCGCCAACGAGTCTTAAGGAATTGAGACAGTGCATTGGAATGGCCTCGTGGTATAGAAGGTTCGTACCCAACTTTGCCACCGTGGTACAACCGATGTCTCAACTCCTCAAGAAAGGCCGAAAGTGGGTGTGGGCCCTGGAGCAACAGGTCGCGTTCGACCAGTTGAAGGTCCTCCTCACTACAGCACCCGTCCTAGCGTGCCCAGACTTCCACGCCACGTTTGTGCTACAGACGGATGCAAGCAACGTGGGAATCGGCGCCGTGTTAACCCAGGAAATCGACGGCCAGGAGCGTGCAATCTCCTACGTCAGTCGACGACTGAACAAGGCAGAGGAAAACTATTCGGCTACCGAGAAGGAGTGTCTGGCAGTGATTTGGGCCATCAGCAAACTACGCTGCTACCTGGAAGGATACCGGTTCGAAGTTATCACCGACCATCTGGCCCTTAAGTGGCTGAATTCACTGGAATCACCACATGGCCGAGTAGCACGTTGGGCGTTGGAGTTGCAGCAATACCAGTACGACGTGAGGTATCGTCCCGGGAAACAGAACGTAGTCGCCGATGCCCTGTCTCGACAACCCGTCACCCGTCTGGACCGACTAAAGGAGGAGCCCCGCTCGTGTCCTTGGTTGTCTCGACGGATCCAACAGGTAAGCGATGAACCACAGCGATACCCGTAAGGGAGGGCCAACTATACCGCCACATCGTGCATCGAGCCGACGATTTCGACGATGTGACCTGGAAGTTGTGCGTACCCCGAGAGATGCGGCTGCGAGTACTCCAGGAGTGCCACGACCAGCCGTCTGCAGGGCATCTCGGCGTACGGAAAACCATCTTGCGGGTCGCACAGCGATACTACTGGCCGGGGATGCATCGCGACGTGAAACGACACATTCGACACTGTCTGAGCTGCCAGAAGTACAAGACATCGCAACAAAAGCCGGGAGGACACATGCACACTCGAGCAGCCGAAGAGCCGTTCGCCACAGTGTGCGCCGATTTCGTGGGACCACTCCCACGCTCTAAACAGGGTAACACCATGTTACTCGTGTTTTTCGACCTATTTTCAAAGTGGGTGGAATTGGTCCCCTTACGACGCGCAACAGCGGCTGGACTGCAACGGGCGTTCCGGGAGCGTATCCTCGCTCACTTCGGGGTCCCGAAGCTGTTTGTGTGCGACAATGGAACCCAGTTCACCAGCCGGGCTTTCAAGGCGTTCCTGAAAACCGCCGGTGTGGAGCTGCAACACACTGCCCCATATGCTCCGCACGAAAATCCTACGGAACGAGCCAACAGGACGGTGAAGACCATGATCGCCCAACTCGTCGACGGCCAACAAAACACCTGGGATACCCTACTTCCACAGATCACGTTGGCCGTAAACTCCAGCACGTCCGAGTCAACTGGATATAGCCCAGCCTTCCTGGTACAGGATAGGGAACCCCAACTCCCAGGAGGACTATACGAGGAGGTGTCTCCCGAACTTCACCCCGAAGATCCCGACGCCAAGGCCAAACGACTCCGCGAAATATTCACGCTCGTCCGAGGAAACCTAGACCAAGCTAGCCACGACCAAAGCCGACACTAGAACCTGCGCCGCAGACAGTGGCGGCCCGCTCTTGGAATGAAGGTCTTGTTGCGTCAACATCACCTCTCCAATGCCGCTGAAGGATTCGCCGTGAAACTCGCTCCGAAGTTCGACGGGCTTTACCTCGTAAAGAAGTTCATTTCTCCGAACATTGTGCGGCTACAACACACCACGACCCTCCAACGGCGAGTCGCCAATATTGCCGATCTGAAGGAGTTCCTAGATCGGGAAGAGGAGGTCGATGGTGAAAGTCAGAATGAATGTGAACAAGACTAAAACTAACGTAGCCGATAACACCTCCATCGCGAACGCCCCGAACTAAACACTCCAGTATCATCCGTGACATTAGCAAACCCAGGCGCTTCTCCCTCTCTCTACTATTCCACAGCTCAAGATAATATGGAACCGATAGACCTGACGGGTACCACTCCACCGCGCGACAACGCCGGCGACAACACCCCCACACCCCCCAGGGAAGGAGTAAGGAGGATGGCCACCGCCACTGAGCAGGAGGAATGGTCAGGCCGCGAAGCACGGTCCCCCACCTACTACCACCCCGATGCTCCTCACTACTCCGCCGTCCGGCCTGAGGACGCCGAGTGGGATACGCACGCACACCGGGCACAGGACCCAGGCAACACGTCACCGGAGGTTGAATGGCAATACTCGTTCGTGCCGGAGCCACGGGAGGTTAGGCCCCCTCCCCCGACCGAGTATGAGTGGCAATACTCGTGCGGGCCAGAGTCGTGTGAGGGAACTCACTACTCGCCGGCGAGTTATCACGAAGAGGACGAAGAGGACGACGAGGACGAAGAGGACGATGTCCCTATCGGACCAGCCCTAGGGGCGTGGTCGCCCCGACCGACCGTCAGACTTCAAGACCCACGCCAGGGTCATGGCATATATCATGCCATTCCCACGGACGGAGACGAGTTGGCTCATTGGGAGGCTGCTCCCACGTCCGACAGCGAGGAAGACGAACCCTTCTTCGTGGAGGGCGTGGCGCAGGCGGTCTCCTATGAGCCAGCCATCCGGCCGTGGGGTATGCGGCTCACAAGAGTCGAGCGCACGACGGCGGACGTCATCGTCCCCCCGGGCGAATCGATCGCCACATATTTTGGCATCCCACCAACGTGGAACTACGTCGGCCCCGCCGTGTGCAACACCGGCGCATGGGCCACCCCACACCAGTCCCGTGGTATGTGCCATAGCCAGGGTCGAGGAGACACCCCCAGACGTCCCAACGGTCGAGACAGGACCGTTCTGGGAGTCTGCGTCGGAGGACGAGATGGAGGGCCCACGTTTTCGGCGTCAATACGCGACCACCACAGCCGAAACCCCAGCCCTAGACCCAGCCGAGGACAGAGGCGTGCTTCAGGCCGAGGTGTCGGGGGAAACAGGACAACCGACCGGAGAGGACGCAGGAGATGACCTCGGGAACACCCCGGAGTCATTGTCGGAGCTCTGGGCATCCTGGCCCCAGAATTTCTAACAGAGGTCGGGGAAGATGACCTCGATCTTGTGGAAGTCGTCGCCCACGAGAGCGAATTGGTGGAGGCACCATCGACCTGGGCCGTGGAGACGCCGAGACGCCAACTGCCGCGAGGGCTCATCGAGGAGGTTCGGCAGACCGAGGGCCGCAACACCCGCGCTCGCTTCACCCACGTCTGGTTGGACACGGTCTACCAGATCCACCGCTCCCGAACAGGCCGAGTCCGGGTCCACATCCGCCCGGTAGGAAAGGGGGGGGTGTGACGGCCCAAAAATCTGGCCACACATTTCAAAGCCAATAGAAATAAATCGAAAAAATACTAAAACATCGTAAATATCGTACAATTTGGTCTTTAAGAACTAGGATCGCTCACGCGAGTTAACAGCTCGCTTGAGTCAGCAGGAGCTTAACGCCAGCAGACCCAAGTGAGCTTAACAGAGCTATGTTAGGTAGAAAACTGACCTACTTAATGAGATGCCGCGACACAGGCTCGCACTTCTTGAACAACGATCGTCGTGACAAGCCAAACAACAGCAAAAGCCAAAGACAACAATCACGTGCGCAGTTCAAGGAGAAGAGGCACAGGTATGTTAACAAGTACAACTCGTGCCAAAATAACCCCCCCGTCACAACTAAAACAGTGTTAAATAAAACAGAATTAGATCAGCGCAACTTCGAGCGCTTTTCTTTGCTTACGCGAGTGATTTCACAATTCGAACTCTGCTTCCCCCCCCTCTCGCCTACAACGGTGTCGGCGCAGCAATCCAGCAGTGTGATTACATACTGGCGTAGATCGCCGCACGTGCCGGGCGTGTGTCGTGTGACTACAAACGTACATAACCAACGTTTTGCGAGTTGCGCGTCGCCCTCCCTCGTCTGCAAAGTGCCGTTACAGTTCTTAGCAGTGTGACAACACGCTTGCGCAGAGTCTGTACGCAATTTGCTAAACTTGTGTTAGTGTGACTACACACTTACACAAGCAGACGTAAAGAGCCGCGAGCCACTCCCTCCCCTCGCGCCCACGAAGTGCCGCACGGACTCTAGCAGTGCGATTACGCAGCTGCGTAGTTTCTGCGCGCACGCAAGGTTTGTGTATATGTGACCACACACATACACAAACACAAGCAGAGAATCGCGACCACCCCCTCTCCTCGTGTCTACGAAGTGCCTGCACCGAGACAAGCAGTGCGACTACGCAGTCGCGCCGGCCAGTGTACGCTTTGTAGTTGGAGTGTATGTGACCACACATACACACAAACGAAGACAGCGAGCCGCGACCACTCCCTCCCCTCTCGCTTGCGACCCCGCCGTTGCAACCTCGAGCAGTGCAACTACGCACTTGCGCCCACCTTCTAGAATTAAACATAGACGACTAAATTTAAGACATTGCTAAATAAACGAAAACGAATAATTTCGAAATCACACACACGTGTTTCTGGGACGGGATCTTTTCAGCGGGTGTAACCCTATTTCCTAGTTCCATTAGCGACTACGCTAAATCTGCCGATCTTGCTACTGTGCGGTTACGACGACAACGTCATACTACATAGTACAAGAAGAGCCTTCCAATTCCCGCAGAGACGATCGCGTCTGTCTCGCAAATCCCTCGACATCTGACGGTCCATCTGACCAAATACAAATAATCTTGTTTTTCGAACCCTGGACAATAGCTGGCTATCCCGGCATTGTGACGGTTCGTTACAAGAAATACAAAATTTACATGCAATAAAAATTTTATTTGAGAAAATTTCTATATGAAAAAAGGCTACCTTTCTGAAAACGTGTCACAAAACCTCTATAGGGAATTGGCGTCGCGCAAGGCATGTTATATGAAAAAAATTTCACATATGAAATTCAAATGACCGTGGAGTAATATATTGCCGGCATAGGTCACATATTATATGGATTGATAAAATATTTAAGTTAAATGTTTTATTATTAAACTAATGCAACAAAATGCTATATGGCAAGATGGTACTCAATACAAGTGTGTCTCAAAAAAAATATTTCACATGTTAAAACTACATCATTTTGATATATTCATAAGAGTTATAACCATCACATGTGAAATAAATTGCTTAAGAAATAAAAAATTTACATGCAAAAAAAATTTTATTTGAGATAATTTCTATATAAAAAAAGACTACCTCTCGGAAAACGTGTCACAAAACATCATAAGGGAGTGGTGTCGTGCAAGGCATGTTATATGAAAAAAATTTCACATATGAAATTCATATGACCGTGGAGTAATATATTGCCGGCATAGGTCACATATTATATGGATTGATAAAATATTGAATTTAAATGTTTTTCTATTAAATTAATGCAACATAATGCTATGTTGCAAGATGGTACTCAATACAAGTGTGTCTCAAAAAAGATGTTTCGCAAATTAAAACAACATCATTTTTATATATTAACAAGAGTTATAAATTTCACATGTGAAATAAATTGCTTAAGAAAAATAAAATTTACATGCAAAAAAAGTTTTATTTGAGAAAATTTCTATATGAAAAAAGACAACCTATCGGAAAACGTGTCACAAAACCTCTATAGGGGAGTGGCGTCGCGCGAGGCATGTTATATGAAAAATATTTCACATATGAAATTCATATGACCGTGGAGTAATATATTGCCGGTATAGGTCACATATTATATGGATTGATAAAATATTGAAGTTAAATGTTTTATTATTAAATTAATGCAGCATAATGCAATATTGCAAGATGGTACTCAATACAAGTGTGTCTCAAAAAAAATGTTTCACATGTTAAAACTATATCATTTTGATATATTCATAAGAGTTATAAATTTCACATGTGAAATAAATATCTTAAGAAATACAAAATTTACATCCAAAAAAAATTTCCTTTGAGAAAAGGTTTCATATGAAAAAAGGTCACCTTTCGGAAAACGTGTCACAAAACCTTTGTAGAGAAGTAGCGTCGCACAAGCATCGTAATATGAAAAAATTGTAACATGTGAAACTCATGTGACTGTGAAGTGGTGTGTGTAAAATATAGTAATTTTTCACATGTAAACACAATAAATCATATTGACACAAAATTTAAAAACAAAATTATTCATATTGAAAATCATAAAATTTATAAAAGTCATGCAAATTTTGCATATGAAAAAAATTTCCTTTGAGAAAAAGTTTCATATGAAAAATGGTCACCTTTCGGAAAACGTGTCACAAAACCTCTATGGAGGATTGGCGTCGCGCAAGGCATGTTATATGAAAAATATTTCACATATGAAATTCATAAGACCGTGGAGTAATATATTGCCGGCATAGGTCACATATTATATGGATTGATAAAATATTGAAGTTAAATGTTTTATTATTAAACTAATGCAACAAAATGCTATATGGCAAGATGGTACTCAATACAAGTGTGTCTCAAAAAAAATACTGCACATGTTAAAACTACATCATTTTGATATATTAACAAGAGTTATAAATTTCACATGTGAAATAAATTGCTTAAGAAAAATAAAATTTACATGCAAAAAAAGTTTTATTTGAGAAAATTTCTATATGAAAAAAGACTACCTTTCGGAAAACGTGTCACAAAACCTTTGTAGAGAAGTAGCGACGCGCAAGCAACGTAATATGAAAAAATTTTAACATGTGAAACTCATATGACTGTGAAGTGGTGTGTGTAAAATATAGTAATTTTTCACATGTAAACACAATAAATCATATTGACACAAAATTAAAAAACTAAATTATTCATATTGAATATCATTAAAGTTATAAAAGTCATAAAAATTATCTTGTGAAAAAAATTTCATTTGAGAAAAAGTTTCTTATGAAAAAAGTCTACCTTTCGGAAAACGTGTCAGAAAAAATTTGTAAGGAAGTAGTGTCACACAAGCATCGTAATATGAAAAAATTGTAACATGTGAAACTCATGTGACTGTGAAGTGGTGTGTGTAAAATATAGTAATTTTTCACATGTAAACACAATATCTTATATTGACACAAAATTTAAAAACAAAATTATTCATATTGAAAATCATAAAATTTATAAAAGTCATGCAAATTTTGCATATGAAAAAAATTTCCTTTGAGAAAAAGTTTCATATGAAAAATGGTCACCTTTCGGAAAACGTGTCACAAAACCTCTATGGAGGATTGGTGTCGCGCAAGGCATGATATATGAAAAAAATTTCACATATGAAATTCATATGACCGTGGAGTAATATATTGCCGGCATAGGTCACTTACTATATGGATTGATGAAATATTGAAGTTAAATGTTTTATTATTAAATTAATGCAACAAAATGCTATATGGCAAGATGGTACTCAATACAAGTGTGTCTCAAAAAAAATATTTCACATGTTAAAACTACATCATTTTGATATATTCATAAGAGTTATAACCATCACATGTGAAATAAATTGCTTAAGAAATAAAAAATTTACATGCAAAAAAAATTTTATTTGAAATAATTTCTATATGAAAAAAGATTGCCTTTCGGCAAACGTGTCACAAAACCTTTGTAGGGAAGTAGTGTCGCGCAAGCAACGTAATATGAAAAAATTTTAACATGTGAAACTCATATGACTGTGAAGTGGTGTGTGTAAAATATAGTAATTTTTCAC
Source organism: Drosophila immigrans (assembly GCA_963583835.1). Classification (NCBI taxonomy): domain Eukaryota; kingdom Metazoa; phylum Arthropoda; class Insecta; order Diptera; family Drosophilidae; genus Drosophila; species Drosophila immigrans. The sequence goes on from OY757142.1 coordinate 36,772,542, forward strand.
ATGCAAACCCAATATCTCATATTGACACAAAATTTAAAAACAAAATTATTCGTATTGAATATCATTAAAGTTATAAAAGTCATGAAAAATTTACATGTGAAAAAAATTTTCTTTGAAAAAAAGTTTCATATGAAAAAAGTCTACCTTTCGGAAAACGTGTCGCAAAACCTTTGTAGGTAAGTAGTGTCGCGCAAGCAACGTAATATGAAAAAATTTTAACATGTGAAACTCATATGACTGTGAAGTGGTGTGTGTCAAATATAGTAATTTTTCACATGTGTACACAATATCTCATATTGACACAAAATTTAAAAACAAAATAATTCATATTGAATATCATTAAAGTTATAAAAGTCATGAAAAATTAACATGTGAAAAAATTTTCCTTTGAAAAAAAGTTTCTTATAAAAAAAGTCTTCCTTTCGGAAAACGTGTCACAAAACCTTTGTAGGGAAGAAGTGTCGCGCAAGTACCGTAATATAAAAAAATTTTAACATGTGAAACTCATATGACTGTAAAGTGGTGTGTGTAAAATATAGTAATTTTTCACATGTAAACACAATATCTCATATTGACACAAAATTAAAAAAACAAAATTATTCATATTGAATATCATAAAATTTATAAAATTCATGCAAATTTTGCATATGAAAAAAATTTTATTTGAGAAAAAGATTCATATGAACAAAAGTCACCTCTCAGAAAACGTGTCACAAAACATCTATAAGGGAGTGGTGTCGTGCATGGCATGTTATATGAAAAAAATTTCACATATGTAATTCATATGACCGATGAGTAATATGTTGCCGGCATTTGTCACATATTATATGGATTGATAAAATATTGAAGTTAAATGTTTTATTATTAAATTAATGCAATATAATGCAATATTGCAAGATGGTAATCAATACAAGTGTGTCTCAAAAAAAATGTTTCACATGTTAAAACTATATCATTTTGATATATTCATAAGAGTTATAAATTTCACATGTGAAATAAATTGCGTAAGAAATATGAAATTAACATGTGAAAAAAATTTCATTTGAGAAAAAGTTCCATATGAAAAAAAGGCTACCTCTCGGAAAACGTGTCACAAAACTCACATATGAAATTCATATGACCGTGGAGTAATATAATGCCGGCATAGGTCACATATTATATGGATTGATAAAATATTGAAGTTAAATGTTTTATTATTAAAATAATGTAACAAAATGCTATATTGCAAGATGGTAATCAATACAAGTGTGTCTCCAAAAATAATATTTCACATGCTTAAAGTATTTTATTTTGATATATTCATAAGAGCTATAATTATAACATGTGAAATAAATTGCTTAAGAAATAAAAAATTTACATCCAAAAAAAATTTTATTTGAGAAAATTTCTATATGAAAAAAGTCTACCTTTCGGAAAACGTGTCACTAAACCTTTGTAGAGAAGTAGCGTCGCGCAAGCAACGTAATATGAAAAAATTTTAACATGTGAAACTCATATGACTGTGAAGTGGTGTGTGTAAAATATAGTAATTTTTTACATGTAAACACAATAAATCATATTGACACAAAATTTAAAAACAAAATTATTCATATTGGTTATCATTAATGTTATAAAAGTCATACAAATTTTCTTGTGAAAAAAATTCAATTTGAGAAAAAGTTTCTTATGAAAAAAGTCTACCTTTCGGAAAACGTGTCAGAAAACCTTTGTAGGGAAGTGGTGTCGCGCAAGCATCGTAATATGAAAAAATTTTAACAAGTGAAACTCATATGACTGTGAAGTGGTGTGTGGAAAACATAGTAATTTTTCACATGTAAACACAATAAATCATATTGACACAAAATTTAAAAACAAAATTATTCATATTGAATATCATAAAATTTATAAAAGTCATGCAAATTTTGCATATGAAAAAAATTTCCTTTGAGAAAAAGTTTCATATGAAAAAAGGTCACCTTTCGGAAAACGTGTCACAAAACCTCTATGGAGGAGTGGTGTCGCGCAAGGCATGATATATGAAAAAAATTTCACATATGAAATTCATATGACCGTGGAGTAATATGTTGCCGGCATAGGTCACATATTATATGGATTGATAAAATATTGAAGTTAAATGTTTTATTATTAAAATAATGCAACAAAATGCTATATTGCAAGATGGTACTCAATACAAGTGTGTCTCCAAAAAAAATGTTTCACATATTAAAACTACATCATTTTGATATATTCATAAGAGTTATAAATTTCACATGTGAAATAAATATCTTAAGAAATACAAAATTTACATCCAAAAAAAATTTCCTTTGAGAAAAAGTTTCATATGAAAAAATGTCACCTTTCGGAAAACGTGTCACAAAACCTTTGTAGAGAAGTAGCGTCGCGCAAGCAACGTAATATGAAAAAATTTTAACATGTGAAACTCATATGACTGTGAAGTGGTGTGTGTAAAATATAGTAATTTTTTACATGTAAACACAATAAATCATATTGACACAAAATTTAAAAACAAAATTATTCATATTGGTTATCATTAAACTTATAAAAGTCATACAAATTTTCTTGTGAACAAAATTTAATTTGAGAAAAAGTTTCTTATGAAAAAAGTCTACCTTTCGGAAAACGTGTCAGAAAACCTTTGTAGGGAAGTGGTGTCGCGCAAGCATCGTAATATGAAAAAATTTTAACATGTGAAACTCATATGACTGTGAAGTGGTGTGTGTAAAATATAGTCATTTTTCAGATGTAAACACAATATCTCATATTGACACGAAATTTAAAAACAAAATTTTTCATATTGAATATCCTCAAATTTATAAAATTCATGCAAATTATGCAAGTGAAAAAAAATTTCATTTGAGAAAAAGATCCATATGAAGAAAAGTCGCCTCTCGGAAAACGTGTCACAAAACCTCTATACGGAAGTGGTTTCGCGCAAGGCATGTTATATGAAAAACATTTCACATATGAAATTCATATGACCGATGAGTAATATGTTGCCGGCATAGGTCGCATATTATATGGATTGATAAAATATTGAATTTAAATGTTTTATTATTAAATTAATGCAACAAAATGCTATATTGCAAGTGAAAAATTTTATATGACAAAATTTCTATATGAAAAAAGGCTCCCTTCCGGAAAACGTGTCACAAAACCTTTGCAGGGAAGTAGTGTCGCGCAAGCAACGAAATATGAAAAAATTTTAACGTGTGAAACTCATATGACTGTGAAGTTGTGTGTGTAAAATATAGTAATTTTTCACATGTAAACACAATATCTTATATTGACACAAAATTTAAAAACAAAATTATTCATATTGAATATCATAAAATTTATAAAAGTCATGCAAATTTTGCATATGAAAAAAATTTCCTTTGAGAAAAAGTTTCATATGAAAAAAGGTCACCTTTCGGAAAACGTGTCACAAAACCTCTATGGAGGAGTGGTGTCGCGCAAGTCATGATATATGAAAAAAATATCACATATGAAATTCATATGACCGTGGAGTAATATGTTGCCGGCATAGGTCACATATTATATGGATTGATAAAATATTGAAGTTAAATGTTTTATTATTAAACTGATGCAACAAAATGCTATATGGCAAGATGGTACTCAATACAAGTGTGTCTCAAAAAAAATATTTCACATGTTAAAACTACATCATTTTTATATATTCATAGGAGTTATAAATTTCACATGTGAAATAAACTGCGTAAGAAATATGAAATTAACATGTGAAAAAAATTTCATTTGAGAAAAAGTTTCATATGAAAAAAGTCACCTTTCGGAAAACGTGTCACAAAACCTTTGTAGGGAAGTAATAAAGTAATTTGCAAAAATTTTAACATGTGAAACTCATATGACTGTGAAGTTGTGTGTGTAAAATATAGTAATTTTTCACATGTAAACACAATATCTCATATTGACACAAAATTTAAAAACAAAATTATTCGTATTGAATATCATTAAAGTTATAAAAGTCATGAAAAATTTACATGTGAAAAAAATTTTCCTTGAAAAAAAGTTTCATATGAAAAAAGTCTACCTTTCGGAAAACGTGTCACTAAACCTTTGTAGGGAAGAAGTGTCGCGCAAGCAACGAAATATGAAAAAATTTTAGCATGTGAAACTCATATGAGTGTGAAGTGGTGTGTGTAAAATATAGTAATTTTTCACATGTAAACACAATATCTCATATTGACACAAAATTTAAAAACAAAATTATTCATATTGGTTATCATTAAAGTTATAAAAGTCATACAAATTTTCTTGTGAAAAAAATTCAATTTGAGAAAAAGTTTCTTATGAAAAAAGTCTACCTTTCGGAAAACGTGTCAGAAAACCTTTGTAGGGAAGTGGTGTCGCGCAAGCATCGTAGTATGAAAAAATTTTAACAAGTGAAACTCATATGACTGTGAAGTGGTGTGTGGAAAACATAGTAATTTTTCACATGTAAACACAATAAATCATATTGACACAAAATTTAAAAACAAAATTATTCATATTGAATATCATAAAATTTATAAAAGTCATGCAAATTTTGCATATGAAAAAAATTTCCTTTGAGAAAAAGTTTCATATGAAAAAAGGTCACCTTTCGGAAAACGTGTCACAAAACCTCTATGGAGGAGTGGTGTCGCGCAAGGCATGATATATGAAAAAAATTTCACATATGAAATTCATATGACCGTGGAGTAATATGTTGCCGGCATAGGTCACATATTATATGGATTGATAAAATATTGAAGTTAAATGTTTTATTATTAAAATAATGCAACAAAATGCTATATTGCAAGATGGTACTCAATACAAGAGTGTCTCCAAAAAAAATGTTTCACATATTAAAACTACATCATTTTGATATATTCATAAGAGTTATAAATTTCACATGTGAAATAAATATCTTAAGAAATACAAAAATTACATCCAAAAAAAATTTCCTTTGAGAAAAAGTTTCATATGAAAAAAGGTCACCTTTCGGAAAACGTGTCACAAAACCTTTGTAGAGAAGTAGCGTCGCGCAAGCAACGTAATATGAAAAAATGTTAACATGTGAAACTCATATGACTGTGAAGTGGTGTGTGTAAAATATAGTAATTTTTTACATGTAAACACAATAAATCATATTGACACAAAATTTAAAAACAAAATTATTCATATTGGTTATCATTAAAGTTATAAAAGTCATACAAATTTTCTTGTGAAAAAAATTCAATTTGAGAAAAAATTTCTTATGAAAAAAGTCTACCTTTCGGAAAACGTGTCAGAAAACCTTTGTAGGGAAGTGGTGTCGCGCAAGCATCGTAATATGAAAAAATTTTAACAAGTGAAACTCATATGACTGTGAAGTGGTGTGTGGAAAACATAGTAATTTTTCACATGTAAACACAATAAATCATATTGACACAAAATTTAAAAACAAAATTATTCATATTGAATATCATAAAATTTATAAAAGTCATGCAAATTTTGCATATGAAAAAAATTTCCTTTGAGAAAAAGTTTCATATGAAAAAAGGTCACCTTTCGGAAAACGTGTCACAAAACCTCTATGGAGGAGTGGTGTCGCGCAAGTCATGATATATGAAAAAAATATCACATATGAAATTCATATGACCGTGGAGTAATATGTTGCCGGCATAGGTCACATATTATATGGATTGATAAAATATTGAAGTTAAATGTTTTATTATTAAACTGATGCAACAAAATGCTATATGGCAAGATGGTACTCAATACAAGTGTGTCTCAAAAAAAATATTTCACATGTTAAAACTACATCATTTTTATATATTCATAGGAGTTATAAATTTCACATGTGAAATAAACTGCGTAAGAAATATGAAATTAACATGTGAAAAAAATTTCATTTGAGAAAAAGTTTCATATGAAAAAAAGTCACCTTTCGGAAAACGTGTCACAAAACCTTTGTAGGGAAGTAATAAAGTAATTTGCAAAAATTTTAACATGTGAAACTCATATGACTGTGAAGTTGTGTGTGTAACATATAGTAATTTTTCACATGTAAACACAATATCTCATATTGACACAAAATTTAAAAACAAAATTATTCGTATTGAATATCATTAAAGTTATAAAAGTCATGAAAAATTTACATGTGAAAAAAATTTTCCTTGAAAAAAAGTTTCATATGAAAAAAGTCTACCTTTCGGAAAACGTGTCACTAAACCTTTGTAGGGAAGAAGTGTCGCGCAAGCAACGAAATATGAAAAAATTTTAGCATGTGAAACTCATATGAGTGTGAAGTGGTGTGTGTAAAATATAGTAATTTTTCACATGTAAACACAATATCTCATATTGACACAAAATTTAAAAACAAAATTATTCATATTGGTTATCATTAAAGTTATAAAAGTCATACAAATTTTCTTGTGAAAAAAATTCAATTTGAGAAAAAGTTTCTTATGAAAAAAGTCTACCTTTCGGAAAACGTGTCAGAAAACCTTTGTAGGGAAGTGGTGTCGCGCAAGCATCGTAATATGAAAAAATTTTAACAAGTGAAACTCATATGACTGTGAAGTGGTGTGTGGAAAACATAGTAATTTTTCACATGTAAACACAATAAATCATATTGACACAAAATTTAAAAACAAAATTATTCATATTGAATATCATAAAATTTATAAAAGTCATGCAAATTTTGCATATGAAAAAAATTTCCTTTGAGAAAAAGTTTCATATGAAGAAAAGTCGCCTCTCGGAAAACGTGTCACAAAACCTCTATACGGAAGTGGTTTCGCGCAAGGCATGTTATATGAAAAACATTTCACATATGAAATTCATATGACCGTGGAGTAATATGTTGCCGGCATAGGTCACATATTATATGGATTGATAAAATATTGAAGTTAAATGTTTTATTATTAAAATAATGCAACAAAATGCTATATTGCAAGATGGTACTCAATACAAGTGTGTCTCCAAAAAAAATGTTTCACATATTAAAACTACATCATTTTGATATATTCATAAGAGTTATAAATTTCACATGTGAAATAAATATCTTAAGAAATACAAAATTTACATCCAACAAAAATTTCCTTTGAGAAAAAGTTTCATATAAAAAAAGGTCACCTTTCGGAAAACGTGTCACAAAACCTTTGTAGAGAAGTAGCGTCGCGCAAGCAACGTAATATGAAAAAATTTTAACATGTGAAACTCATATGACTGTGAAGTGGTGTGTGTAAAATATAGTAATTTTTTACATGTAAACACAATAAATCATATTGACACAAAATTTAAAAACAAAATTATTCATATTGGTTATCATTAAACTTATAAAAGTCATACAAATTTTCTTGTGAACAAAATTTAATTTGAGAAAAAGTTTCTTATGAAAAAAGTCTACCTTTCGGAAAACGTGTCAGAAAACCTTTGTAGGGAAGTGGTGTCGCGCAACCATCGTAATATGAAAAAATTTTAACATGTGAAACTCATATGACTGTGAAGTGGTGTGTGTAAAATATAGTCATTTTTCAGATGTAAACACAATATCTCATATTGACACGAAATTTAAAAACAAAATTTTTCATATTGAATATCCTCAAATTTATAAAATTCATGTAAATTATGCAAGTGAAAAAAAATTTCATTTGAGAAAAAGATCCATATGAAGAAAAGTCGCCTCTCGGAAAACGTGTCACAAAACCTCTATACGGAAGTGGTTTCGCGCAAGGCATGTTATATGAAAAACATTTCACATATGAAATTCATATGACCGTGGAGTAATATGTTGCCGGCATAGGTCACATATTATATGGATTGATAAAATATTGAAGTTAAATGTTTTATTATTAAAATAATGCAACAAAATGCTATATTGCAAGATGGTACTCAATACAAGAGTGTCTCCAAAAAAAATGTTTCACATATTAAAACTACATCATTTTGATATATTCATAAGAGTTATAAATTTCACATGTGAAATAAATATCTTAAGAAATACAAAAATTACATCCAAAAAAAATTTCCTTTGAGAAAAAGTTTCATATGAAAAAAGGTCACCTTTCGGAAAACGTGTCACAAAACCTTTGTAGAGAAGTAGCGTCGCGCAAGCAACGTAATATGAAAAAATTTTAACATGTGAAACTCATATGACTGTGAAGTGGTGTGTGTAAAATATAGTAATTTTTTACATGTAAACACAATAAATCATATTGACACAAAATTTAAAAACAAAATTATTCATATTGAATATCATAAAATTTATAAAAGTCATGCAAATTTTGCATATGAAAAAAATTTCCTTTGAGAAAAAGTTTCATATGAAAAAAGGTCACCTTTCGGAAAACGTGTCACAAAACCTCTATGGAGGAGTGGTGTCGCGCAAGTCATGATATATGAAAAAAATATCACATATGAAATTCATATGACCGTGGAGTAATATGTTGCCGGCATAGGTCACATATTATATGGATTGATAAAATATTGAAGTTAAATGTTTTATTATTAAACTGATGCAACAAAATGCTATATGGCAAGATGGTACTCAATACAAGTGTGTCTCAAAAAAAATATTTCACATGTTAAAACTACATCATTTTTATATATTCATAGGAGTTATAAATTTCACATGTGAAATAAACTGCGTAAGAAATATGAAATTAACATGTGAAAAAAATTTCATTTGAGAAAAAGTTTCATATGAAAAAAAGTCACCTTTCGGAAAACGTGTCACAAAACCTTTGTAGGGAAGTAATAAAGTAATTTGCAAAAATTTTAACATGTGAAACTCATATGACTGTGAAGTTGTGTGTGTAACATATAGTAATTTTTCACATGTAAACACAATATCTCATATTGACACAAAATTTAAAAACAAAATTATTCGTATTGAATATCATTAAAGTTATAAAAGTCATGAAAAATTTACATGTGAAAAAAATTTTCCTTGAAAAAAAGTTTCATATGAAAAAAGTCTACCTTTCGGAAAACGTGTCACTAAACCTTTGTAGGGAAGAAGTGTCGCGCAAGCAACGAAATATGAAAAAATTTTAGCATGTGAAACTCATATGAGTGTGAAGTGGTGTGTGTAAAATATAGTAATTTTTCACATGTAAACACAATATCTCATATTGACACAAAATTTAAAAACAAAATTATTCATATTGGTTATCATTAAAGTTATAAAAGTCATACAAATTTTCTTGTGAAAAAAATTCAATTTGAGAAAAAGTTTCTTATGAAAAAAGTCTACCTTTCGGAAAACGTGTCAGAAAACCTTTGTAGGGAAGTGGTGTCGCGCAAGCATCGTAATATGAAAAAATTTTAACAAGTGAAACTCATATGACTGTGAAGTGGTGTGTGGAAAACATAGTAATTTTTCACATGTAAACACAATAAATCATATTGACACAAAATTTAAAAACAAAATTATTCATATTGAATATCATAAAATTTATAAAAGTCATGCAAATTTTGCATATGAAAAAAATTTCCTTTGAGAAAAAGTTTCATATGAAAAAAGGTCACCTTTCGGAAAACGTGTCACAAAACCTCTATGGAGGAGTGGTGTCGCGCAAGGCATGATATATGAAAAAAATTTCACATATGAAATTCATATGACCGTGGAGTAATATGTTGCCGGCATAGGTCACATATTATATGGATTGATAAAATATTGAAGTTAAATGTTTTATTATTAAAATAATGCAACAAAATGCTATATTGCAAGATGGTACTCAATACAAGAGTGTCTCCAAAAAAAATGTTTCACATATTAAAACTACATCATTTTGATATATTCATAAGAGTTATAAATTTCACATGTGAAATAAATATCTTAAGAAATACAAAAATTACATCCAAAAAAAATTTCCTTTGAGAAAAAGTTTCATATGAAAAAAGGTCACCTTTCGGAAAACGTGTCACAAAACCTTTGTAGAGAAGTAGCGTCGCGCAAGCAACGTAATATGAAAAAATGATAACATGTGAAACTCATATGACTGTGAAGTGGTGTGTGTAAAATATAGTAATTTTTTACATGTAAACACAATAAATCATATTGACACAAAATTTAAAAACAAAATTATTCATATTGGTTATCATTAAAGTTATAAAAGTCATACAAATTTTCTTGTGAAAAAAATTCAATTTGAGAAAAAATTTCTTATGAAAAAAGTCTACCTTTCGGAAAACGTGTCAGAAAACCTTTGTAGGGAAGTGGTGTCGCGCAAGCATCGTAATATGAAAAAATTTTAACAAGTGAAACTCATATGACTGTGAAGTGGTGTGTGGAAAACATAGTAATTTTTCACATGTAAACACAATAAATCATATTGACACAAAATTTAAAAACAAAATTATTCATATTGAATATCATAAAATTTATAAAAGTCATGCAAATTTTGCATATGAAAAAAATTTCCTTTGAGAAAAAGTTTCATATGAAAAAAGGTCACCTTTCGGAAAACGTGTCACAAAACCTCTATGTGGTCGCGCAAGGCATGATATATGAAAAAAATTTCACATATGAAATTCATATGACCGTGGAGTAATATGTTGCCGGCATAGGTCACATATTATATGGATTGATAAAATATTGAAGTTAAATGTTTTATTATTAAAATAATGCAACAAAATGCTATATTGCAAGATGGTACTCAATACAAGTGTGTCTCCAAAAAAAATGTTTCACATATTAAAACTACATCATTTTGATATATTCATAAGAGTTATAAATTTCACATGTGAAATAAATATCTTAAGAAATACAAAATTTACATCCAAAAAAAATTTCCTTTGAGAAAAAGTTTCATATAAAAAAAGGTCACCTTTCGGAAAACGTGTCACAAAACCTTTGTAGAGAAGTAGCGTCGCGCAAGCAACGTAATATGAAAAAATTTTAACATGTGAAACTCATATGACTGTGAAGTGGTGTGTGTAAAATATAGTAATTTTTTACATGTAAACACAATAAATCATATTGACACAAAATTTAAAAACAAAATTATTCATATTGGTTATCATTAAACTTATAAAAGTCATACAAATTTTCTTGTGAACAAAATTTAATTTGAGAAAAAGTTTCTTATGAAAAAAGTCTACCTTTCGGAAAACGTGTCAGAAAACCTTTGTAGGGAAGTGGTGTCGCGCAAGCATCGTAATATGAAAAAATTTTAACATGTGAAACTCATATGACTGTGAAGTGGTGTGTGTAAAATATAGTCATTTTTCAGATGTAAACACAATATCTCATATTGACACGAAATTTAAAAACAAAATTTTTCATATTGAATATCCTCAAATTTATAAAATTCATGCAAATTATGCAAGTGAAAAAAAATTTCATTTGAGAAAAAGATCCATATGAAGAAAAGTCGCCTCTCGGAAAACGTGTCACAAAACCTCTATACGGAAGTGGTTTCGCGCAAGGCATGTTATATGAAAAACATTTCACATATGAAATTCATATGACCGATGAGTAATATGTTGCCGGCATAGGTCGCATATTATATGGATTGATAAAATATTGAATTTAAATGTTTTATTATTAAATTAATGCAACAAAATGCTATATTGCAAGTGAAAAATTTTATATGACAAAATTTCTATATGAAAAAAGGCTCCCTTCCGGAAAACGTGTCACAAAACCTTTGCAGGGAAGTAGTGTCGCGCAAGCAACGAAATATGAAAAAATTTTAACATGTGAAACTCATATGACTGTGAAGTTGTGTGTGTAAAATATAGTAATTTTTCACATGTAAACACAATATCTTATATTGACACAAAATTTAAAAACAAAATTATTCATATTGAATATCATAAAATTTATAAAAGTCATGCAAATTTTGCATATGAAAAAAATTTCCTTTGAGAAAAAGTTTCATATGAAAAAAGGTCACCTTTCAGAAAACGTGTCACAAAACCTCTATGGAGGAGTGGTGTCGCGCAAGGCTTGATATATGAAAAAAATATCACATATGAAATTCATATGACCGTGGAGTAATATGTTGCCGGCATAGGTCACATATTATATGGATTGATAAAATATTGAAGTTAAATAATTTATTATTAAACTAATGCAACAAAATGCTATATGGCAAGATGGTACTCAATACAAGTGTGTCTCAAAAAAAATATTTCACATGTTAAAACTACATCATTTTTATATATTCATAGGAGTTATAAATTTCACATGTGATATAAATTGCGTAAGAAATATGAAATTAACATGTGAAAAAAATTTCATTTGAGAAAAAGTTTCATATGAAAAAAAGTCACCTTTCGGAAAACGTGTCACAAAACCTTTGTAGGGAAGTAATAAAGTAATTTGCAAAAATTTTAACATGTGAAACTCATATGACTGTGAAGTTGTGTGTGTAAAATATAGTAATTTTTCACATGTAAACACAATATCTCATATTGACACAAAATTTAAAAACAAAATTATTCGTATTGAATATCATTAAAGTTATAAAAGTCATGAAAAATTTACATGTGAAAAAAATTTTCCTTGAAAAAAAGTTTCATATGAAAAAAGTCTACCTTTCGGAAAACGTGTCAAAAAACCTTTGTAGGGAAGTAGTGTCGTGCAAGCAACGTAATATGAAAAAATTTTAACATGTGAAACTCATATGACTGTGAAGTGGTGTGTGTAAAATATAGTAATTTTTCACATGTAAACACAATATCTCATATTGACACAAAATTTAAGAACAAAATTATTCATATTGAATATCATAAAATTTATAAAATTCAAGCAAATTTTGCATGTGAAAAAAATTACATTTGAGAAAAAGTTTCATATGAAAAAAAGTCACCTTTCGGAAAACGTGTCACAAAACCTTTGTAGGGAAGTAGTGTCGCACAAGCAACGTAATATGAAAAAATTGTAACATGTCAAACTCATATGACTGAGAAGTTGTGTGTGTAAAATATAGTAATTTTTCACATGTAAACACAATATCTCATATTGACACAAAATTTAAAAACAAAATTATTCATATTGAATATAATAAAATTTATAGAATTCACGCAAATTATGCATGTGAAAAAAATTTCATTTGAGAAAAAGTTTCATATGAAAAAAAGTCACCTTTCGGAAAACATGTCACAAAACCTCTATAGGGGAGTGGTGTATCGCAAGGCATGTTTATAAAAAAAAATGTCACATTTGAAATTCATATGACCGATGAGTAATATATTGCCGGCATTTGTCACATATTATATGGATTGATAAAATAATGAAGTTAAATGTTTTATTATTAAATTAATGCAACAAAATGCTGTATTGCAAGATGGTACTCAATACAAGTGTGTCTCCCAAAAAAATGTTTCACATATTAAAACTACATCATTTTGATATATTCATAAGAGTTATAAATTTCACATGTGAAATAAATATCTTAAGAAATATAAAATTAACAAGTGAAAAAAAATTTTATTTGAGAAAATTTCTATATGAAAAAAGGCTACCTTTCGGAAAACGTGTCACAAAACCTTTGTAGGGAAGTAGCGTCGCGCAAGCAACGAAATATGAAAAAATTTTAACATGTGAAGCTCATATGACTGTGAAGTGGTGTGTGTTAAATATAGCAATTTTTCAGATGTAAACACAATATCTCATATTGACACAAAATTTAAAAACAAAATTATTCATATTGAATATCACAAAATTTATAAAATTCATGCAAATTTTGCAAGTGAAAAAAATTTCATTTGAGAAAAAGATCCATATGAAAAAAAGTCGCCTCTCGTAAAACGAGTCACAAAACCTCTATGCGGAAGTGGTTTCGCGCAAAGCATGTTATATGAAAAAAATTGTACATATGAAATTCATATGACCGATGAGTAATATGTGGCCAACATAGGTCGCATATTATATGGATTGATAAAATATTGAATTTAAATGTTTTATTATTAAATTAATGCAACAAAATGCTATATTGCAAGATGGTACTCAACACAAGTGTGTCTCCAAAAAAAATGCTTCACTTATTAAAACAACATCATTTTGATATATTCATAACAGCTATAATTATCACATGTGAAATAAATTGCTTAAAAAATAAAAAATTTACATGCAATAAATATTTTATTTGAGAAAATTTCTATATGAAAAAAGGCTACCTTTCTGAAAACGTGTCACAAAACCTCTATAGGGGAGTGGCGTCGCGCAGGGCATGTTATATGAGAATAATCTCACATATGAAATTCATATGATCGTGGAGTAATATATTGCCGGCATAGGACACATATTATATGGATTGATAAAATAATGAAGTTACATGTTTTATTATTAATCTAATGCAACATAATGCAATATTGCAAGATGGTAATAAATACAAGTGTGTCTCAAAAAAAATGTTTCACATGTTAAAACTATATCATTTTGATATATTCAAAGAGCTATAATTATAACATGTGAAATAAATTGCTTAAGAAATAAAAAATTTACATCCAAAAAAAATTTTATTTGAGAAAATTTCTATATGAAAAAAGGCTACCTTTCGGAAAACGTGTCACTAAACCTTTGTAGGGAAGAAGTGTCGCGCAAGCAACGAAATATGAAAAAATTGTAACATGTGAAACTCATATGAGTGTGAAGTGGTGTGTGTAAAATATTGTAATTTTTCAGATGTAAACACAATATCTCATATTGACACAAAATTTAAAAACAAAATTATTCATATTGGTTATCATTAAACTTATAAAAGTCATACAAATTTTCTTGTGAACAAAATTTAATTTGAGAAAAAGTTTCTTATGAAAAAAGTCTACCTTTCGGAAAACGTGTCAGAAAACCTTTGTAGGGAAGTGGTGTCGCGCAAGAATCGTAATATGAAAAAATTTTAACAAGTGAAACTCATATGACTGTGAAGTGGTGTGTGGAAAACATAGTAATTTTTCACATGTAAACACAACAAATCATATTGACACAAAATTTAAAAACAAAATTATTCATATTGAATATCATAAAATTTATAAAAGTCATGCAAATTTTGCATATGCAAAAAATTTCCTTTGAGAAAAAGTTTCATATGAAAAAAGGTCACCTTTCGGAAAACGTGTCAAAAAACCTCTATGGAGGAGTGGTGTCGCGCAAGGCATGATATATGAAAAAAATTTCACATATGAAATTCATATGACCGTGGAGTAATATGTTGCCGGCATAGGTCACATATTATATGGATTGATAAAATATTGAAGTTAAATGTTTTATTATTAAAATAATGCAACAAAATGCTATATTGCAAGATGGTACTCAATACAAGTGTGTCTCCAAAAAAAATGTTTCACATATTAAAACTACATCATTTTGATATATTCATAAGAGTTATAAATTTCACATGTGAAATAAATATCTTAAGAAATATAAAATTAACATGTGAAAAAAAATTTTATTTGAGAAAATTTCTATATGAAAAAAGGCTACCTTTCGAAAAACGTGTCACAAAACCTTTGTAGGGAAGTAGCGTCGCGCAAGCAACGAAATATGAAAAAATTTTAACATGTGAAACTCATATGAGTGTGAAGTGGTGTGTGTAAAATATAGTAATTTTTTAGATGTAAACACAATATCTCATATTGACACAAAATTTAAAAACAAAATTATTCATATTGAATATCACAAAATTTATAAAATTCATGCAAATTTTGCAAGTGAAAAAAATTTCATTTGAGAAAAAGATCCATATGAAAAAAAGTCGCCTCTCGGAAAACGAGTCACAAAACCTCTATACGGAAGTGGTTTCGCGCAAGGCATGTTATATGAAAAAAATTTTACATATGAAATTCATATGACCGATGAGTAATATATGGCCGGCATAGGTCGCATATTATATGGATTGATAAAATATTGAATTTAAATGTTTTATTATTAAATTAATGCAACAAAATACTATATTGCAAGATGGTACTCAACACAAGTGTGTCTCCAAAAAAAATGCTTTACATATTAAAACTACATCATTTTGATATATTCATAAAAGTTATAAATTTCACATGTGAAATAAATATCTTAAGAAATAAAAAATTTACATCCAAAAAAAATTTCCTTTGAGAAAAAGTTTCATATGAAAAAAGGTCACCTTTCGGAAAACGTGTCACAAAACCTTTGTAGAGAAGTAGCGTCGCGCAAGCAACGTAATATGAAAAAATGTTAACATGTGAAACTCATATGACTGTGAAGTGGTGTGTGTAAAATATAGTAATTTTTTACATGTAAACACAATAAATCATATTGACACAAAATTTAAAAACAAAATTATTCATATTGGTTATCATTAAAGTTATAAAAGTCATACAAATTTTCTTGTGAAAAAAATTCAATTTGAGAAAAAGTTTCTTATGAAAAAAGTCTACCTTTCAGAAAACGTGTCAGAAAACCTTTGTAGGGAAGTGGTGTCGCGCAAGCATCGTAATATGAAAAAATTTTAACAAGTGAAACTCATATGACTGTGAAGTGGTGTGTGGAAAACATAGTAATTTTTCACATGTAAACACAATAAATCATATTGACACAAAATTTAAAAACAAAATTATTCATATTGAATATCATAAAATTTATAAAAGTCATGCAAATTTTGCATATGAAAAAAATTTCCTTTGAGAAAAAGTTTCATATGAAAAAAGGTCACCTTTCGGAAAACGTGTCACAAAACCTCTATGTGGTCGCGCAAGGCATGATATATGAAAAAAATTTCACATATGAAATTCATATGACCGTGGAGTAATATGTTGCCGGCATAGGTCACATATTATATGGATTGATAAAATATTGAAGTTAAATGTTTTATTATTAAAATAATGCAACAAAATGCTATATTGCAAGATGGTACTCAATACAAGTGTGTCTCCAAAAAAAATGTTTCACATATTAAAACTACATCATTTTGATATATTCATAAGAGTTATAAATTTCACATGTGAAATAAATATCTTAAGAAATACAAAATTTACATCCAAAAAAAATTTCCTTTGAGAAAAAGTTTCATATAAAAAAAGGTCACCTTTCGGAAAACGTGTCACAAAACCTTTGTAGAGAAGTAGCGTCGCGCAAGCAACGTAATATGAAAAAATTTTAACATGTGAAACTCATATGACTGTGAAGTGGTGTGTGTAAAATATAGTAATTTTTTACATGTAAACACAATAAATCATATTGACACAAAATTTTAAAACAAAATTATTCATATTGGTTATCATTAAACTTATAAAAGTCATACAAATTTTCTTGTGAACAAAATTTAATTTGAGAAAAAGTTTGTTATGAAAAAAGTCTACCTTTCGGAAAACGTGTCAGAAAACCTTTGTAGGGAAGTGGTGTCGCGCAAGCATCGTAATATGAAAAAATTTTAACATGTGAAACTCATATGACTGTGAAGTGGTGTGTGTAAAATATAGTCATTTTCAGATGTAAACACAATATCTCATATTGACACGAAATTTAAAAACAAAATTTTTCATATTGAATATCCTCAAATTTATAAAATTCATGCAAATTATGCAAGTGAAAAAAAATTTCATTTGAGAAAAAGATCCATATGAAGAAAAGTCGCCTCTCGGAAAACGTGTAACAAAACCTCTATACGGAAGTGGTTTCGCGCAAGGCATGTTATATGAAAAACATTTCACATATGAAATTCATATGACCGATGAGTAATATGTTGCCGGCATAGGTCGCATATTATATGGATTGATAAAATATTGAATTTAAATGTTTTATTATTAAATTAATGCAACAAAATGCTATATTGCAAGTGAAAAATTGTATATGACAAAATTTCTATATGAAAAAAGGCTCCCTTCCGGAAAACGTGTCACAAAACCTTTGAAGGGAAGTAGTGTCGCGCAAGCAACGAAATATGAAAAAATTTTAACATGTGAAACTCATATGACTGTGAAGTTGTGTGTGTAAAATATAGTAATTTTTCACATGTAAACACAATATCTTATATTGACACAAAATTTAAAAACAAAATTATTCATATTGAATATCATAAAATTTATAAAAGTCATGCAAATTTTGCATATGAAAAAAATTTCCTTTGAGAAAAAGTTTCATATGAAAAAAGGTCACCTTTCGGAAAACGTGTCACAAAACCTCTATGGAGGAGTGGTGTCGCGCAAGGCATGATATATGAAAAAAATATCACATATGAAATTCATATGACCGTGGAGTAATATGTTGCCGGCATAGGTCACATATTATATGGATTGATAAAATATTGAAGTTAAATAATTTATTATTAAACTAATGCAACAAAATGCTATATGGCAAGATGGTACTCAATACAAGTGTGTCTCAAAAAAAATATTTCACATGTTAAAACTACATCATTTTTATATATTCATAGGAGTTATAAATTTCACATGTGATATAAATTGCGTAAGAAATATGAAATTAACATGTGAAAAAAATTTCATTTGAGAAAAAGTTTCATATGAAAAAAAGTCACCTTTCGGAAAACGTGTCACAAAACCTTTGTAGGGAAGTAATAAAGTAATTTGCAAAAATTTTAACATGTGAAACTCATATGACTGTGAAGTTGTGTGTGTAAAATATAGTAATTTTTCACATGTAAACACAATATCTCATATTGACACAAAATTTAAAAACAAAATTATTCGTATTGAATATCATTAAAGTTATAAAAGTCATGAAAAATTTACATGTGAAAAAAATTTTCCTTGAAAAAAAGTTTCATATGAAAAAAGTCTACCTTTCGGAAAACGTGTCAAAAAACCTTTGTAGGGAAGTAGTGTCGTGCAAGCAACGTAATATGAAAAAATTTTAACATGTGAAACTCATATGACTGTGAAGTGGTGTGTGTAAAATATAGTAATTTTTCACATGTAAACACAATATCTCATATTGACACAAAATTTAAGAACAAAATTATTCATATTGAAAAAAAGTCACCTTTCGGAAAACGTGTCACAAAACCTTTGTAGGGAAGTAGTGTCGCACAAGCAACGTAATATGAAAAAATTGTAACATGTCAAACTCATATGACTGAGAAGTTGTGTGTGTAAAATATAGTAATTTTTTACATGTAAACACAATATCTCATATTGACACAAAATTTAAAAACAAAATTATTCATATTGAATATAATAAAATTTATAGAATTCACGCAAATTATGCATGTGAAAAAAATTTCATTTGAGAAAAAGTTTCATATGAAAAAAAGTCACCTTTCGGAAAACATGTCACAAAACCTCTACAGGGGAGTGGTGTATCGCAAGGCATGTTTATGAGAAAAATGTCACATTTGAAATTCATATGACCGATGAGTAATATATTGCCGGCATTTGTCACATATTATATGGATTGATAAAATAATGAAGTTAAATGTTTTATTATTAAATTAATGCAACAAAATGCTATATTGCAAGATGGTACTCAATACAAGTGTGTCTCCCAAAAAAATGTTTCACATATTAAAACTACATCATTTTGATATATTCATAAGAGTTATAAATTTCACATGTGAAATAAATATCTTAAGAAATATAAAATTAACAAGTGAAAAAAAATTTTATTTGAGAAAATTTCTATATGAAAAAAGGCTACCTTTCGGAAAACGTGTCACAAAACCTTTGTAGGGAAGTAGCGTCGCGCAAGCAACGAAATATGAAAAAATTTTAACATGTGAAGCTCATATGACTGTGAAGTGGTGTGTGTTAAATATAGCAATTTTTCAGATGTAAACACAATATCTCATATTGACACAAAATTTAAAAACAAAATTATTCATATTGAATATCACAAAATTTATAAAATTCATGCAAATTTTGCAAGTGAAAAAAATTTCATTTGAGAAAAAGATCCATATGAAAAAAAGTCGCCTCTCGTAAAACAAGTCACAAAACCTCTATGCGGAAGTGGTTTCGCGCAAAGCATGTTATATGAAAAAAATTTTACATATGAAATTCATATGACCGATGAGTAATATGTGGCCGGCATAGGTCGCATATTATATGGATTGATAAAATATTGAATTTAAATGTTTTATTATTAAATTAATGCAACAAAATGCTATATTGCAAGATGGTACTCAACACAAGTGTGTCTCCAAAAAAAATGCTTCACTTATTAAAACAACATCATTTTGATATATTCATAACAGCTATAATTATCACATGTGAAATAAATTGCTTAAAAAATAAAAAATTTACATGCAATAAATATTTTATTTGAGAAAATTTCTATATGAAAAAAGGCTACCTTTCTGAAAACGTGTCACAAAACCTCTATAGGGGAGTGGCGTCGCGCAGGGCATGTTATATGAGAATAATATCACATATGAAATTCATATGATCGTGGAGTAATATATTGCCGGCATAGGACACATATTATATGGATTGATAAAATAATGAAGTTAAATGTTTTATTATTAAATTAATGCAACATAATGCTATGTTGCAAGATGCTACTCAATACAAATGTGTCTCAAAAAAGATGTTTCGCAAATTAAAACAACATCATTTTGATATATTAACAAGAGTTATAAATTTCACATGTGAAATAAATTGCTTAAGAAAAATAAAATTTACATGCAAAAAAAGTTTTATTTGAGAAAATTTCTGTATGAAAAAAGACTACCTATCGGAAAACGTGTCACAAAACCTCTATAGGGGAGTGGCGTCGCGCAAGGCATGTTAGATGAAAAATATTTCACATATGAAATTCATATGACCGTGGAGTAATATATTGCCGGCATAGGTCACATATTATATGGATTGAAAAAATAATGAGGTTACATGTTTTATTATTAATCTAATGCAACATAATGCAATATTGCAAGATGGTAATAAATACAAGTGTGTCTCAAAAAAAATGTTTCACATGTTAAAACTATATCATTTTGATATATTCAAAGAGCTATAATTATAACATGTGAAATAAATTGCTTAAGAAATAAAAAATTTACATCCAAAAAAAATTTTATTTGAGAAAATTTCTATATGAAAAAAGGCTACCTTTCGGAAAACGTGTCACTAAACCTTTGTAGGGAAGAAGTGTCGCGCAAGCAACGAAATATGAAAAAATTGTAACATGTGAAACTCATATGAGTGTGAAGTGGTGTGTGTAAAATATAGTAATTTTTCAGATGTAAACACAATATCTCATATTGACACAAAATTTAAAAACAAAATTATTCATATTGGTTATCATTAAACTTATAAAAGTCATACAAATTTTCTTGTGAACAAAATTTAATTTGAGAAAAAGTTTCTTATGAAAAAAGTCTACCTTTCGGAAAACGTGTCAGAAAACCTTTGTAGGGAAGTGGTGTCGCGCAAGAATCGTAATATGAAAAAATTTTAACAAGTGAAACTCATATGACTGTGAAGTGGTGTGTGGAAAACATAGTAATTTTTCACATGTAAACACAACAAATCATATTGACACAAAATTTAAAAACAAAATTATTCATATTGAATGGTACTCAATACAAGTGTGTCTCCAAAAAAAATGTTTCACATATTAAAACTACATCATTTTGATATATTCATAAGAGTTATAAATTTCACATGTGAAATAAATATCTTAAGAAATATAAAATTAACATGTGAAAAAAAATTTTATTTGAGAAAATTTCTATATGAAAAAAGGCTACCTTTCGGAAAACGTGTCACAAAACCTTTGTAGGGAAGAAGCGTCGCGCAAGCAACGAAATATGAAAAAATTTTAACATGTGAAACTCATATGAGTGTGAAGTGGTGTGTGTAAAATATAGTAATTTTTTAGATGTAAACACAATATCTCATATTGACACAAAATTTAAAAACAAAATTATTCATATTGAATATCACAAAATTTATAAAATTCATGCAAATTTTGCAAGTGAAAAAAATTTCATTTGAGAAAAAGATCCATATGAAAAAAAGTCGCCTCTCGGAAAACGAGTCACAAAACCTCTATACGGAAGTGGTTTCGCGCAAGGCATGTTATATGAAAAAAATTTTACATATGAAATTCATATGACCGATGAGTAATATATGGCCGGCATAGGTCGCATATTATATGGATTGATAAAATATTGAATTTAAATGTTTTATTATTAAATTAATGCAACAAAATGCTATATTGCAAGATGGTACTCAACACAAGTGTGTCTCCAAAAAAAATGCTTTACATATTAAAACTACATCATTTTGATATATTCACAGAAGTTATAAATTTCACATGTGAAATAAATATCTTAAGAAATAAAAAATTTACATCCAAAAAAAATTTTATTTGAGAAAATTTCTATATGAAAAAAGGCTACTTTTCGGAAAACGCGTCACTAAACCTTTGTAGGGAAGTAGTGTCGCGCAAGCAACGAAATATGAAAAAATTGTAACATGTGAAACTCATATGAGTGTGAAGTGGTGTGTGTAAAATATAGTAATTTTTTAGATGTAAACACAATATCTCATATTGACACAAAATTTAAAAACTAAATTATTCATATTGAAAATCATAAAATTTATAAAAGTCATGCAAATTTTGCATATGAAAAAAATTTCCTTTGAGAAAAAGTTTCATATGAAAAAAGGTCACCTTTCGGAAAACGTGTCACAAAACCTTTGTAGAGAAGTAGCGTCGCGCAAACAACGTAATATGAAAAAATTTTAACATGTGAAACTCATATGACTGTGAAGTGGTGTGTGTAAAATATAGTAATTTTTCACATGTAAACACAATAAATCATATTGACACAAAATTTAAAAACAAAATTATTCATATTGGTTATCATTAAACTTATAAAAGTCATACAAATTTTCTTGTGAACAAAATTTAATTTGAGAAAAAGTTTCTTATGAAAAAAGTCTACCTTTCGGAAAACGTGTCAGAAAACCTTTGTAGGGAAGTGGTGTCGCGCAAGCATCGTAATATGAAAAAATTTTAACATGTGAAACTCATATGACTGTGAAGTGGTGTGTGTAAAATATAGTCATTTTTCAGATGTAAACACAATATCTTATATTGACACAAAATTTAAAAACAAAATTTTTCATATTGAATATCCTCAAATTTATAAAATTCATGCAAATTATGCAAGTGAAAAAAAATTTCATTTGAGAAAAAGATCCATATGAAGAAAAGTCGCCTCTCGGAAAACGTGTCACAAAACCTCTATACGGAAGTGGTTTCGCGCAAGGCATGTTATATGAAAAACATTTCACATATGAAATTCATATGACCGATGAGTAATATGTTGCCGGCATAGGTCGCATATTATATGGATTGATAAAATATTGAATTTAAATGTTTTATTATTAAATTAATGCAACAAAATGCTATATTGCAAGTGAAAAATTTTATATGACAAAATTTCTATATGAAAAAAGGCTCCCTTCCGGAAAACGTGTCACAAAACCTTTGCAGGGAAGTAGTGTCGCGCAAGCAACGAAATATGAAAAAATTTTAACATGTGAAACTCATATGACTGTGAAGTTGTGTGTGTAAAATATAGTAATTTTTCACATGTAAACACAATATCTTATATTGACACAAAATTTAAAAACAAAATTATTCATATTGAATATCATAAAATTTATAGAATTCACGCAAATTATGCATGTGAAAAAAATTTCATTTGAGAAAAAGTTTTATATGAAAAAAAGTCACCTTTCGGAAAACATGTCACAAAACCTCTATAGGGGAGTGGTGTATCGCAAGGCATGTTTATGAAAAAAATGTCACATTTGAAATTCATATGACCGTGGAGTAATATGTTGCCGGCATTTGTCACATATTATATGGATTGATAAAATAATGAAGTTAAATGTTTTATTATTAAATTAATGCAACAAAATGCTATATTGCAAGATGGTACTCAATATAAGTGTGTCTCCCAAAAAAATGTTTCACATATTAAAACTATATCATTTTGATATATTCATAAGAGTTATAAATTTCACATGTGAAATAAATATCTTAAGAAATATAAAATTAAAATGTGAAAAAAAATTTTATTTGAGAAAATTTCTATATGAAAAAAGGCTACCTTTCGGAAAACGTGTCACAAAACCTTTGTAGGGAAGTAGCGTCGCGCAAGCAACGAAATATGAAAAAATTTTAACATGTGAAACTCATATGACTGTGAAGTGGTGTGTGTTAAATATAGCAATTTTTCAGATGTGAACACAATATCTCATATTGACACAAAATTTAAAAACAAAATTATTCATATTTAATATCACAAAATTTATAAAATTCATGCAAATTTTGCAAGTGAAAAAAATTTAATTTGAGAAAAAGATTCATATGAAAAAAAGTCGCCTCTCGGAAAACGAGTCACAAAACCTCTATACGGAAGTGGTTTCGCGCAAAGCATGTTATATGAAAAAAATTTTACATATGAAATTCATATGACCGATGAGTAAAATTTGGCCGGCATAGGTCGCATATTATATGGATTGATAAAATATTGAATTTAAATGTTTTATTATTAAATTAATGCAACAAAATGCTATATTGCAAGATGGTACTCAACACAAGTGTGTCTCCAAAAAAAATGCTTCACTTATTAAAACAACATCATTTTGATATATTCATAACAGCTATAATTATCACATGTGAAATAAATTGCTTAAAAAATAAAAAATTTACATGCAATAAAAATTTTATTTGAGAAAATTTCTATATGAAAAAAGGCTACCTTTCTGAAAACGTGTCACAAAACCTCTATAGGGAAGTGGCGTCGCGCAAGGCATGTTAAATGAAAAAAATTTCACATATGAAATTCATATGACCGTGGAGTAATATGTTGCCGGCATAGGTCACATATTATATGGATTGATAACATATTGAAGTTAAATGTTTTATTATTAATCTAATGCAACATAATGCAATATTGCAAGATGGTAATAAATACAAGTGTGTCTCAAAAAAAATGTTTCACATGTTAAAACTATATCATTTTGATATATTCAAAGAGCTATAATTATCACATGTGAAATAAATTGCTTAAGAAATAAAAAATTTACATGCAAAAAAAATTTTATTTGAGAAAATTTCGATATGAAAAAAGGCTACCTTTCGGAAAACGTGTCACAAAACCTCTATAGGGAAGTGGCGTCGCGCAAGGCATGTTATATGAAAATAATCTCACATATGAAATTCATATGATCGTGGAGTAATATATTGCCGGCATAGGACATATATTATATGGATTGATAAAATAATGAAGTTAAATGTTTTATTATTAAATTAATGCAACATTATGCTATGTTGCAAGATGGTACTCAATACAAATGTGTCTCAAAAAAGATGTTTCGCAAATTAAAACAACATCATTTTGATATATTAACAAGAGTTATAAATTTCACATGTGAAATAAATTGCTTAACAAAAATAAAATTTACATGCAAAAAAAGTTTTATTTGAGAAAATTTCTGTATGAAAAAAGACTACCTATCGGAAAACGTGTCACAAAACCTCTATAGGGGAGTGGCGTCGCGCAAGGCATGTTAGATGAAAAATATTTCACATATGAAATTCATATGACCGTGGAGTAATATATTGCCGGCATAGGTCACATATTAAATGGATTGAAAAAATAATGAGGTTAAATGTTTTATTATTAAATTAATGCAACATAATGCAATATTGCAAGATGGTAATAAATACAAGTGTGTCTCAAAAAAAATGTTTCACATGTTAAAACTATATCATTTTGATATATTCAAAGAGCTATAATTATCACATGTGAAATAAATTGCTTAAGAAATAAAAAATTTACATGCAAAAAAAGTTTTATTTGAGATAATTTCTATATGAAAAAAGACTACCTTTCGGAAAACGTGTCACAAAACCTTTGTAGGGAAGTAGTGTCGCGCAAGTTACGTAATATGATAAAATTGTAACATGTGAAACTCATATGACTGTGAAGTTGTGTGTGTAAAATATAGTAATTTTTCACATGTAAACACAATATCTCATATTGACACAAAATTTAAAAACAAAATTATTCGTATTAAATATCATTAAAGTTATAAAAGTCAAGAAAAATTTACATGTGAAAAAAATATTCTTTGAAAAAAAGGTTTCATATGAAAAAAGTCTACCTTTCGGAAAACGTGTCACAAAACCTTTGTAGAGAAGTAGCGTCGCGCAAGCAGCGTAATATGAAACAATTTTAACATGTGAAACTCATATGACTGTGAAGTGGTGTGTGTAAAACATAGTAATTTTTCACATGTAAACACAATAAATCATATTGACACAAAATTTAAAAACAAAATTATTCATATTGAATATCATTAAAGTTATAAAAGTCATAAAAATTATCTTGTGAAAAAAATTTCATTTGAGAAAAAGTTTCTTATGAAAAAAGTCTACCTTTCGGAAAACGTGTCAGAAAACCTTTGTAGGGAAGAAGTGTCGCACAAGCATCGTAATATGAAAAAATTGTAACATGTGAAACTCATGTGACTGTGAAGTGGTGTGTGTAAAATATAGTAATTTTTCACATGTAAACACAATAAATCATATTGACACAAAATTTAAAAACAAATTTATTCATATTGAAAATCATAAAATTTATAAAAGTCATGCAAATTTTGCATATGAAAAAAATTTCCTTTGAGAAAAAGTTTCATATGAAAAATGGTCACCTTTCGGAAAACGTGTCACAAAACCTCTATGGAGGATTGGTGTCGCGCAAGGCATGATATATGAAAAAAATTTCACATATGAAATTCATATGACCGTGGAGTAATATGTTGCCGGCATTTGTCACATATTATATGGATTGATAAAATATTGAAGTTAAATGTTTATACCCGCTACCCATAGGGTAGAAGGGTATTATAACTTAGTGCCAACAGAAAATATATGTAACAGGCAGAAGGAGGCATCTCCGACCCCATAAAGTATATATATTCTTGATCAGTGTCAACAGCCGAGACGATATAGCCATGTCTGTCTGTCCGTCTGTCAGTCTGCCCGTCTGTCCGTCTGTCCGTCTGTATGAACACCTAGATCTCAGAGACTATAAGAGCTAGAGCTACCAAATTTGGGGACAGTACTCTTATTGGTCCTACGCAGATCAAGTTTATTTCAAAAGTTGGATGCCACGCCTCTTTTCGCCCCCAATAGTCAGTAAAAGCCGTAATAAAAGACCTAGAGCATTGAATTTTGATACGCTTAATTATAATTATATTCTCAATGATTTCTGTGAATTTGGTTGAGATCGAATGAAAAACAAGGAAGTTATTAAAGAATCAATTTTATATGCAACATTCACTTGCAGCTGCTCGCGCTGTGTTTTAGTTGACAGTGTGACCATGTCGGAATGCTATGGTATATTTGGTATATTTTTTGTTAAAATATCATTTAATTTTTTTGTTTTCTCTCGAAATGGGTTGCGGGTATCATACGGTCGAGCACTCTCGACTGTAGCTTTCTTACTTGTTTTTTATTAAATTAATGCAATATAATGCAATATTGCAAGATGGTAATCAATACAAGTGTGTCTCAAAAAAAATGTTTCACATATTAAAACTACATCATTTTGATATATTTATAGGAGTTATAAATTTCACATGTGAAATAAATTGCTTAAGAAAAATAAAATTTACATGCAAAAAAAGTTTTATTTGAGAAAATTTCTATATGAAAAAAGACTACATTTCGGAAAACGTGTCACAAAACCTTTGTAGGGAAGTAGTGTCGCGCAAGCAACGTAATATGAAAAAATTTTAACATGTGAAACTCATATGACTGCGAAGTTGTGTGTGTAAAATATAGTAATTTTTCATATGTAAACACAATATCTCATATTGACACAAAATTAAAAAAACAAAATTATTCATATTGAACATCATAAAATTTATAAAATTCATGCAAATTTTGCATGTGAAAAAAATTTTATTTGAGAAAAAGATTCATATGAAAAAAAGTCACCTCTCGGAAAACGTGTCACAAAACATCTATAAGGGAGTGGTGTCGTGCAAGGCATGTTATATGAAAAAAATTTCACATATGAAATTCATATGACCGATGAGTAATATGTTGCCGGCATTTGTCACATATTATATGGATTGATAAAATATTGAAGTTAAATGTTTTTATATTAAATTAATGCAATATAATGCAATATTGCAAGATGGTAATCAATACAAGTGTGTCTCAAAAAAAATGTTTCACATGTTAAAACTATATTATTTTGATATATTCATAAGAGTTATAAATTTCACATGTGAAATAAATTGCGTAAGAAATATGAAATTAACATGTGAAAAAAATTTCATTTGAGAAAAAGTTCCATATGAAAAAAAGGCTACCTCTCGGAAAACGTGTCACAAAACCTCTATAGGGGATTGGCGTCGCGCAAGGCATGTTATATAAAAATAATTTTACATATGAAATTCATGTGATCGTGGAGTATTATATTGCCGGCATAGGACACATATTATATGGATTGATAAAATAATTAAGTTAAATGTTTTATTATTAAATTAATGCAATATAATGCTATGTTGCAAGATGGTAATCAATACAAGTGTGTCTCAAAAAAAATGTTTCACAAATTAAAAGTATATCATTTTGATATATTCATAAGAGCTATAATTATCACATGTGAAATAAATTGCTTAAGAAATAAAAAATTTACATGCAAAAAAAATTTTATTTGAGAACATTTCTATATGAAAAAAGGCTACCTTTCGGAAAACGTGTCACAAAACCTTTGTAGGGAAGTAGTGTCGCGCAAGCAACGATATATGAAAAAATTTTAACATGTGAAACTCATATGACTGTGAAGTCGTGTGTGTAAAATATAGTATATTTTCACATGTAAACACAATATCTCATATTGACACAAAATTTAAAAACAACATTTTTCATATTGAATATCCTCAAATTTATAAAATTCACGCAAATTTTGCATGTGAAAAAAATTTCATTTGAGAAAAAGTTTCATATGAAAAAAACGTGTCACAAAACCTTTGTAGAGAAGTAGTGCCGCCAAGCAACGTAATATGAAAAAATTTTAACATGTGAAACTCATATGACTGTGAAGTGGTGTGTGGAAAACATAGTAATTTTTCACATGTAAACACAATAAATCATATTGACACAAAATTTAAAAACAAAATTATTCATATTGAATATCATAAAATTTATAAAAGTCATGCAAACTTTGCATATGAAAAAATTTCCTTTGAGAAAAAGTTTCATATGAAAAAAGATCACCTTTCGGAAAACGTGTCACAAAACCTCTATGGAGGAGTGGTGTCGCGCAAGGCATGATATATGAAAAAAATTTCACATATGAAATTCATATGACCGTGGAGTAATATGTTGCCGGCATAGGTCACATATTATATGGATTGATAAAATATTGAAGTTAAATGTTTTATTATTAAAATAATGCAACAAAATGCTATATTGCAAGATGGTACTCAATACAAGTGTGTCTCCAAAAAAAATGTTTCACATATTAAAACTACATCATTTTGATATATTCATAAGAGTTATAAATTTCACATGTGAAATAAATATCTTAAGAAATACAAAATTTACATCCAAAAAAAATTTCCCTGAGAAAAAGTTTCATATAAAAAAAGGTCACCTTTCGGAAAACGTGTCACAAAACCTTTGTAGAGAAGTAGCGTCGCGCAAGCAACGTAATATGAAAACATTTTAACATGTGAAACTCATATGACTGTGAAGTGGTGTGTGTAAAATATAGTAATTTTTTACATGTAAACACAATAAATCATATTGACACAAAATTGGAACAAAATTATTCATATTGGTTATCATTAAAGTTATAAAAGTCATACAAATTTTCTTGTGAAAAAAATTTAATTTGAGAAAAAGTTTGTTATGAAAAAAGTCTACCTTTCGAAAAACGTGTCAGAAAACCTTTGTAGGGAAGTGGTGTCGCGCAAGCATAGTAATATGAAAAAATTTTAACATGTGAAACTCATATGACTGTGAAGTGGTGTGTGGAAAACATAGTAATTTTTCACATGTGAACACAATATCTCATATTGACACAAAATTTAAGAACAAAATTATTCATATTGAATATCATAAAATTTATAAAATTCAAGCAAATTTTGCATGTGAAAAAAATTTCATTTGAGAAAAAGTTTGATATGGAAAAAAGTCACCTTTCAAAAAACGTGTCACAAAACCTTTGTAGCGAAGTAGTGTCGCGCAAGCAACGTAATATGAAAAAATTGTAACATGTGAAACTCATATGACTGAGAAGTTGTGTGTGTAAAATATAGTAATTTTTCACATGTAAACACAATATCTCATATTGACACAAAATTTAAAAACAAAATTATTCGTATTGAATATCATTAAAGTTATAAAAGTCATAAAAATTTTCTGTGAAAAAAATTTCATTTGAGAAAAAGTTTCTTATGAAAAAAGTCTACCTTTCGGAAAACGTGTCACAAAACCTTTGTAGGAAAGTAGTGTAGTGTAATATGAAAAACTTTTAACATGTGAAACTCAAATGACTGTGAAGTGGTGTGTGTAAAATA
Source organism: Drosophila immigrans (assembly GCA_963583835.1). Classification (NCBI taxonomy): domain Eukaryota; kingdom Metazoa; phylum Arthropoda; class Insecta; order Diptera; family Drosophilidae; genus Drosophila; species Drosophila immigrans. The sequence continues at coordinate 36,803,013 of OY757142.1, forward strand.
TAGTAATTTTTCACATGTAAACACAATATCTCATATTGACACAAAATTTAAAAACAAAATTATTCATATTGATTATCATAAAATTTATAAAATTCATGCAAATTTGAGAAAAAGTTCCATATGAAAAAAAGTCACCTCTCGGAAAACGTGTCACAAAACCTGTATGGAGGAGTGGTGTCGCGCAAGGCATCTTATATGAAAATAATTTCACATATGAAATTCATATGATCGTGGAGTAAAATATTGCCGGCATAGGACACATATTATATGGATTGATAAAATATTGAAGTTAAATGTTTTATTATTAAATTAATGCAACAAAATGCTATATTGCAAGATGGTACTCAATACAAGTGTGTCTCCAAAAAAATGTTTCACATTTTAAAACAACATAATTTTAATATATTCATAAGAGTTATAACCATCACATGTGAAATAAATTGCTTAAGAAATAAAAAATTTACATGCAAAATAAATTTTATTTGAGATAATTTCTATATGAAAAAAGACAACCTTTCGGAAAACGTGTCACAAAAAGGGAAGTAGTGTCGCGCAAGCAACGAAATATGAAATAATTGTAACATCCCTTCAGTACGCTAGAGTACTCGCGCACTACCGAATTCGCTATACCGAATGGTACCACCACTACTTACTTTACTAACCCCTCTAACATGCATTTGTCAATATAGAATTTACATTGCATGTCATTGGAATGGGGACAATTGACACGACGTCGTTTGTCATTGTACTACCTACTTCGCTACTCTAAATTAGAGTACCTATTTCGGTACTCTAAATCGAGTAACTCTTTCGATACTCTAATTCAGGTATTAAATTGGAATTAGTACCCAATTGGGATTGATACTTGATTATTACTCATTGAGTACCTACTAGTGTTGCAAAGCATAGATACGGAAAAAAACATGTGGTTTTTTATTGTTGAGCACTTTTTGTTTTATTCATGATTTGATTGATTTATATATTAATACTTTTCTTAATAATTATAATTACTTTCTGTAAATGATACTTTTTTTGTTATTATTTGTATGGTATTTTACTAATGCTGCTTGGTTGTCCGCAATTGGTACTCTGCCGTGCCACATCATTTTCTTCCAATGCAATAGAATCTGCAATTATTAAATTACTTATGTAGATAAGTTTATATGTATGTATTTATATATATATGAAATATATTCATTTAACTTACCACTTTTTTATATATTACATCAGGGATCAGCACAAAATAAACAAATGCATGGACAATTCCGGCACTTCACTTTTTTAATTGTTGATTTCACAATACACACCAAGCAAATTACGAGATAAAAACTGTGTGACCACTCGTTTTTGCAATATTATGAGAGTTTCGTTAGCCTCCACTTTCGTTTCGACTAAGCCGATGGTCATATTTATTCTCGTTTGACGTACGATGTCTACCATGTAGGGAGACGTTGCATTACCACTAGAGTAACCAAATCTGTATACCGAATGGGTTTAGTGAATTCGGTAGTCGATTGAGGCAATTGCCACCAAGCGTACTGCAGGGATGTGAAACTCATATGACTGTGAAGTGGTGTGTGTAAAATATAGTAATTTTTCAGATGTAAACACAATATCTCATATTGACACAAAATTTAAAAAAAAAATTATTCGTATTGAATATCACAAAATTTATAAAATTCATGCAAATTTTGCATGTGAAAAACATTTCATTTGAGAAAAAGATCCATATGAAAAAAAGTCGCCTCTCGGAAAACGTGTCACAAAACCTCTATACGGAAGTGTTTTCGCGCAAGGCATGTTATATGAAAAAAATTTTACATATGAAATTCATATGACCGATGAGTAATATTTTGCCGGCATAGGTCGCATATTATATGGATTGATAAAATATGGAATTTAAATGTTTTATTATTAAATTAATGCAAAAAAATGCTGTATTGCAAGATGGTACTCAATACAAGTGTGTCTCCAAAAAAAAAAAAGTTCACATATTAAAACTACATCATTTTGATATATTCATAAGAGCTATAATTATCACATGTGAAATAAATTGCTTAAGAAATAAAAAATTTACATGCAATAAACATTTTATTTGAGAAAATTTCTATATGAAAAAAGGCTACCTTTCGGAAAACGTGTCACAAAACCTCTATAGGGGAGTGGAGTCGCGCAAGGCATGTTATATGAAAATAATTTCACATATGAAATTCATATGATCGTGGAGTAATATATGGCCGGCATAGGACACATATTATATGGATTGATAAAATAATGAAGTTAAATGTTTTATTATTAAATTAATGCAACATAATGCTATATTGCAAGATGGTAATCAATACAAGTGTTTCTCAAAAAAAATGTTTCACATATTAAAACTACATCATTTTGATATATTCATAAGAGTTATAAATTTCACATGTGAAATAAATTGCTTAAGAAAAATAAAATATACATGCAACAAAAGTTTTATTTGAGAAAATTTCTATAAGGAAAAAGACTACCTTTCGGAAAACGTGTCGCAAAACCTTTGTAGGGAAGTAGTGTCGCGCAAGCAACGTAATATGAAAAAATTTAAACATGTGAAACTCATATGACTGTGAAGTTGTGTGTGTAAAATATAGTAATTATACCCGCTACCCATAGGGTAGAAGGGTATTATGACTTAGTGCCAACAGAAAATGTATGTAACAGGCAGAAGGAGGCATCTCCGTATATATATTCTTGATCAGTGTCAACAGCCGAGACGATATAGCCATGTCCGTCTGTCCGTCTGTCAGTCTGTCCGTCTGTCCGTCTGTATGATCACCTAGATCTCAGAGACTATAAGAGCTAGAGCTACCAAGCTTGGGGACAGTACTCTTATAGGTCCTACGCAGATCAAGTTTATTTCAAAAGTTGGATGCCACGCCCCTTTCCGCCCCTAATAGCCAGTAAATAAAAGACCTAGAGCATTGAATTTTGGTATGCATAATAATAATTATATTCTCAATGATTTCTGTGAATTTGGTTGAGATCGAATGAAAAACAAGGAAGTTATTAAAGGCTCAATTTTATATGCAAAATTCACTTGCAGCTGCCCACGCTTTGTTTTAGTTGACGGTGTGACCATGTCGGAATGCTATGGATTTTTATACCCACTATTTTCAAATATATACAAAAAAAACAAGTTTCAGTATATTTGGTATATTTTTTGTTAAAATATCATTTAAGTTTTTTGTTTTCTCTCGAAATGGGTTGCGGGTATCATACGGTCGAGCACTCTCGACTGTAGCTTTCTTACTTGTTTTTCACATGTAAACGCAATATCTCATATTGACACAAAATTATTCATGTTGAATATCATAAAATTTATAAAATTCATGCAAATTTTGCATGTGAAAAAAATTTTATTTGAGAAAAAGATTCATATGAAAAAAAGTCACCTCTCGGAAAACGTGTCACAAAACATCTATAAGGGAGTGGTGTCGTGCAAGGCATGTTATATGAAAAAAATTTCACATATGAAATTCATATGACCGATGAGTAATATGTTGCCGGCATTTGTCACATATTATATGGATTGATAAAATATTGAAGTTAAATGTTTTATTATTAAATTAATGCAATATAATGCAATATTGCAAGATGGTAATCAATACAAGTGTGTCTCAAAAAAAATGTTTCACATGTTAAAACTATATTATTTTGATATATTCATAAGAGTTATAAATTTCACATGTGAAATAAATTGCGTAAGAAATATGAAATTAACATTTGAAAAAAATTTCATTTGAGAAAAAGTTCCATTTGAAAAAAAGGCTACCTCTCGGAAAACGTGTCACAAAACCTCTATAGGGGAGTGGCGTCGCGCAAGGCATGTTAAATGAAAAAAATTTTACATATGAAATTCATATGACCGTGGAGTAATATAATGCCGGCATAGGTCACATATTATATGGATTGATAAAATATTGAAGTTAAATGTTTTTTTTTTAAATGAATGCAACATAATGCAATATTGCAAGATGGTACTCAATACAAGTGTGTCTCAAAAAAAAATGTTTCACATGTTAAAACTACATCGTTTCGATATATTCACAAGAGTTATAAATTTCACATGTGAAATAAGTTGCTTAAGAAATAAAATATTTACATGCAAAAAAAATTTTATTTGAGAACATTTCTATATGAAAAAAGGCTACCTTTCGGAAAACGTGTCACAAAACCTTTATAGGGGAGTGGCGTCGCACAAGGCATGTTATATGAAAATAATTTTACATATGAAATTCATATGATCGTGGAGTAATATATTGCCGGCATAGGACACATATTATATGGATTGATAAAATAATTAAGTTAAATGTTTTATTATTAAAGTAATGCAACATAATGCAATATTGCAAGATGGTAATCAATACAAGTGTGTCTCAAAAAAAATGTTTCACAAATTAAAACAATATCATTTTGATATATTCATAAGAGCTATAATTATCACATGTGAAATAAATTGCTTAAGAAATAAAAAATTTACTTGCAAAAAAAATTTTATTTAGGAAAATATCTATATGAAAAAAGGCTACCTTTCAGAAAACGTGTCACAAAACCTCTATAGGGGAGTGGCGTCGCGCAAGGCATGTTATGTGAAAAATATTTCACTTATGAAATTCATATGACCGTGGAGTAATATGTTGCCGGCATAGGTCACATTTTATATGGATTGATAAAATATTGAAGTTAAATGTTTTATTATTAAATTAATGCAACATAATGCAATAGTGCAAGATGGTAATCAAAACAAATGTGTCTCAAAAAAAATGTTTCACAAATTAAAACTTTATCATTTTGATATATTCATAAGAGCTATAATTATCACATGTGAAATAAATTGCTTAAGAAATAAAAAATTTACATGCAAAAAAATTTTTATTTGAGAACATTTCTATATGAAAAAAGGCTACCTTTCGGAAAACGTGTCAGAAAACCTTTGTAGGGAAGTGGTGTCGCGCAAGCATCGTAATATGAAAAAATTTTAACATGTGAAACTCATGTGACTGTGAAGTGGTGTGTGGAAAACATAGTAATTTTTCACATGTAAACACAATAAATCATATTGACACAAAATTTAAAAACAAACTTATTCGTATTGAATATCATTAAAGTTATAAAAGTCATGCAAATTTTACATATGAAAAAAATTTCCTTTGAGAAAAAGTTTCATATGAAAAAAGGTCACCTTTCGGAAAACGTGTCACAAAACCTCTAAGAAGGAGTGGTGTCGCGCAAGGCATGATATATGAAAAAAATTTCACATATGAAATTCATATGACCGTGGAGTAATATGTTACCGGCATAGGTCACATATTATATGGATTGATAAAATATTGAAGTTAAATGTTTTATTATTAAAATAATGCAACAAAATGCTATATTGCAAGATGGTACTCAATACAAGTGTGTCTCCAAAAAAAATGTTTCACATATTAAAACTACATCATTTTGATATATTCAATGAGCTAGAATTATCACATGTGAAATAAATTGCTTAAGAAATAAAAAATTTACATGCAAAAAAAATTTTATTTGAGAAAATTTCTATATGAAAAAAGGCTACCTTTCGGAAAACGTGTCACAAAACCTCTAAAGGGGAGTGGCGTCGCGCAGGGCATGTTATATGAAAATAATTTCACATATGAAATTCATATGACCGATGAGTAATATGTTGCCGGCATAGGACACATATTATATGGATTGATAAAATATTGAAGTTAAATGTTTTATTATTAAAATAATGCAACAAAATGCTATATTGCAAGATGGTACTCAATACAAGTGTGTCTCCAAAAATAATATTTCACATGCTAAAAGTATTTTATTTTGATATATTTATAAGAGCTATAATTATAACATGTGAAATAAATTGCTTAAGAAATAAAAAATTTACATCGAAAAAAAATTTTATTTGAGAAAATTTCTATATGAAAAAAGGCTACCTTTCGGAAAACGTGTCACTAAACCTTTGTAGGGAAGTAGTGTCGCGCAAGCAACGAAATATGAATAAATTGTAACATGTGAAACTCATATGACTGTGAAGTCGTGTGTGTAAAATAAAGTAATTTTTCACATGTAAACACAATATCTTATATTGACACAAAATTTAAAAACAAAATTATTCGTATTGAATATTATTAAAGTTATAAAATTCACGCAAATTTTGCATGTGAAAAAAATTTCATTTGAGAAAAAGTTTCATATGAAAAAAAGTCACCTTTCGGAAAACGTGTCACAAAACCTTTGTTAGGAAGTAGTGTCGCGCATATGACTGTGAAGTTGTGTGTGTCAAATATAGTAATTTTTCACATGTAAACACAATATCTTATATTGACACAAAATTAAAAAAACAACATTTTTCATATTGAATATCATTAAAGTTATAAAAGTCATGCAAATTTTGCATATGAAAAAAATTTCCTTTGAGAAAAAGTTTCATATGAAAAAAGGTCACCTTTCGGAAAACGTGTCACTAAACCTTTGTAGGGAAGTAGTGTCGCGCAAGCAAAAATATAAATAAAAAATAGTTAAATATAGTAATTTTTCAGATGTAAACACAATATCTCATATTGACACAAAATTTAAAAACAAAATTATTCAAATTGAATATCACAAAATTTATGAAATTCATGCAAATTTTGCAAGTGAAAAAAATTTCATTTGAGAAAAAGATCCATATGAAAAAAAGTCGCCTCTCGGAAAACGTGTCACAAAACCTCTATACGGAAGTGGTTTCGCGCAAGGCATGTTATATGAAAAATATTTCACTTATGAAATTCATATGACCGTGGAGTAATATGTTGCCGGCATAGGTCACATATTATATGGATTGATCAAATATTGAAGTTAAATGTTTTATTATAAAATTAATGCAACATAATGCAATATTGCAAGATGGTAATCAATACAAGTGTGTCTCAAAAAAAATGTTTCACAAATTAAAACAATATCATTTTGATATATTCATAGGAGCCATAATTATCACTTGTGAAATAAATTGCTTAAGAAATAAAAAATGTACATCCAAAAAAAATTTTATTTGAGAAAATTTCTATATGAAAAACGGCTACCTTACGGAAAACGTGTCACAAAACCTTTGTAGGGAAGTAGTGTCGCGCATATGACTGTGAAGTTGTGTGTGTCAAATATAGTAATTTTTCAGATGTAAACACAATATCTCATATTGACACAAAATTTAAAAACAAAATAATTCATATTGAATATCATTAAAGTTATAAAAGTCATGAAAAATTTTCGTCGCGCAAGGCATGTTATATGAAAAAAATTTCACATATGAAATTCATATGACCGTGGAGTAATATAATGCCGGCATAGGTCACATATTATATGGATTGATAAAATATTGAAGTTAAATGTTTTTTTATTAAATGAATGCAACATAATGCAATATTGCAAGATGGTACTCAATACAAGTGTGTCTCAAAAAAAAAATGTTTCACATGTTAAAACTACATCATTTCGATATATTCACAAGAGTTATAAATTTCACATGTGAAATAAATTGCTTAAGAAATAAAAAATGTACATGCAAAAAAAGTTTTATTTAAGAAAATTTCTATATGAAAAAAGGCTACCTTTCGGAAAACGTGTCACAAAACCTCTATAGGGGAGTGGCGTCGCGCAAGGCATGTTTTAAATGAAAAAAATTGTACATGTGAAATTCATATGACCGTGGAGTAATATAATGCCGGCATAGGTCACATATTATATTGGATTGATGACATATTGAAGTTAAATGTTTTATTATTAAATTAATGCAACATAATGCAATATTGCAAGATGGTGATCAATACAAGTGTGTCTCAAAAAAAATGTTTCACATGTTAAAACTATATCATTTTGATATATTCAATGAGCTATAATTATCACATGTGAAATAAATTGCTTAAGAAATAAAAAATTTACATGCAAAAAAAATTTTATTTGAGAAAATTTCTATATGAAAAAAGGCTACCTTTCGGAAAACGTGTCACAAAACCTCTAAAGGGGAGTGGCGTCGCGCAGGGCATGTGATATGAAAATAATTTCACATATGAAATTCTTATGATCGTGGAGTAATATATTGCCGGCATAAGACACATATTATATGGATTCATAAAATAATTAAGTTAAATGTTTTATTATTAAATTAATGCAACATAATGCTATGTTGCAAGATGGTACTCAATACAAGTGTGTCTCAAAAAAGATGTTTCGCAAATTAAAACAACATCATTTTGATATATTAACAAGAGTTATAAATTTCACATGTGAAATAAATAGCTTAAGAAAAATAAAATTTACAAGAAAAAAAAATTTTATTTGAGAAAATTTCTATATGAAAAAAGACTACCTATCGGAAAACGTGTCACAAAACCTCTAAAGGGGAGTGGCGTCGCGCAAGGCATGTTATATGAAAAATATTTCACATACGAAATTCATATGACCGTGGAGTAATATATTGCCGGCATAGGTCACATATTATATGGATTGATAAAATATTGAAGTTAAATGTTTTATTATAAAATTAATGCAACATAATGCAATATTGCAAGATGGTAATCAATACAAGTGTGTCTCAAAAAAAATGTTTCACAAATTAAAACAATATCATTTTGATATATTCATAGGAGCCATAATTATCACTTGTGAAATAAATTGCTTAAGAAATAAAAAATTTACATGCAAAAAAAATTTTATTTAAGAAAATATCTATATGAAAAAAGGCTACCTTTCAGAAAACGTGTCACAAAACCTCTATAGGGGAGTGGCGTCGCGCAAGGAATGTTATATGAAAAATATTTCACTTATGAAATTCATATGACCGTGGAGTAATATGTTGCCGGCATAGGTCACATTTTATATGGATTGATAAAATATTGAAGTTAAATGTTTTATTATTAAATTAATGCAACATAATGCAATATTGCAAGATGGTAATCAAAACAAGTGTGTCTCAAGAAAATGTTTCACAAATTAAAACTTTATCATTTTGATATATTCATAAGAGCTATAATTATCACATGTGAAATAAATTGCTTAAGAAAAATAAAATTTACAAGCAAAAAAAGTTTTATTTGAGAAAGTTTCAATATGAAAAAAGGCTACCTTTCGAAAAACGTGTCACAAAACCTTTGTAGGGAAGTAGTGTCGCGCAAGCAACGAAATATGAAAAAATTGTAACATGTGAAACTCATATGAGTGTGAAGTGGTGTGTGTAAAATATAGTAATTTTTCACATGTAAACACAATATCTTATATTGACACAAAATTTAAAAACAAAATTTTTCATATTGAATATCCTCAAATTTATAAAATTCACGCAAATTTTGCATGTGAAAAAAATTTCATTTGAGAAAAAGTTTCATATGAAAAAAAGTCACCTTTCGGAAAACGTGTCACTAAACCTTTGTAGGGAAGTAGTGTCGCGCAAGCAACGAAATATGAAAAAATTGTAACATGTGAAACTCATATGAGTGTGAAGTGGTGTGTGTAAAATATAGTAATTTTTCACATGTAAACACAATATCTCATATTGACACAATATTTAAAAACAAAATTATTCATATTGGTTATCATTAAAGTTATAAAAGTCATACAAATTTTCTTGTGAAAAAAATTTAATTTGAGAAAAAGTTTCTTATGAAAAAAGTCTACCTTTCGGAAAACGTGTCAGAAAACCTTTGTAGGGAAGTGGTGTCGCGCAAGCATCGTAATATGAAAAAATTTTAACATGTGAAACTCATATGACTGTGAAGTGGTGTGTGGAAAACATAGTAATTTTTCACATGTAAACACAATATCTCATATTGACACAAAATTTAAAAACAAAATTATTCGTATTGAATATCTCCAAAATTAATATTTCACATGCTAAAAGTATTTTAATTTGATATATTCATAAGAGCTATAATTATAACATGTGAAATAAATTGCTTAAGAAATAAAAAATTTGCATGCAAAAAAAATTTTATTTGAGAAAATTTCTATATGAAAAAAGGCTACCTTTCGGAAAACGTGTCACTAAACCTTTGTAGGGAAGTAGTGTCGCGCAAGCAACGAAATATGAAAAAATTGTAACATGTGAAACTCATATGACTGTGAAGTCGTGTGTGTAAAATATAGTAATTTTTCACATGTAAACACAATATCTTATATTGACACAAAATTAAAAAAACAACATTTTTCATATTGAATATCATTAAAGTTATAAAAGTCATGCAAATTTTGCATATGAAAAAAATTTCCTTTGAGAAAAAGTTTCTTATGAAAAAAGGTCACCTTTCGGAAAACGTGTCACAAAACCTCTATGGAGGAGTGGTGTCGCGCAAGGCATGATATATGAAAAAAATTTCACTTATGAAATTCATATGACCGTGGAGTAATATGTTGCCGGCATAGGTCACATAATATATGGATTGATAAAATATTGAAGTTAAATGTTTTATTATTAAAATAATGCAACAAAATGCTATATTGCAAGATGTTTCTCAATACAAGTGTGTCTTCAAAAAAAATGTTTCACATATTAAAACTACATCATTTTGATATATTCATAAGAGTTATAAATTTCACATGTGAAATAAATATCTTAAGAAATAAAAAATTTACATCCAAAAAAAATTTTATTTGAGAAAATTTCTATATGAAAAAAGGCTACCTTTCGGAAAACGTGTCACTAAACCTTTGTAGGGAAGGAGTGTCGCGCAAGCAACGATATATGAAAAAATTGTAACATGTGAAACTCATATGACTGTGAAGTGGTGTGTGTAAAATATAGTAATTTTTCAGATGTAAACACAATATCTCATATTGACACAAAATTTGAAAACAAAATTATTCGTATTGAATATTATTAAAGTTATAAAATTCACGCAAATTTTGCATGTGAAAAAAATTTCATTTGAGAAAAAGTTTCATATGAAAAAAAGTCACCTTTCGGAAAACGTGTCACAAAACCTTTGTAGGGAAGTAGTGTCGCGCATATGACTGTGAAGTTGTGTGTGTCAAATATAGTAATTTTTCAGATGTAAACACAATATCTCATATTGACACAAAATTTAAAAACAAAATAATTCATATTGAATATCATTAAAGTTATAAAAGTCATGAAAAATTTTCGTCGCGCAAGGCATGTTATATGAAAAAAATTTCACATATGAAATTCATATGACCGTGGAGTAATATAATGCCGGCATAGGTCACATATTATATGGATTGATAAAATATTGAAGTTAAATGTTTTTTTATTAAATGAATGCAACATAATGCAATATTGCAAGATGGTACTCAATACAAGTGTGTCTCAAAAAAAAAATATTTCACATGTTAAAACTACATCATTTCGATATATTCACAAGAGTTATAAATTTCACATGTGAAATAAATTGCTTAAGAAATAAAAAATGTACATGCAAAAAAAGTTTTTTGGCGTCGCGCAAGGCATGTTTTAAATGAAAAAAATTGTACATGTGAAATTCATATGACCGTGGAGTAATATAATGCCGGCATAGGTCACATATTATATTGGATTGATGACATATTGAAGTTAAATGTTTTTTTATTAAATTAATGCAACATAATGCAATATTGCAAGATGGTGATCAATACAAGTGTGTCTCAAAAAAAATGTTTCACATGTTAAAACTATATCATTTTGATATATTCAATGAGCTATAATTATCACATGTGAAATAAATTGCTTAAGAAAAATAAAATTTACAAGCAAAAAAAGTTTTATTTGAGAAAGTTTCAATATGAAAAAAGGCTACCTTTCGAAAAACGTGTCACAAAACCTTTGTAGGGAAGTAGTGTCGCGCAAGCAACGATATATGAAAAAATTGTAACATGTGAAACTCATATGACTGTGAAGTCGTGTGTGTAAAATATAGTAATTTTTCACATGTAAACACAATATCTTATATTGACACAAAATTTAAAAACAAAATTTTTCATATTGAATATCCTCAAATTTATAAAATTCACGCAAATTTTGCATGTGAAAAAAATTTCATTTGAGAAAAAGTTTCATATGAAAAAAAGTCACCTTTCGGAAAACGTGTCACTAAACCTTTGTAGGGAAGTAGTGTCGCGCAAGCAACGAAATATGAAAAAATTGTAACATGTGAAACTCATATGAGTGTGAAGTGGTGTGTGTAAAATATAGTAATTTTTCACATGTAAACACAATATCTCATATTGACACAATATTTAAAAACAAAATTATTCATATTGGTTATCATTAAAGTTATAAAAGTCATACAAATTTTCTTGTGAAAAAAATTTAATTTGAGAAAAAGTTTCTTATGAAAAAATTCTACCTTTCGGAAAACGTGTCAGAAAACCTTTGTAGGGAAGTGGTGTCGCGCAAGCATCGTAATATGAAAAAATTTTAACATGTGAAACTCATATGACTTTGAAGTGGTGTGTGGAAAACATAGTAATTTTTCACATGTAAACACAATATCTCATATTGACACAAAATTTAAAAACAAAATTATTCGTATTGAATATCTCCAAAATTAATATTTCACATGCTAAAAGTATTTTAATTTGATATATTCATAAGAGCTATAATTATAACATGTGAAATAAACTGCTTAAGAAATAAAAAATTTACATGCAAAAAAAATTTTATTTGAGAAAATTTCTATATGAAAAAAGGCTACCTTTCGGAAAACGTGTCACTAAACCTTTGTAGGGAAGTGAAATTCATTATTATGAAATTCATATGACCGTGGAGTAATATGTTGCCGGCATAGGTCACATTTTATATGGATTGATAAAATATTGAAGTTAAATGTTTTATTATTAAATTAATGCAACATAATGCAATATTGCAAGATGGTAATCAAAACAAGTGTGTCTCAAAAAAATGTTTCACAAATTAAAACTTTATCATTTTGATATATTCATAAGAGCTATAATTATCACATGTGAAATAAATTGCTTAAGAAAAATAAAATTTACAAGCAAAAAAAGTTTTATTTGAGAAAGTTTCAATATGAAAAAAGGCTAACTTTCGAAAAACGTGTCACAAAATCTTTGTAGGGAAGTAGTGTCGCGCAAGCAACGATATATGAAAAAATTGTAACATGTGAAACTCATATGACTGTGAAGTCGTGTGTGTAAAATATAGTAATTTTTCACATGTAAACACAATATCTTATATTGACACAAAATTTAAAAACAAAATTTTTCATATTGAATATCCTCAAATTTATAAAATTCACGCAAATTTTGCATGTGAAAAAAATTTCATTTGAGAAAAAGTTTCATATGAAAAAAAGTCACCTTTCGGAAAACGTGTCACTAAACCTTTGTAGGAAAGTAGTGTCGCGCAAGCAACGAAATATGAAAAAATTGTAACATGTGAAACTCATATGAGTGTGAAGTGGTGTGTGTAAAATATAGTAATTTTTCACATGTAAACACAATATCTTATATTGACACAAAATTAAAAAAACAACATTTTTCATATTGAATATCATTAAAGTTATAAAAGTCATGCAAATTTTGCATATGAAAAAAATTTCCTTTGAGAAAAAGTTTCTTATGAAAAAAGGTCACCTTTCGGAAAACGTGTCACAAAACCTCTATGGAGGAGTGGTGTCGCGCAAGGCATGATATATGAAAAAAATTTCACTTACGAAATTCATATGACCGTGGAGTAATATGTTGCCGGCATAGGTCACATAATATATGGATTGATAAAATATTGAAGTTAAATGTTTTATTATTAAAATAATGCAACAAAATGCTATATTGCAAGATGTTTCTCAATACAAGTGTGTCTTCAAAAAAAATGTTTCACATATTAAAACTACATCATTTTGATATATTCATAAGAGTTATAAATTTCACATGTGAAATAAATATCTTAAGAAATAAAAAATTTACATCCAAAAAAAATTTTATTTGAGAAAATTTCTATATGAAAAAAGGCTACCTTTCGGAAAACGTGTCACTAAACCTTTGTAGGGAAGGAGTGTCGCGCAAGCAACGATATATGAAAAAATTGTAACATGTGAAACTCATATGACTGTGAAGTGGTGTGTGTAAAATATAGTAATTTTTCAGATGTAAACACAATATCTCATATTGACACAAAATTTGAAAACAAAATTATTCGTATTGAATATTATTAAAGTTATAAAATTCACGCAAATTTTGCATGTGAAAAAAATTTCATTTGAGAAAAAGTTTCATATGAAAAAAAGTCACCTTTCGGAAAACGTGTCACAAAACCTTTGTAGGGAAGTAGTGTCGCGCATATGACTGTGAAGTTGTGTGTGTCAAATATAGTAATTTTTCAGATGTAAACACAATATCTCATATTGACACAAAATTTAAAAACAAAATAATTCATATTGAATATCATTAAAGTTATAAAAGTCATGAAAAATTTTCGTCGCGCAAGGCATGTTATATGAAAAAAATTTCACATATGAAATTCATATGACCGTGGAGTAATATAATGCCGGCATAGGTCACATATTATATTGGATTGATGACATATTGAAGTTAAATGTTTTATTATTAAATTAATGCAACATAATGCAATATTGCAAGATGGTGATCAATACAAGTGTGTCTCAAAAAAAATGTTTCACATGTTAAAACTATATCATTTTGATATATTCAATGAGCTATAATTATCACATGTGAAATAAATTGCTTAAGAAATAAAAAATTTACATGCAAAAAAAATTTTATTTGAGAAAATTTCTATATGAAAAAAGGCTACCTTTCAGAAAACGTGTCACAAAACCTCTAAAGGGGAGTGGCGTCGCGCAGGGCATGTTATATGAAAATAATTTCACATATGAAATTCTTATGATCGTGGAGTAATATATTGCCGGCATAATACACATATTATATGGATTGATAAAATAATTAAGTTAAATGTTTTATTATTAAATTAATGCAACATAATGCTATGTTGCAAGATGGTACTCAATACAAGTGTGTCTCAAATAAGATGTTTCGCAAATTAAAACAACATCATTTTGATATATTAACAAGAGTTATAAATTTAACATGTGAAATAAATTGCTTAAGAAAAATAAAATTTACAAGCAAAAAAAGTTTTATTTGAGAAAATTTCTATATGAAAAAAGACTACCTATCGGAAAACGTGTCACAAAACCTCTAAAGGGGAGTGGCGTCGCGCAAGGCATGTTATATGAAAAATATTTCACATACGAAATTCATATGACCGTGGAGTAATATATTGCCGGCATAGGTCACATATTATATGGATTGATAAAATATTGAAGTTAAATGTTT
The DNA here is from genome assembly GCA_963583835.1 of Drosophila immigrans. Lineage (NCBI taxonomy): Eukaryota > Metazoa > Arthropoda > Insecta > Diptera > Drosophilidae > Drosophila > Drosophila immigrans. Next base: position 36,818,331 of record OY757142.1, read on the forward strand.
TATTATAAAATTAATGCAACATAATGCAATATTGCAAGATGGTAATCAATACAAGTGTGTCTCAAAAAAAATGTTTCACAAATTAAAACAATATCATTTTGATATATTCATAGGAGCCATAATTATCACTTGTGAAATAAATTGCTTAAGAAATAAAAAATTTACATGCAAAAAAAATTTTATTTAAGAAAATATCTATATGAAAAAAGGCTACCTTTCAGAAAACGTGTCACAAAACCTCTATAGGGGAGTGAAATTCATTATTATGAAATTCATATGACCGTGGAGTAATATGTTGCCGGCATAGGTCACATTTTATATGGATTGATAAAATATTGAAGTTAAATGTTTTATTATTAAATTAATGCAACATAATGCAATATTGCAAGATGGTAATCAAAACAAGTGTGTCTCAAAAAAATGTTTCACAAATTAAAACTTTATCATTTTGATATATTCATAAGAGCTATAATTATCACATGTGAAATAAATTGCTTAAGAAAAATAAAATTTACAAGCAAAAAAAGTTTTATTTGAGAAAGTTTCAATATGAAAAAAGGCTAACTTTCGAAAAACGTGTCACAAAACCTTTGTAGGGAAGTAGTGTCGCGCAAGCAACGATATATGAAAAAATTGTAACATGTGAAACTCATATGACTGTGAAGTCGTGTGTGTAAAATATAGTAATTTTTCACATGTAAACACAATATCTTATATTGACACAAAATTTAAAAACAAAATTTTTCATATTGAATATCCTCAAATTTATAAAATTCACGCAAATTTTGCATGTGAAAAAAATTTCATTTGAGAAAAAGTTTCATATGAAAAAAAGTCACCTTTCGGAAAACGTGTCACTAAACCTTTGTAGGAAAGTAGTGTCGCGCAAGCAACGAAATATGAAAAAATTGTAACATGTGAAACTCATATGAGTGTGAAGTGGTGTGTGTAAAATATAGTAATTTTTCACATGTAAACACAATATCTCATATTGACACAATATTTAAAAACAAAATTATTCATATTGGTTATCATTAAAGTTATAAAAGTCATACAAATTTTCTTGTGAAAAAAATTTATTTTCAGAAAAAGTTTCTTATGAAAAACGTCTACCTTTCGGAAAACGTGTCAGAAAACCTTTGTAGGGAAGTGGTGTCGCGCAAGCATCGTAATATGAAAAAATTTTAACATGTGAAACTCATATGACTGTGAAGTGGTGTGTGGAAAACATAGTAATTTTTCACATGTAAACACAATATCTCATATTGACACAAAATTTAAAAACAAAATTATTCGTATTGAATATCTCCAAAATTAATATTTCACATGCTAAAAGTATTTTAATTTGATATATTCATAAGAGCTATAATTATAACATGTGAAATAAATATCTTAAGAAATAAAAAATTTACATCCAAAAAAAATTTTATTTGAGAAAATTTCTATATGAAAAAAGGCTACCTTTCGGAAAACGTGTCACTAAACCTTTGTAGGGAAGGAGTGTCGCGCAAGCAACGATATATGAAAAAATTGTAACATGTGAAACTCATATGACTGTGAAGTGGTGTGTGTAAAATATAGTAATTTTTCAGATGTAAACACAATATCTCATATTGACACAAAATTTGAAAACAAAATTATTCGTATTGAATATTATTAAAGTTATAAAATTCACGCAAATTTTGCATGTGAAAAAAATTTCATTTGAGAAAAAGTTTCATATGAAAAAAAGTCACTTTTCGGAAAACGTGTCACAAAACCTTTGTAGGGAAGTAGTGTCGCGCATATGACTGTGAAGTTGTGTGTGTCAAATATAGTAATTTTTCAGATGTAAACACAATATCTCATATTGACACAAAATTTAAAAACAAAATAATTCATATTGAATATCATTAAAGTTATAAAAGTCATGAAAAATTTTCGTCGCGCAAGGCATGTTATATGAAAAAAATTTCACATATGAAATTCATATGACCGTGGAGTAATATAATGCCGGCATAGGTCACATATTATATGGATTGATAAAATATTGAAGTTAAATGTTTTTTTATTAAATGAATGCAACATAATGCAATATTGCAAGATGGTACTCAATACAAGTGTGTCTCAAAAAAAAAATGTTTCACATGTTAAAACTACATCATTTCGATATATTCACAGGAGTTATAAATTTCACATGTGAAATAAATTGCTTAAGAAATAAAAAATGTACATGCAAAAAAAGTTTTATTTAAGAAAATTTCTATATGAAAAAAGGCTACCTTTCGGAAAACGTGTCACAAAACCTCTATAGGGGAGTGGCGTCGCGCAAGGCATGTTTTAAATGAAAAAAATTGTACATGTGAAATTCATATGACCGTGGAGTAATATAATGCCGGCATAGGTCACATATTATATTGGATTGATGACATATTGAAGTTAAATGTTTTTTTATTAAATTAATGCAACATAATGCAATATTGCAAGATGGTGATCAATACAAGTGTGTCTCAAAAAAAATGTTTCACATGTTAAAACTATATCATTTTGATATATTCAATGAGCTATAATTATCACATGTGAAATAAATTGCTTAAGAAAAATAAAATTTACAAGCAAAAAAAGTTTTATTTGAGAAAGTTTCAATATGAAAAAAGGCTACCTTTCGAAAAACGTGTCACAAAACCTTTGTAGGGAAGTAGTGTCGCGCAAGCAACGATATATGAAAAAATTGTAACATGTGAAACTCATATGACTGTGAAGTCGTGTGTGTAAAATATAGTAATTTTTCACATGTAAACACAATATCTTATATTGACACAAAATTTAAAAACAAAATTTTTCATATTGAATATCCTCAAATTTATAAAATTCACGCAAATTTTGCATGTGAAAAAAATTTCATTTGAGAAAAAGTTTCATATGAAAAAAAGTCACCTTTCGGAAAACGTGTCACTAAACCTTTGTAGGGAAGTAGTGTCGCGCAAGCAACGAAATATGAAAAAATTGTAACATGTGAAACTCATATGAGTGTGAAGTGGTGTGTGTAAAATATAGTAATTTTTCACATGTAAACACAATATCTCATATTGACACAATATTTAAAAACAAAATTATTCATATTGGTTATCATTAAAGTTATAAAAGTCATACAAATTTTCTTGTGAAAAAAATTTAATTTGAGAAAAAGTTTCTTATGAAAAAATTCTACCTTTCGGAAAACGTGTCAGAAAACCTTTGTAGGGAAGTGGTGTCGCGCAAGCATCGTAATATGAAAAAATTTTAACATGTGAAACTCATATGACTTTGAAGTGGTGTGTGGAAAACATAGTAATTTTTCACATGTAAACACAATATCTCATATTGACACAAAATTTAAAAACAAAATTATTCGTATTGAATATCTCCAAAATTAATATTTCACATGCTAAAAGTATTTTAATTTGATATATTCATAAGAGCTATAATTATAACATGTGAAATAAATTGCTTAAGAAATAAAAAATTTACATGCAAAAAAAATTTTATTTGAGAAAATTTCTATATGAAAAAAGGCTACCTTTCGGAAAACGTGTCACTAAACCTTTGTAGGGAAGTGAAATTCATTATTATGAAATTCATATGACCGTGGAGTAATATGTTGCCGGCATAGGTCACATTTTATATGGATTGATAAAATATTGAAGTTAAATGTTTTATTATTAAATTAATGCAACATAATGCAATATTGCAAGATGGTAATCAAAACAAGTGTGTCTCAAAAAAATGTTTCACAAATTAAAACTTTATCATTTTGATATATTCATAAGAGCTATAATTATCACATGTGAAATAAATTGCTTAAGAAAAATAAAATTTACAAGCAAAAAAAGTTTTATTTGAGAAAGTTTCAATATGAAAAAAGGCTAACTTTCGAAAAACGTGTCACAAAATCTTTGTAGGGAAGTAGTGTCGCGCAAGCAACGATATATGAAAAAATTGTAACATGTGAAACTCATATGACTGTGAAGTCGTGTGTGTAAAATATAGTAATTTTTCACATGTAAACACAATATCTTATATTGACACAAAATTTAAAAACAAAATTTTTCATATTGAATATCCTCAAATTTATAAAATTCACGCAAATTTTGCATGTGAAAAAAATTTCATTTGAGAAAAAGTTTCATATGAAAAAAAGTCACCTTTCGGAAAACGTGTCACTAAACCTTTGTAGGAAAGTAGTGTCGCGCAAGCAACGAAATATGAAAAAATTGTAACATGTGAAACTCATATGAGTGTGAAGTGGTGTGTGTAAAATATAGTAATTTTTCACATGTAAACACAATATCTTATATTGACACAAAATTAAAAAAACAACATTTTTCATATTGAATATCATTAAAGTTATAAAAGTCATGCAAATTTTGCATATGAAAAAAATTTCCTTTGAGAAAAAGTTTCTTATGAAAAAAGGTCACCTTTCGGAAAACGTGTCACAAAACCTCTATGGAGGAGTGGTGTCGCGCAAGGCATGATATATGAAAAAAATTTCACTTACGAAATTCATATGACCGTGGAGTAATATGTTGCCGGCATAGGTCACATAATATATGGATTGATAAAATATTGAAGTTAAATGTTTTATTATTAAAATAATGCAACAAAATGCTATATTGCAAGATGTTTCTCAATACAAGTGTGTCTTCAAAAAAAATGTTTCACATATTAAAACTACATCATTTTGATATATTCATAAGAGTTATAAATTTCACATGTGAAATAAATATCTTAAGAAATAAAAAATTTACATCCAAAAAAAATTTTATTTGAGAAAATTTCTATATGAAAAAAGGCTACCTTTCGGAAAACGTGTCACTAAACCTTTGTAGGGAAGGAGTGTCGCGCAAGCAACGATATATGAAAAAATTGTAACATGTGAAACTCATATGACTGTGAAGTGGTGTGTGTAAAATATAGTAATTTTTCAGATGTAAACACAATATCTCATATTGACACAAAATTTAAAAACAAAATAATTCATATTGAATATCATTAAAGTTATAAAAGTCATGAAAAATTTTCGTCGCGCAAGGCATGTTATATGAAAAAAATTTCACATATGAAATTCATATGACCGTGGAGTAATATAATGCCGGCATAGGTCACATATTATATTGGATTGATGACATATTGAAGTTAAATGTTTTATTATTAAATTAATGCAACATAATGCAATATTGCAAGATGGTGATCAATACAAGTGTGTCTCAAAAAAAATGTTTCACATGTTAAAACTATATCATTTTGATATATTCAATGAGCTATAATTATCACATGTGAAATAAATTGCTTAAGAAATAAAAAATTTACATGCAAAAAAAATTTTATTTGAGAAAATTTCTATATGAAAAAAGGCTACCTTTCAGAAAACGTGTCACAAAACCTCTAAAGGGGAGTGGCGTCGCGCAGGGCATGTTATATGAAAATAATTTCACATATGAAATTCTTATGATCGTGGAGTAATATATTGCCGGCATAATACACATATTATATGGATTGATAAAATAATTAAGTTAAATGTTTTATTATTAAATTAATGCAACATAATGCTATGTTGCAAGATGGTACTCAATACAAGTGTGTCTCAAATAAGATGTTTCGCAAATTAAAACAACATCATTTTGATATATTAACAAGAGTTATAAATTTAACATGTGAAATAAATTGCTTAAGAAAAATAAAATTTACAAGCAAAAAAAGTTTTATTTGAGAAAATTTCTATATGAAAAAAGACTACCTATCGGAAAACGTGTCACAAAACCTCTAAAGGGGAGTGGCGTCGCGCAAGGCATGTTATATGAAAAATATTTCACATACGAAATTCATATGACCGTGGAGTAATATATTGCCGGCATAGGTCACATATTATATGGATTGATAAAATATTGAAGTTAAATGTTTTATTATAAAATTAATGCAACATAATGCAATATTGCAAGATGGTAATCAATACAAGTGTGTCTCAAAAAAAATGTTTCACAAATTAAAACAATATCATTTTGATATATTCATAGGAGCCATAATTATCACTTGTGAAATAAATTGCTTAAGAAATAAAAAATTTACATGCAAAAAAAATTTTATTTAAGAAAATATCTATATGAAAAAAGGCTACCTTTCAGAAAACGTGTCACAAAACCTCTATAGGGGAGTGAAATTCATTATTATGAAATTCATATGACCGTGGAGTAATATGTTGCCGGCATAGGTCACATTTTATATGGATTGATAAAATATTGAAGTTAAATGTTTTATTATTAAATTAATGCAACATAATGCAATATTGCAAGATGGTAATCAAAACAAGTGTGTCTCAAAAAAATGTTTCACAAATTAAAACTTTATCATTTTGATATATTCATAAGAGCTATAATTATCACATGTGAAATAAATTGCTTAAGAAAAATAAAATTTACAAGCAAAAAAAGTTTTATTTGAGAAAGTTTCAATATGAAAAAAGGCTAACTTTCGAAAAACGTGTCACAAAACCTTTGTAGGGAAGTAGTGTCGCGCAAGCAACGATATATGAAAAAATTGTAACATGTGAAACTCATATGACTGTGAAGTCGTGTGTGTAAAATATAGTAATTTTTCACATGTAAACACAATATCTTATATTGACACAAAATTTAAAAACAAAATTTTTCATATTGAATATCCTCAAATTTATAAAATTCACGCAAATTTTGCATGTGAAAAAAATTTCATTTGAGAAAAAGTTTCATATGAAAAAAAGTCACCTTTCGGAAAACGTGTCACTAAACCTTTGTAGGAAAGTAGTGTCGCGCAAGCAACGAAATATGAAAAAATTGTAACATGTGAAACTCATATGAGTGTGAAGTGGTGTGTGTAAAATATAGTAATTTTTCACATGTAAACACAATATCTCATATTGACACAATATTTAAAAACAAAATTATTCATATTGGTTATCATTAAAGTTATAAAAGTCATACAAATTTTCTTGTGAAAAAAATTTAATTTGAGAAAAAGTTTCTTATGAAAAAAGTCTACCTTTCGGAAAACGTGTCAGAAAACCTTTGTAGGGAAGTGGTGTCGCGCAAGCATCGTAATATGAAAAAATTTTAACATGTGAAACTCATATGACTGTGAAGTGGTGTGTGGAAAACATAGTAATTTTTCACATGTAAACACAATATCTCATATTGACACAAAATTTAAAAACAAAATTATTCGTATTGAATATCTCCAAAATTAATATTTCACATGCTAAAAGTATTTTAATTTGATATATTCATAAGAGCTATAATTATAACATGTGAAATAAATATCTTAAGAAATAAAAAATTTACATCCAAAAAAAATTTTATTTGAGAAAATTTCTATATGAAAAAAGGCTACCTTTCGGAAAACGTGTCACTAAACCTTTGTAGGGAAGGAGTGTCGCGCAAGCAACGATATATGAAAAAATTGTAACATGTGAAACTCATATGACTGTGAAGTGGTGTGTGTAAAATATAGTAATTTTTCAGATGTAAACACAATATCTCATATTGACACAAAATTTGAAAACAAAATTATTCGTATTGAATATTATTAAAGTTATAAAATTCACGCAAATTTTGCATGTGAAAAAAATTTCATTTGAGAAAAAGTTTCATATGAAAAAAAGTCACTTTTCGGAAAACGTGTCACAAAACCTTTGTAGGGAAGTAGTGTCGCGCATATGACTGTGAAGTTGTGTGTGTCAAATATAGTAATTTTTCAGATGTAAACACAATATCTCATATTGACACAAAATTTAAAAACAAAATAATTCATATTGAATATCATTAAAGTTATAAAAGTCATGAAAAATTTTCGTCGCGCAAGGCATGTTATATGAAAAAAATTTCACATATGAAATTCATATGACCGTGGAGTAATATAATGCCGGCATAGGTCACATATTATATGGATTGATAAAATATTGAAGTTAAATGTTTTTTTATTAAATGAATGCAACATAATGCAATATTGCAAGATGGTACTCAATACAAGTGTGTCTCAAAAAAAAAATGTTTCACATGTTAAAACTACATCATTTCGATATATTCACAGGAGTTATAAATTTCACATGTGAAATAAATTGCTTAAGAAATAAAAAATGTACATGCAAAAAAAGTTTTATTTAAGAAAATTTCTATATGAAAAAAGGCTACCTTTCGGAAAACGTGTCACAAAACCTCTATAGGGGAGTGGCGTCGCGCAAGGCATGTTTTAAATGAAAAAAATTGTACATGTGAAATTCATATGACCGTGGAGTAATATAATGCCGGCATAGGTCACATATTATATTGGATTGATGACATATTGAAGTTAAATGTTTTATTATTAAATTAATGCAACATAATGCAATATTGCAAGATGGTGATCAATACAAGTGTGTCTCAAAAAAAATGTTTCACATGTTAAAACTATATCATTTTGATATATTCAATGAGCTATAATTATCACATGTGAAATAAATTGCTTAAGAAATAAAAAATTTACATGCAAAAAAAATTTTATTTGAGAAAATTTCTATATGAAAAAAGGCTACCTTTCAGAAAACGTGTCACAAAACCTCTAAAGGGGAGTGGCGTCGCGCAGGGCATATTATATGAAAATAATTTCACATATGAAATTCTTATGATCGTGGAGTAATATATTGCCGGCATAAGACACATATTATATGGATTGATAAAATAATTAAGTTAAATGTTTTATTATTAAATTAATGCAACATAATGCTATGTTGCAAGATGGTACTCAATACAAGTGTGTCTCAAATAAGATGTTTCGCAAATTAAAACAACATCATTTTGATATATTAACAAGAGTTATAAATTTCACATGTGAAATAAATTGCTTAAGAAAAATAAAATTTACAAGCAAAAAAAGTTTTATTTGAGAAAATTTCTATATGAAAAAAGACTACCTATCGGAAAACGTGTCACAGAACCTCTAAAGGGGAGTGGCGTCGCGCAAGGCATGTTATATGAAAAATATTTCACATACGAAATTCATATGACCGTGGAGTAATATATTGCCGGCATAGGTCACATATTATATGGATTGATAAAATATTGAAGTTAAATGTTTTATTATAAAATTAATGCAACATAATGCAATATTGCAAGATGGTAATCAATACAAGTGTGTCTCAAAAAAAATGTTTCACAAATTAAAACAATATCATTTTGATATATTCATAGGAGCCATAATTATCACTTGTGAAATAAATTGCTTAAGAAATAAAAAATTTACATGCAAAAAAAATTTTATTTAAGAAAATATCTATATGAAAAAAGACTACCTTTCAGAAAACGTGTCACAAAACCTCTATAGGGGAGTGGCGTCGCGCAAGGCATGTTATATGAAAAATATTTCACTTATGAAATTCATATGACCGTGGAGTAATATGTTGCCGGCATAGGTCACATTTTATATGGATTGATAAAATATTGAAGTTAAATGTTTTATAATTAAATTAATGCAACATAATGCAATATTGCAAGATGGTAATCAAAACAAGTGTGTCTCAAAAAAATGTTTCACAAATTAAAACTTTATCATTTTGATATATTCATAAGAGCTATAATTATCACATGTGAAATAAATTGCTTAAGAAAACTAAAATTTACAAGCAAAAAAAGTTTTATTTGAGAAAGTTTCAATATGAAAAAAGGCTACCTTTCGAAAAACGTGTCACAAAACCTTTGTAGGGAAGTAGTGTCGCGCAAGCAACGATATATGAAAAAATTGTAACATGTGAAACTCATATGACTGTGAAGTCGTGTGTGTAAAATATAGTAATTTTTCATGTAAACACAATATCTTATATTGACACAAAATTTAAAAACAAAATTTTTCATATTGAATATCCTCAAATTTATAAAATTCACGCAAATTTTGCATGTGAAAAAAATTTCATTTGAGAAAAAGTTTCATATGAAAAAAAGTCACCTTTCGGAAAACGTGTCACTAAACCTTTGTAGGGAAGTAGTGTCGCGCAAGCGACGAAATATGAAAAAATTGTAACATGTGAAACTCATATGAGTGTGAAGTGGTGTGTGTAAAATATAGTAATTTTTCACATGCAAACACAATATCTCATATTGACACAATATTTAAAAACAAAATTATTCATATTGGTTATCATTAAAGTTATAAAAGTCATACAAATTTTCATGTGAAAAAAATTTAATTTGAGAAAAAGTTTCTTATGAAAAAAGTCTACCTTTCGGAAAACGTGTCAGAAAACCTTTGTAGGGAAGTGGTGTCGCGCAAGCAACAATATATGAAAAAATTTTAACATGTGAAACTCATATGACTGTGAAGTGGTGTGTGGAAAACATAGTAATTTTTCAGATGTAAACACAATATCTCATATTGACACAATATTTAAAAACAAAATTATTCATATTGGTTATCATTAAAGTTATAAAAGTCATACAAATTTTGCATATGAAAAAAATTTCCTTTGAGAAAAAGCTTCATATGAAAAAAGGTCACCTTTCGGAAAACGTGTAACAAAACCTCTATGGAGGAGTGGTGTCGCGCAAGGCATGATATATGAAAAAAATTTCACATATGAAATTCATATGACAGTGGAGTAATATGTTGCCTGCATAGGTCACATATTATATGGATTGATAAAATATTGAATTTAAATGTTTTATTATTAAAATAATGCAACAAAATGCTATATTGCAAGATGGTACTCAATACAAGTGTGTCTCCAAAAAAAATGTTTCACATATTAAAACTACATCATTTTGATATATTCATAAGAGTTATAAATTTCACATGTGAAATAAATATCTTAAGAAATATAAAATTAACATGTGAAAAAAAATTTTATTTGAGAATATTTCTTAATGAAAAAGGCTACCTTTCGGAAAACGTGTCACAAAACCTTTGTAGGGAAGTAGCGTCGCGCAAGCAACGAAATATGAAAAAATTTTAAGATGTGAAACTCATATGACTGTGAAGTGGTGTGTGTTAAATATAGTAATTTTTCAGATGTAAACACAAAATCTCATATTGCCACAAAATTTAAAAACAAATTTATTCATATTGAATATCACAAAATTTATAAAATTCATGCAAATTTTGCATGTGAAAAAAATTTCATTTGAGAAAAATATCCATATGAAAAAAAGTCGCCTCTCGGAAAACGAGTCACAAAACCTCTATACGGAAGTGGTTTCGCGCAAGGCATGTTATATGAAAAAAATTTCACATATGAAATTCATATGACCTTGGAGTAATATATTGCCGGCATAGGTCACATATTATATGGATTGATAAAATATTGAAGTTAAATGTTTTATTATTAAACTAATGCAACAAAATGCTATATTGCAAGATGGTACTCAACACAAGTGTGTCTCCAAAAAAAATGTTTCACTTATTAAAACGACATCATTTTGATATATTCATAACAGCTGTAACAATCACATGTGAAATAAATTGCTTAAGAAATAAAAAATTTACATGCAAAAAAAATTGTATTTGAGATAATTTCTATTTGAAAAAAGACGACTTTTCGGAAAACGTGTCTCAAAACCTTTGTAGGGAAGTAGTGTCGCGCAAGCAACGTAATATGAAAAATTTTTAACATGAGAAACTCATATGACTGTGAAGTTGTGTGTGTAAAATATAGTAATTTTTCACATGTAAACACAATATCTCATATTGACATAAAATTTAAAAACAAAATTATTCGTATTAAATATTATTAAAGTTATAAAATTCACGCAAATTTTGCATGTGAAAAAAATTTCATTTGAGAAAAAGTTTCATATGAAAAAAAGTCACCTTTCGGAAAACGTGTCACAAAACCTTTGTAGGGAAGTAGTGTCGCGCAAGCAACGTAATATGAAAAAATTTTAACATGTGAAACTCATATGACTGTGAAGTTGTGTGTGTCAAATATAGTAATTTTTCACATGTGAACACATTATCTCATATTGACACAAAATTTAAAAACAAAATAATTCATATTGAATATCATTAAAGTTATAAAAGTCATGAAAAATTTTCTTGTGAAAAAAATTTCATTTGAGAAAAGTTTCTTATGAAAAAAGTCTACCTTTCGGAAAACGTGTCAGAAAACCTTTGTAGGGAAGTAGTGTCGCGCAAGCAACGATATATGAAAAAATTGTAACATGTGAAACTCATATGACTGTGAAGTGGTGTGTAAAAAATATAGTCATTTTTCAGATGTAAACACAATATCTCATATTGACACAAAATTTAAAAACAAAATAATTCATATTGAATATCACAAAATTTATAAAATTCACGCAAAATTTGCAAGTGAAAAAAACTTCATTTGAGAAAAAGATCCATATGAAAAAAAGTCGCCTCTCGGAAAACGTGTCACAAAACCTCTATACGGAAGTGGTTTAGCGCAAGGCATGTTATATGAAATAAATTTCACATATGAAATTCATATGACCGATGAGTAATATGTTGCCGGCATAGGACACATATTATATGGATTGATAAAATATTGAAGTTAAATGTTTTTATATTAAATTAATGCAACATAATGCAATATTGCAAAATGGTTATCAATACAAGTGTGTCTCAAAAAAAAAGTTTTACATGTTAAAACTATATCATTTTGATATATTCATAAGAGTTATAAATTTCACATGTGAAGTAAATTGCGTAAGAAATATGAAATTAACATGTGAAAAAAATTTCATTTGAGAAAAAGTTCCATATGAAAAAAAGGCTACCTCTCGGAAAACGTGTCACAAAACCTTTATAGGGGAGTGGCGTCGCGCAAGGCATGTTATATGAAAAAAATTTCACATATGAAATTCATATGACCGTGGAGTAATATAATGCCGGCATAGGTCACATATTATATGGATTGATAAAATATTGAAGTTAAATGTTTTTTTATTAAATGAATGCAACATAATGCAATATTGCAAGATGGTACTTAATACAAGTGTGTCTCAAAAAAAATGTTTCACATGTTAAAACTACATTATTTCGATATATTCACAAGAGTTATAAATTTCACATGTGAAATAAATTGCTTAAGAAATAAAAAATGTACATGCAAAAAAAGTTTTATTTAAGAAAATTTCTATATGAAAAAAGGCAACATTTCGGAAAACGTGTCACAAAACCTCTATAGGGGAGTGGAGTCGCGCAAGGCATGTTATATGAAAATAATTTCACATATGAAATTCATATGATCGTGGAGTAATATATTGCCGGCATAGGACACATATTATATGGATTGATAAAATAATGAAGTTAAATGTTTTATTATTAAATTAATGCAACATAATGCTATGTTGCAAGATGGTACTCAATACAAGTGTGTCTCAAAAAAGATGTTTCGCAAATTAAAACAACATCATTTTGATATATTAACAAGAGTTATAAATTTCACATGTGAAATAAATTGCTTAAGAAAAATAAAATTAACATGCAAAAAAAGTTTTATTTGAGAAAATTTCTATATGAAAAAAGACTACCTATCGGAAAACGTGTCACAAAACCTTTGTAGGGAAGTAGTGTCGCGCAAGCAACGTAATATGAAAAAATTGTAACATGTGAAACTCATATGACTGAGAAGTTGTGTGTGTAAAATATAGTAATTTTTTACATGCAAACACAATATCTCATATTGACACTAAATTTAAGAACAAAATTATTCGTATTGAATATCATTAAAGTTATAAAAGTCATAAAAATTTTCTTGTGAAAAAAATTTTATTTGAGAAAAAGTTTCTTATGAAAAAAGTCTACCTTTCGGAAAACGTGTCACAAAACCTTTGTAGGAAAGTAGTGTAGTGTAATATGAAAAAATTTTAACATGTGAAACTCATATGACTGTGAAGTGGTGTGTGTAAAATATAGTAATTTTTCACATGTAAACACAATATCTCATATTGACACAAAATTTAAAAACAAAATTATTCGTATTGAATATCATTGAAGTTATAAAAGTCATGAAAAATTTACATGTGAAAAAAATTTTCTTTGAAAAAAAGTTTCATTGAAAAAAGTCTACCTTTCGGAAAACGTGTCACAAAACCTTTGTAGGGAAGTAGTTTCGCTCAAGCAACGTAATATGAAAAAATTGTAACATCTGAAACTCATATGACTGTGAAGTTGTGTGTGTAAAATATAGTAATTTTTCACATGTAAACACAATATCTCATATTGACACAAAATTTAAAAACAAAATTATTCATATTGAATATCATAAAATTTATAGAATTCACGCAAATTATGCATGTGAAAAAAATTTCATTTGAGAAAAAGATCCATATGAAAAAAAGTCGCCTCTCGGAAACGAGTCACAAAACCTCTATAGGGGAGTGGAGTCGCGCAAGGCATGTTATATGAAAATAATTTCACATATGAAATTCATATGATCGTGGAGTAATATATTGCCGGCATAGGACACATATTATATGGATTGATAAAATAATGAAGTTAAATGTCTTATTATTAAATTAATGCAACATAATGCTATGTTGCAAGATGGTACTCAATACAAGTGTGTCTCAAAAAAGATGTTTCGCAAATTAAAACAACATCATTTTGATATATTAACAAGAGTTATAAATTTCACATGTGAAATAAATTGCTTAAGAAATAAAAAATTTACATGCAAAAAAAATTTTATTTGAGAACATTTCTATATGAAAAAAGGCTACCTTTCGGAAAACGTGTCACAAAACCTTTGTAGGGAAGTAGTGTCGCGCAAGCAACGATATATGAAAAAATTTTAACATGTGAAACTCATATGACTGTGAAGTCGTGTGTGTAAAATATAGTAATTTTTCACATGTAAACAATATCTTATATTGACACAAAATTTAAAAACAACATTTTTCATATTGAATATACTCAAATTTATAAAATTCACGCAAATTTTGCATGTGAAAAAAATTTCATTTGAGAAAAAGTTTCATATGAAAAAAAGTCACCTTTCGGAAAACGTGTCACAAAACCTTTGTAGGGAAGTAGTGTCGCCAAGCAAAGTAATATGAAAAAATTTTAAGATGTGAAACTCATATGACTGTGAAGTTGTGTGTGTCAAATATAGTAATTTTTCACATGTGAACACACTATCTCATATTGACACAAAATTTAAAAACAAATCTATTCATATTGGTTATCATTAAACTTATAAAAGTCATACAAATTTTCTTGTGAACAAAATTTAATTTGAGAAAAAGTACTTATGAAAAATGGTCACCTTTCGGAAAACGTGTCACAAAACCTCTAAGAAGGAGTGGTGTCGCGCAAGGCATGATATATGAAAAAAATTTCACATATGAAATTCTTATGACCGTGGAGTAATATGTTAGCGGCATAGGTCACATATTATATGGATTGATAAAATATTGAAGTTAAATGTTTTATTATTAAAATAAGGCAACAAAATGCTATATTGCAAGATGGTACTCAATACAAGTGTGTCTCCAAAAATAATATTTCACATGCTAAAAGTATTTTATTTTGATATATTCATAAGAGCTATAATTATAACATGTGAAATAAATTGCTTAAGAAATAAAAAATTTACATCCAAAAAAAATTTTATTTGAGAAAATTTCTATTTGAAAAAAGGCTACCTTTTTTGAAAACGTGTCACTAAACCTTTGTAGGGAAGTAGTGTCGCGCAAGCAACGAAATATGAAAAAATGGTAACATGTGAAACTCATATGACTGTGAAGTCGTGTGTGTAAAATGTAGTAATTTTTCACATGTAAACACAATATCTTATATTGACACAAAATTTAAAAACAACATTTTTCATATTGAATATCATTAAAGTTATAAAAGTCATGCAAATTTTGCATATGAAAAAAATTTCCTTTGAGAAAAAGTTTCATATGAAAAAAGGTCACCTTTTGGAAAACGTGTCACTAAACCTTTGTAGGGAAGTAGTGTCGCGCAAGCAACGAAATATGAAAAAATTGTAACATGTGAAACTCATATGAGTGTGAAATGGTGTGTGTAAAATATAGTAATTTTTCACATGTAAACACAATAAATCATATTGACACAAAATTTAAAAACAAAATTATTCATATTGAATATCATAAAATTTATAAAAGTCATGCAAATTTTGCATATGAAAAAAATTTCCTTTGAGAAAAAGTTTCATATGAAAAAAGGTCACCTTTCGGAAAACGTGTCACAAAACCTCTATGGAGGAGTGGTGTCGCGCAAGGCATGATATATGAAAAAAATTTCACATATGAAATTCATATGACCGTGGAGTAATATGTTGCCGGCAAAGGTCACATATTATATGGATTGATAAAATATTGAAGTTAAATGTTTTATTATTAAAATAATGCAACAAAATGCTATATTGCAAGATTGTACTCAATACAAGTGTGTCTTCAAAAAAAATGTTTCACATATTAAAACTACATCATTTTGATATATTCATAAGAGTTATAAATTTCACATGTGAAATAAATATCTTAAGAAATAAAAATTTTACATCCAAAAAAAATTTTATTTGAGAAAATTTCTATATGAAAAAAGGCTACCTTTCGGAAAACGTGTCACTACACCTTTGTAGGGAAGTAGTGTCGCGCAAGCAACGAAATACGAAAAAAATTGTAACATGTGAAACTCATATGAGTGTGAAGTGGTGTGTGTAAAATATAGTAATTTTTCAGATGTAAACACAATATCTCATATTGACACAAAATTTAAAAACAAAATAATTCATATTGAATATCATTAAAGTTATAAAAGTCGTGAAAAATTTTCTTGTGAAAAAAATTTCATTTGAGAAATGTTTCTTATGAAATAAGTCTACCTTTCGGAAAACGTGTCAGAAAACCTTTGTAGGGAAGTAGTGTCGCGCAAGCAACGATATATGAAAAAATTGTAACATGTGAAACTCATATGACTGTGAAGTCGTGTGTAAAAAATATAGTCATTTTTCAGATGTAAACACAATATCTCATATTGACACAAAATTTAAAAACAAAATTATTCAAATTGAATATCACAAAATTTATGAAATTCCTGCAAATTTTGCAAGTGAAAAAAATTTCATTTGAGAAAAAGATCCATATGAAAAAAAGTCGCCTCTCGGAAAACGTGTCACAAAACCTCTATACGGAAGTGGTTTCGCGCAAGGCATGTTATATGAAAAAAATGTCACATATGAAATTCATATGACCGATGAGTAATATGTTGCCGGCATAGGACACATATTATATGGATTGATAAAATATTGAAGTTAAATGTTTTTTTATTAAATTAATGCAACATAATGCAATATTGCAAGATAATAATCAATACAAGTGTGTCTCAAAAAAAATGTTTCACATATTAAAACTATATCATTTTGATATATTCATAAGAGTTATAAATTTCACATGTGAAGTAAGTTGCGTAAGAAATATGAAATTAACATGTGAAAAAAATTTCATTTGAGAAAAAGTTCCATATGAAAAAAAGGCTACCTCTCGGAAAACGTGTCACAAAACCTTTATAGGGGAGTGGCGTCGCGCAAGGCATGTTATATGAAAAAAATTTCACATATGAAATTCATATGACCGTGGAGTAATATAATGCCGGCATAGGTCACATATTATATGGATTGATAAAATATTGAAGTTAAATGTTTTTTTATTAAATGAATGCAACATAATGCAATATTGCAAGATGGTACTCAATACAAGTGTGTCTCAAAAAAAAATGTTTCACATGTTAAAACTACATCATTTCGATATATTCACAAGAGTTATAAATTTCACATGTGAAATAAATTGCTTAAGAAATAAAAAATGTACATGCAAAAAAAGTTTTATTTAAGAAAATTTCTATATGAAAAAAGGCTACCTTTCGGAAAACGTGTCACAAAACCTCTATAGGGCAGTGGCGTCGCGCAAGGCATGTTTTAAATGAAAAAAATTTTACATGTGAAATTCATATGACCGTGGAGTAATATAATGCCGGCATAGGTCACATATTATATGGATTGATAACATATTGAAGTTAAATGTTTTATTATTAAATTAATGCAACATAATGCAATATTGCAAGATGGTGATTAATACAAGTGTGTCTCACAAAAAATGTTTCACATGTTAAAACTATATCATTTTGATATATTCAATGAGCTATAATTATCACATGTGAAATAAATTGCTTAAGAAATAAAAAATTTACATACAAAAAAAATTTTATTTGAGAAAATTTCTATATGAAAAAAGGCTACCTTTCGGAAAACGTGTCACAAAACCTCTAAAGGGGAGTGGCGTCGCGCAGGGCATGTTATATGAAAATAATTTCACATATGAAATTCTTATGACCGTGGAGTAATATATTGCCGGCATAAGACACATATTATATGGATTGATAAAATAATTAAGTTAAATGTACTCAATACAAGTGTGTCTCAAAAAAGATGTTTCGCAAATTAAAACAACATCATTTTGATATATTAACAAGAGTTATAAATTTCACATGTGAAATAAATTGCTTAAGAAAAATAAAATTTACAAGCAAAAAAAGTTTTATTTGAGAAAATTTCTATATGAAAAAAGACTACTTATCGGAAAACGTGTCACAAAACCTCTATAGGGGAGTGGCGTCGCGCAAGGCATGTTATATGAAAAATATTTCACATACGAAATTCATATGACCGTGGAGTAATATATTGCCGGCATAGGTCACATATTATATGGATAGATAAAATATTGAAGTTAAATGTTTTATTATTAAATTAATGTAACATAATGTAATATTGCAAGATGGTAATCAATACAAGTGTGTCTCAAAAAAAATGTTTCACAAATTAAAACAATATCATTTTGATATATTCATAAGAGCTATAATTATCACTTGTGAAATAAATTGCTTAAGAAATAAAAAACTTGCATGCAAAAAAAATTTTATTTAAGAAAATATCTATATGAAAAAAGGCTACCTTTCAGAAAACGTGTAACAAAACCTCTATAGGGGAGTGGCGTCGCGCAAGGCATGTTATATGAAAAATATTTCACATATGAAATTCATATGACCGTGGAGTAATATATTGCCGGCATAGGTCACATTTTATATGGATTGATAAAATATTGAAGTTAAATGTTTTATTATTAAATTAATGCAACATAATGCAATATTGCAAGATGGTAATCAAAACAAGTGTGTCTCAAAAAAAATGTTTCACAAATTAAAACTTTATCATTTTGATATATTCATAAGAGCTATAATTATCACATGTGAAATAAATTGCTTAAGAAAAATAAAATTTACAAGCAAAAAAAGTTTTATTTGAGAAAATTTCAATATGAAAAAAGGCTACCTTTCGAAAAACGTGTCACAAAACCTTTGTAGGGAAGTAGTGTCGCGCAAGCAACGATATATGAAAAAATTGAAATATGTGAAACTCATATGACTGTGAAGTCGTGTGTGTAAAATATAGTAATTTTTCACATGTAAACACAATATCTTATATTGACACAAAATTTAAAAACAACATTTTTCATATTGAATATCCTCAAATTTATAAAATTCACGCAAATTTTGCATGTGAAAAAAATTTCATTTGAGAAAAAGTTTCATATGAAAAAAAGTCACCTTTCGGAAAACGTGTCACAAAACCTTTGTAGGGAAGTAGTGTCGCGCAAGCAACGTAATATGAAAAAATTTTAACATGTGAAACTCATATGACTGTGAAGTTGTGTGTGTCAAATATAGTAATTTTTCACATGTGAACACACTATCTCATATTGACACAAAATTTAAAAACAAAATAATTCATATTGAATATCATTAAAGTTATAAAAGTCATGAAAAATTTTCTTGTGAAAAAAATTTCATTTGAGAAAATGTTTCTTATGAAAAAAGTCTACCTTTCGGAAAACGTGTCAGAAAACCTTTGTAGGGAAGTAGTGTCGCGCAAGCAACAATATATGAAAAAATTGTAAAATGTGAAACTCATATGACTGTGATGTCGTGTGTGTAAAATATAGTAATTTTTCACATGTAAACACAATAAATCATATTGACACAAATATTAAAAACAAAATTATTCGTATTGAATATCATTAAAGTTATAAAAGTCAAGCAAATTTTGCATATGAAAAAAATTTCCTTTGAGAAAAAGTTTCATATGAAAAAAGGTCACCTTTCGGAAAACGTGTCAAAAAACCTCTATTGAGGAGTGGTGTCGCGCAAGGCATGTTATATGAAAAATATTTCACAGATGAAATTCATATGACCGTGGAGTAATATATTGCCGGCATAGGTCACATTTTATATGGATTGATAAAATATTGAAGTTAAATGTTTTATTATTAAATTAATGCAACATAATGCAATATAACAAGATGGTAATCAATACAAGTGTGTCTCCAAAAAAAATGTTTCACAAATTAAAACTATATCATTTTGATATATTCATAAGAGCTATAATTATCACTTGTGAAATATATTGCTTAAGAAATAAAAAGTGTACATGCAAACAAAATTTTATTTGAGAATATATCTATATAAAAAAGGATACCTTTCGGAAATCGTGTCACAAAACCTTTGTAGGGAAGTAGTGTCGCGCAAGCAACAATATATGAAAAAATTGAACCATGTGAAACTCATATGACTGTGAAGTCGTGTGTGTATATAGTAATTTTTCACATGTAAACACAATAAATCATATTGACACAAATATTAAAAACAAAATTATTCGTATTGAATATCATTAAAGTTATAAAAGTCATGCAAATTTTGCATATGAAAAAAATTTCCTTTGAGAAAAAGTTTCATTTGAAAAAAGGTCACCTTTCGGAAAACGTATCAAAAAACCTCTATTGAGGAGTGGTGTCGCGCAAGGCATGTTATTTGAAAAAAATTTCACATATGAAATTCATATGACCGTGGAGTAATATGTTGCCGGCATAGGTCACATATTATATGGATTGATAAAATATTGAAGTTAAATGTTTTATTATTAAAATAATGCAACAAAATGCTATATTGCAAGATGGTACTCAATACAAGTGTGTCTCCAAAAATAATATTTCACATGTTAAAAGTATATCATTTTGATATATTCATAAGAGCTATAATTATAACATGTGAAATAAATTGCTTAAGAAATAAAAAATTTACATCCAAAAAAAATTTTATTTGAGAAAATTTCTATATGGAAAACGCTACCTTTCGGAAAACGTGTCACTAAACCTTTGTAGGGAAGTAGTGTCGCGCAAGCAACGAAATATGAAAAAATTGTAACATGTGAAACTCATATGAGTGTGAAATGGTGTGTGTAAAATATAGTAATTTTTCAGATGTAAACACAATATCTCATATTGACACAAAATTTAAAAACAAAATTATTCATATTGAATATCATTAAAGTTATTAAAGTCATAAAAATTTTCTTGTGAAAAAAATTTCATTTGAGAAAAAGTTTCTTATGAAAAAAGTCTACCTTTCGGAAAACGTGTCAGAAAACCTTTGTAGGGAAGTAGTGTCGCAGAAGCATCGTAATATGAAATAATTTGAGCATGTGAAACTCATATGATTGTGAAATGGTGTGTGTAAAATATAGTAATTTTTCACATGTAAACACAATAAATCATATTGACACAAAATTTAAAAACAAAATTATTCATATTGAATATCATAAAATTTATAAAAGTCATGCAAATTTTGCATATGAAAAAAATTTCTTTGAGAAAAAGTTTCATATGAAAAATTGTCACCTTTCGGAAAACGTGTCACAAAACCTCTATGGAGGAGTGGTATCGCGCAAGGCATGATATATGAAAAAAATTTCACATATGAAATTCATATGACCGTGGAGTAATATGTTGCCGGCATAGGTCACATATTATATGGATTGATAAAATATTGAAGTTAAATGTTTTATTATTAAATTAATGCAACATAATGCAATATTGCAAGATGGTGATCAATACAAGTGTGTCTCAAAAAAAATGTTTCACAAATTAAAACAATATCATTTTGATATATTCATAAGAGCTATAATTATCACTTGTGAAATAAATTGCTTAAGAAATAAAAAATTTACATGCAAAAAAAATTTTATTTAAGAAAATATCTATATGAAAAAAGGCTACCTTTCAGAAAACGTGTCACAAAACCTCTATAGGGGAGTGGCGTCGCGCAAGGCATGTTATATGAAAAATATTTCACATACGAAATTCATATGACCGTGGAGTAATATATTGCCGGCATAAGTCACATATTATATGGATTGATAAAATATTGAAGTTAAATGTTTTATTATTAAATTAATGCAACATAATGCAATATTGCAAGATGGTAATCAATACAAGTGTGTCTCAAAAAAAATGTTTCACAAATTAAAACAATATCATTTTGATATATTCATAAGAGCTATAATTATCACTTGTGAAATAAATTGCTTAAGAAATAAAAAATTTACATGCAAAAAAAATTTTATTTAAGAAAATATCTATATGAAAAAATGCTACCTTTCAGAAAACGTGTCACAAAACCTCTATAGGGGAGTGGCGTCGCGCAAGGCATGTTATATGAAAAAAATTTCACATATTAAATTCATATGACCGTGGAGTAATATATTGCCGGCATAGGTCACATTTTATATGGATTGATAAAATATTGAAGTTAAATGTTTTATTATTAAATTAATGCAACATAATGCAATATTGCAAGATGGTAATCAAAACAAGTGTGTCTCAAAAAAAATGTTTCACAAATTAAAACTTTATCATTTTGATATATTCATAAGAGCTATAATTATCACATGTGAAATAAATTGCTTAAGAAAAATAAAATTTACAAGCAAAAAAAGTTTTATTTGAGAAAATTTCAATATGAAAAAAGGCTACCTTTCGAAAAACGTGTCACAAAACCTTTGTAGGGAAGTAGTGTCGCGCAAGCAACGATATATGAAAATATTGTAACATGTGAAACTCATATGACTGTGAAGTCGTGTGTATAAGATATAGTAATTTTTCACATGTAAACACAATATCTTATATTGACACAAAATTTAAAAACAAAATTTTTCATATTGAATATCCTCAAATTTATAAAATTCACGCAAATTTTGCATGTGAAAAAAATTTCATTTGAGAAAAAGTTTCATATGAAAAAAAGTCACCTTTCGGAAAACGTGTCACTAAACCTTTGTAGGGAAGTAGTGTCGCGCAAGCAACGAAATATGAAAAAATTGTAACATGTGAAACTCATATGAGTGTGAAGTGGTGTGTGTAAAATATAGTAATTTTTCACATGTAAACACAATATCTCATATTGACACAATATTTAATAACAAAATTATTCATATTGAATATCATTAAAGTTATAAAAGTCATGCAAATTTTGCATATGAAAAAAATTTCCTTTGAGAAAAACCTTCATATGAAAAAAGGTCACCTTTCGGAAAACGTGTCACAAAACCTCTATGGAGAAGTGGTGTCGCGCAAGGCATGATATATGAAAAACATTTCACATATGAAATTCATATGACCGTGGAGTAATATGTTGCCGGCATAGGTCACATATTATATGGATTGATAAAATATTGAAGTTAAATGTTTTATTATTAAAATAATGCAACAAAATGCTATATTGCAAGATGGTACTCAATACAAGTGTGTCTCCAAAAAAAATGTTTCACATATTAAAACTACATCATTTTGATATATTCATAAGAGTTATAAATTTCACATGTGAAATAAATTGCGTAAGAAATATAAAATTAACATGTGAAAAAAAATTTTATTTGAGAATATTTCTTAATGAAAAAGGCTACCTTTCGGAAAACGTGTCACAAAACCTTTGTAGGGAAGTAGCGTCGCGCAAGCAACGAAATATGAAAAAATTTTAAGATGTGAAACTCATATGACTGTGAAGTGGTGTGTGTTAAATATAGTAATTTTTCAGGTGTAAACTGTAAAGTTGTTCCTTTTGGGTTTTACTGGAGCGTTCGTTGGTGCCGCTCCAGTCTCTTTATTTCAATTAATTTCTTAAAGTAAAGCTGTGTCGCTGTGAAGCAGCGAGTGCAGCCGTTTTACATATTTTTGTATATAATGAAAAGCAACAGAGACGTTGCTGGGGGGCAGAGAGTGTTATGCATACACATATGTATGTATGTAGGCGGTCAGCGTGAGAACGCTGATTTGGCTACTTGGCCGGCGTTACTTATCTTAAGCGATCATATTTCGTCTGCACATGAAGTGTGCAGCGAAAGCCGCGCTACGACAAAGTTGCCGTAATGTGTTTATAATACAACAAAGTGTTGCTGCTCAATGTTTAGGCTATGCGCATATGTGTATATACTACATCTCCCTCCTTTTGAAAAATAACGTAATTATATGGAGTTATTTTAATTCTTATTATTTCTCTTATTTATTTTTTTTTTTTTACTTTTATTATTATATACATTTTTTTTTTTTTTTTTTTGTGTATACTTAATAACGTTTAAGAAAATGGAATGACAAAAAGTATTTATTGAAAATATTCAATATATGTATATATTAACGTACGCATTTTTATTTTTATTTATTTAAATCTGTATTTCTTATGTATGGCCATACTAAATGTTATTATGAAATAAAAAGTTTTAATCTATCCTTATGAACTGTCTGTTTTTTGTTTTTGTTACTAACTATTATAATATTATTTCTATATCCTATTTCCGTTACTTTGTACGGATGACCTGTTTCATTTCTTAATAAAACTTTATCTCCTACAGTTATGTCTATATTGTTTACTTTTTTATCATATAGTTCCTTATTTTTATTCTTATGCTCTTCTATCATTATCCTAGCTCTTTTATATGCTACTTCTAATCTTTATTTACTTTCTTTAGCATAATCATCTATGTTATATATTGCTTCTATGCTATCTATGCTATTAAATTCTTTTGGTAAATTATTTGTTTTACCAAACACTAGCTCATATGGACAATAATTATGTGCCATAGAGGGGGTCGTGTTGAAACAAAAGACAAAATATTGAAGCCATTCGTCCCAATCAGTTTTATCAACTGATATATATGAACGTATGTATTCATTGAAAGTTCTGTGACTTCTTTCTATTGTTCCTACTGTCTGGTGGTGGTGTGCTGTAGATGTAATATTTTTGATATTTAAAAATATGCACAAATCGTCTATAATTGAATTCTTGTATTCTGTTCCCATGTCCGTAATGAACGTCTTCATCGGACCGTACTTCAGAATAAATGATTCAAAGATTGCTTTAGCGACAGTATTAGCGTTCTTATTTGGTACAGGTATGGCAACTAAATACTTAGTTAAGTCACATATTAAAGTGACTGCATACTCGTTACCATTTTCTGATTTTGGTAGTGGACCTATAGTGTCCACTATCACTCTGTCGAAAACATTTATTGGTGTGTCAGTTATTGTTAGTGGGGTCTTGCTATGTTTTGTTATTTTAGCTTTCTGGCATTTTTGACATTTTCGTATATACTCAGTAATATCACGAGTCATATTTTTCCAAAAATAGTGTCTTTTTATTTTTGCTAATGTTTTTGAGATGCCAGTATGACCTCCTTGTATAGGATCGTCATGGTAATTAGACAGAATAGCTTCTTTATCTTTTTGCTTATCAATTAGGGTCACCGGGATGAGTAGCGCTACTCTTAATGTTTTCAATGTTTTATTGCCCAATAATTTGAAAGTATCTATTGAAACATATTCAAAGATGTTTTCCCACGGTGCCACTTTGAGTTGGCTAATTTTATGTATACCGGCTTGCAGTTCAAGCCTTTGGAAAAATTGACCTAAGTCTAGAATTCCATTGGTATATAAATCGCTAACATCAAATCTTGCAGTAATTTTTCTGCCATGTTTGAATATACATAGCATATCTTTTACATGCAATGTCACTACTTTACGTACTTCGTCATTGTTTATGACTTCATATACGTTGGGCCTAGAAGCTGTATTTAAAGATTGCGTAGGCAATTCTTTTTTATTGTTTTCCGCGCGGATTTTCTGTCTTTTCTGATATCTTGTAGTGACTTTCTTTATTGATCCATTTATTTGTTGTAGCTGTTGAATGGTTATTCTTGATAACGCATCCGCTACAAAATTATCTTTACCCTTCAGATATTCGACTGTAAAGTTATATTCCTCTAATTCAAGTCTCATACGCGTTAGCTTTGAGCTCGGATTTACCATTGAGAACAAGTACGTTAATGGTCTGTGATCTGTTTTGACAGTGAAGTGTCTACCATAAATGTATGGTCTGAAATAAGTTATTGCCCAATGAATTGCTGCCAATTCTTGTTCTGTTGTACTTTTATTACTTTCGCCCTTAGTAAACGATCTTGATGCATAAGCAACTGGAAGTTGGAGTCCATTTTTGTTTTGAGTTAAAACTGCTCCACATGCTTGTTTACTTGCATCTGTTATTATGCAAAATTCTTTGCTGAAATCTGGGTATTGTAATAAATTCGGATTTATTAGTGCCGTTTTGAGATGTTCGAAGGCATGCTGACACTCAGCTGTCCATTCGAATTTTACATCTTTTTTACATAATCTTGTTATGTGACGAGCATAGTCGGCAAAGTTTTTGATAAAACGTCTATAGTAATTGCAAAATGCAACGAATCGTCTAGCGCTATCCGCATCATGTGGGACTGGGTAATTTTTAATGACGTCGTATTTTTTGTCGTCAGGTAAGATTCCTTTATCTGTGCATTTGTGTCCCAAAAATGTGACTTCATGCATGAAAAATGAACATTTTTCAGGATGTAATTTAAGATTGTATTTCCTACATTTCTCAAAAACATCAGTTAAGTTTTTGATCATATGTGTTTCGGAACAACCAATGACTATTAAATCATCCATATAAAGGAAAGCTTGTGAAGGTTCTAATCCGGAAAATGCTATAGTCATCATTCTCTGGAAAGAATTTGGCGCTATTTTTAAGCCGAATGGCAATCGCGTGAAGCGATACGAGCCATTGCTTGTTGAGAATGACGTTATATCTCTTGAACTTTCTTCAAGATCAATTTGATGAAAACCAGACATTAAGTCTAGGCATGAGAAGTATTTCGCTCTTCCTAGTTGATCTAAAATATCATCAATTCTAGGTAGCGGAAATTTATCCGACAACAGTTTTTTATTAATTTGACGATAGTCAATTACTAATCGCCATTTTTTCTTGTCAGAACCTGGAAGAGATTTCTTCGGAACTAACAAAGGAGGATTTCTATAATTTTTTATATAAACAGGTTCATCATCCATCAATCTTAGCTTTTGTTTGTAGAAGTTATTGGTAGTGATCGATTCGGTTTCAAGTCCGAATACGTCACTAAACTGGGTGCATAAATTAGTCAATTCGTTTTTGAATTGTGGTGGAAAATTTTTAGCTAATTGAGATAAGACAGTTTTTTCTCTATTTTCTGGATTGTTTTGAACTATGTCGTAGTTCGAAAGTGGTTCATATGACAAATTTTTAATATCTACTACTTGATCGGTACTGGTCGTATTCAGTAATCGGACAAATGCATTTTTGGTTGTTGCAACTGTGTTTGCAACATAAATGCCTTCTTTAATTTCCTGGTTTGGAATTAATATACTATCCTCATCTGAAGATAGGTGAATTTTTCTGACTACTTGGGATCTTGCTGGTAGAATAATGGAGTTATTACCAGAACTGTATGTTATTGGAACATAAATCGGAAAATTTAAATTATTTGGTCTCATTATGAGCCAATCTTCATTTGGTTTGAAATCTAACTGGCAATTGAATTTCTTAATGAAGTCAATGCCTATTATTCCATCACATGGTATTGCGAAATGCAAGTCTACTATATGAAAATCGTGTGGAATTATATATTTACCTGTCTGTATCTCTATTGAAATTAGTCCTTTTGACTGTATTAGTTCTTGGCCTATGCCTTGAATATTAATTTTTTTATTTCCTTGAATATCATGAAAGATATCGGAATTTTCTTTTAGTAGTGAAATATCTGCACCAGTGTCTATCAGAAAGACGAGATTTTTGTTTGTTTCTACATTGAAAAAATTAACGAAAATATTGAGACTAAGATTGATGGTGTGAACTTTATGGTCTACTGTTGAATATCTGAGGGCTGTTGGGAGTTTCCCGAGTTGTTTTGGGTTACTCTTACGCTATTTTGATTATCATTGCTATTGTGGCCTCTATTTGAGTTACCACGTCCTCGATTATTTCCTCTATATTTACCTCCGTTATTATTATTGATATTGGTACTGTTGTGGTTATTGTAATTGTTATTACCACCACGAGAGTTACCTCTGAAATTTCCACGTCCGCGGTTTCCACCGCGCTGTGGACCATTTTTATAATAAAGTACCGTATTTGGTTGTCCAGTCGCTTCCGTGCAACTATTGACAAACTTTGATATGGCATCATTCATTGTGTTGAAGGTGCCGGCCTGCATGATAGTTTTTACTTTATCAATTGTGCAATTCTTTGTCATTGACTTAACTGCATGCTGTGTAGCATAACGTCTTGCTAACTCAAGGGTTAGACCGTCCGCTATGTACGCACCTTCCAAAGCTTTTGTCATCTGCTCAACCTCTGATGTATATTGGTTAGCAGTTTTGTTGCGTTGCTGTAAACTCATCAGCTTGGCTGATAATACTTCTACAGTTTCGCCTTTGACATTGCTTTTTAGTCTGGAAATGACTTCTGATACAGTCGTTTCATTTCCGACTAAGTTTCTGGCGACACCTTTTAGCTTCGTTTTTATTATTGAAACGGCTAATTGTTCGTGTTCGCCTTTTATTGATTCTATAATTTGTAGTACATCTAGAAAACTTGTTAGATTTTCTGCTTTACCATCAAATGGTGGTATAAGCTTTGACGCAGTGTTTATAAAATCAATGTTTGACTGTGAACATTGTGCCATCCTGTCACGGTCGCCATGTAAAGTTGTTCCTTTTGGGTTTTACTGGAGCGTTCGTTGGTGCCGCTCCAGTCTCTTTATTTCAATTAATTTCTTAAAGTAAAGCTGTGTCGCTGTGAAGCAGCGAGTGCAGCCGTTTTACATATTTTTGTATATAATGAAAAGCAACAGAGACGTTGCTGGGGGGCAGAGAGTGTTATGCATACACATATGTATGTATGTAGGCGGTCAGCGTGAGAACGCTGATTTGGCTACTTGGCCGGCGTTACTTATCTTAAGCGATCATATTTCGTCTGCACATGAAGTGTGCAGCGAAAGCCGCGCTACGACAAAGTTGCTGTAATGTGTTTATAATACAACAAAGTGTTGCTGCTCAATGTTTAGGCTATGCACATATGTGTATACACTACAAAACACAAAATCTCATATTGCCACAAAATTTAAAAACAAAATTATTCATATTGAATATCACAAAATTTATAAAATTCATGCAAATTTTGCATGTGAAAAAAATTTCATTTGAGAAAAATATCCATATGAAAAAAAGTCGCCTCTCGGAAAACGAGTCACAAAACCTCTATACGGAAGTGGTTTCGCGCAAGGCATGTTATATGAAAAAAATTTCACATATGAAATTCATATGACCGATGAGTAATA
Source organism: Drosophila immigrans (assembly GCA_963583835.1). Lineage (NCBI taxonomy): Eukaryota > Metazoa > Arthropoda > Insecta > Diptera > Drosophilidae > Drosophila > Drosophila immigrans. Next base: position 36,847,900 of record OY757142.1, read on the forward strand.
TGTTGCCAGCATAGGTCACATATTATATGGATTGATAAAATATTGAATTTAAATGTTTTATTATTAAATTAATGCAACAAAATGCTATATTGCAAAATGGTACTTAACACAAGTGTATCTCCAAAAAAAATGTTTCACTTTTTAAAACAACATCATTTTGATATATTCATAACAGCTATAATTATCACATGTGAAATAAATTGCTTAAGAAATAAAAAATTTACATATGCAAAAAAAGTTTTATTTGAGAAAATTTCTATATGAAAAAAGACTACCTATCGGAAAACGTGTCGCAAAACCTCTATAGGGAGTGGCGTCGCGCAAGGCATGTTATATGAAAAATATTTCACATATGAAATTCATATGACCGTGGAGTAATATATTGCCGGCATAGGTCACATATTATACGGATTGATAAAATATTGAAGTTAAATGTTTTATTATTAAACTAATGCAACAAAATGCTATATTGCAAGATGGTACTCAACACAAGTGTGTCTCAAAAAAAATGTTTCACTTATTAAAACGACATCATTTTGATATATTCATAACAGCTGTAACAATCACATGTGAAATAAATTGCTTAAGAAATAAAAAATTTACATGCAAAAAAAATTTTATTTGAGATAATTTCTATATGAAAAAAGACAACCTTTCGGAAAACGTGTCTCAAAACCTTTGTAGGGAAGTAGTGTCGCGCAAGCAACTTAATATGAAAAAATTTTAACATGTGAAACTCATATGACTGTGAAGTTGTGTGTGTCAAATATAGTAATTTTTCACATGTGAACACACTATCTCATATTGACACAAAATTTAAAAACAAAATATTTCATATTGAATATCATTAAAGTTATAAAAGTCGTGAAAAATTTTCTTGTGAAAAAAATTTCATTTGAGAAAAGTTTCTTATGAAAAAAGTCTACCTTTCGGAAAACGTGTCAGAAAACCTTTGTAGGGAAGTAGTGTCGCGCAAGCAACGATATATGAAAAAATTGTAACATGTGAAACTCATATGACTGTGAAGTGGTGTGTAAAAAATATAGTCATTTTTCAGATGTAAACACAATATCTCATATTGACACAAAATTTAAAAACAAAATAATTCATATTGAATATCACAAAATTTAGAAAATTCACGCAAATTTTGCAAGTGAAAAAAATTTCATTTGAGAAAAAGATCCATATGAAAAAAAGTCGCCTCTCGGAAAACGTGTCACAAAACCTCTATACGGAAGTGGTTTCGCGCAAGGCATGTTATATGAAAATAATTTCACATATGAAATTCATATGACCGATGAGTAATATTTTGCCGGCATAGGTCGCATATTATATGGATTGATAAAATATTGAATTTAAATGTTTTATTATTAATTTAATGCAACATAATGCAATATTGCAAGATGGTAATCAATACAAGTGTGTCTCAAAAAAAATGTTTTACATGTTAAAACTATATCATTTTGATATATTCATAAGAGTTATAAATTTCACATGTGAAGTAAATTGCGTAAGAAATATGAAATTAACATGTGCAAAAAATTTCATTTGAGAAAAAGTTCCATATGAAAAAAAGGCTACCTCTCGGAAAACGTGTCACAAAACCTTTATAGGGGAGTGGCGTCGCGCAAGGCATGTTATATGAAAAAAATTTCACATATGAAATTCATATGACCGTGGAGTAATATAATGCCGGCATAGGTCACATATTATATGGATTGATAAAATATTGAAGTTAAATGTTTTTTTATTAAATGAATGCAACATAATGCAATATTGCAAGATGGTACTCAATACAAGTGTGTCTCAAAAAAAAATGTTTCACATGTTAAAACTACATCATTTCGATATATTCACAAAAGTTATAAATTTCACATGTGAAATAAATTGCTTAAGAAATAAAAAATGTACATGCAAAAAAAGTTTTATTTAAGAAAATTTCTATATGAAAAAAGGCTACATTTCGGAAAACGTGTCACAAAACCTCTATAGGGGAGTGGAGTCGCGCAAGGCATGTTATATGAAAATAATTTCACATATGAAATTCATATGATCGTGGAGTTATATATTGCCGGCATAGGACACATATTATATGGATTGATAAAATAATGAAGTTAAATGTTTTATTATTAAATTAATGCAACATAATGCTATGTTGCAAGATGGTACTCAGTACAAGTGTGTCTCAAAAAAGATGTTTCGTAAATTAAAACAACATCATTTTGATATATTAACAAGAGTTATAAATTTCACATGTGAAATAAATTGCTTAAGAAAAATAAAATTAACATACAAAAAAAGTTTCATTTGAGAAAAAGTTCCATATGAAAAAAAGTCTACCTTTCGGAAAACGTGTCACAAAACCTTTGTAGGGAAGTAGTGTCGCGCAAGCAACGTAATATGAAAAAATTGTAACATGTGAAACTCATATGACTGAGAAGTTGTGTGGGTAAAATATAGTAATTTTTCACATGTAAATACAATATCTCATATTGACACAAAATTTAAAAACAAAATTATTCGTATTGAATATCATTAAAGTTATAAAAGTCATAAAAATTTTGTTGTGAAAAAAATTTCATTTGAGAAAAAGTTTCTTATGAAAAAAGTCTACCTTTCGGAAAACGTGTCACAAAACCTTTGTAGGAAAGTAGTGTAGTGTAATATGAAAAAATTTTAACATGTGAAACTCATATGACAGTGAAGTGGTGTGTGTAAAATATAGTAATTTTTCACATGTAAACACAATATCTCATATTGACACAAAATTTAAAAACAAAATTATTCGTATTGAATATCATTGAAGTTATAAAAGTCATGAAAAATTTACATGTGAAAAAAATTTTCTTTGAAAAAAAGTTTCATATGAAAAAAGTCTACCTTTCGGAAAACGTGTCACAAAACCTTTGTAGGGAAGTAGTTTCGCTCAAGCAACGTAATATGAAAAAATTGTAACATGTGAAACTCATATGACTGAGAAGTTGTGTGTGTAAAATATAGTAATTTTTCACATGTAAATACAATATCTCATATTGACACAAAATTTAAAAACAAAATTATTCGTATTGAATATCATTAAAGTTATAAAAGTCATAAAAATTTTCTTGTGAACAAAATTTCATTTGAGAAAAAGTTTCTTATGAAAAAAGTCTACCTTTCGGAAAACGTGTCACAAAACCTTTGTAGGAAAGTAGTGTAGTGTAATATGAAAAAATTTTAACATGTGAAACTCATATGACAGTGAAGTGGTGTGTGTAAAATATAGTAATTTTTCACATGTAAACACAATATCTCATATTGACACAAAATTTAAAAACAAAATTATTCGTATTGAATATCATTGAAGTTATAAAAGTCATAAAAATTATCATGTGAAAAAATTTTCCTTTAAAAAAAAGTTTCTTATGAAAAAAGTCTACCTTTCGGAAAACGTGTCAGAAAACCTTTGTAGGGAAGTAGTGTCGCGCAAGCAACGATATATGAAAAAATTGTAACATGTGAAACTCATATGACTGTGAAGTGGTGTGTGTAAAATATAGTAATTTTTCACATGTAAACACAATATCTCATATTGCCACAAAATTTAAAAACAAAATTATTCATATTGAATATCATAAAAGTTATAAAAGTCATAAAAATTTTCTTGTGAACAAAATTTCATTTGAGAAAAAGTTTCTTATGAAAAAAGTCTACCTTTCGGAAAACGTGTCACAAAACCTATGTAGGAAAGTAGTGTAGTGTAATATGAAAAAATTTTAACATGTGAAACTCATATGACAGTGAAGTGGTGTGTGTAAAATATAGTAATTTTTCACATGTAAACACAATATCTCATATTGACACAAAATTTAAAAACAAAATTATTCGTATTGAATATCATTGAAGTTATAAAAGTCATAAAAATTATCATGTGAAAAAATTTTCCTTTGAAAAAAAGTTTCTTATGAAAAAAGTCTACCTTTCGGAAAACGTGTCAGAAAACCTTTGTAGGGAAGTAGTGTCGCGCAAGCAACGATATATGAAAAAATTGTAACATGTGAAACTCATATGACTGTGAAGTGGTGTGTGTAAAATATAGTAATTTTTCACATGTAAACACAATATCTCATATTGCCACAAAATTTAAAAACAAAATTATTCATATTGAATATCATAAAATTTATAGAATTCACGCAAATTATGCATGTGAAAAAAATTTCATTTGAGAAAAATTTCATATGAAAAAAAGTCACCTTTCGGAAAACATGTCACAAAACATCTATAGGGGAGTGGTGTATCGCAAGGCATGTTTATGAAAAAAATGTCACATTTGAAATTCATATGACCGATGAGTAATATGTTGCCGGCATTTGTCACATATTATATGGATTGATAAAATAATGAAGTTAAATGTTTTAATTTTAAATTAATGCAACAAAATGCTATATTGCAAGATGGTAATCAATACAAGTGTGTCTCCAAAAAAAAAAAAGTTCACATATTAAAACTACATCATTTTGATATATTCATAAGAGCTATAATTATCACATGTGAAATAAATTGCTTAAGAAATAAAAAATTTACATGCAATAAAAATTTTATTTGAGAAAATTTCTATATGAAAAAAGGCTACCTTTCGGAAAACGTGTCACAAAACCTCTATAGGGGAGTGGAGTCGCGCAAGGCATGTTATATGAAAATAATTTCACATATGAAATTCATATGATCGTGGAGTAATATATTGCCGGCATAGGACACATATAATATGGATTGATAATATAATGAAGTTAAATGTTTTATTATTAAATTAATGCAACATAATGCTATGTTGCAAGATGGTACTCAATACAAGTGTGTCTCAAAAAAGATGTTTCGCAAATTAAAACAACATCATTTTGATATATTAACAAGAGTTATAAATTTCACATGTGAAATAAATTGCTTAAGAAAAATAAAATTAACATGCAAAAAAAGTTTTATTTGAGAAAATTTCTATATGAAAAAAGACTACCTATCGGAAAACGTGTCACAAAACCTCTATAGGGAGTGGCGTCGCGCAAGGCATGTTATATGAAAAATATTTCACATATGAAATTCATATGACCGTGGAGTAATATATTGCCGGCATAGGTCACATATTATACGGATTGATAAAATATTGAAGTTAAATGTTTTATTATTAAACTAATGCAACAAAATGCTATATGGCAAGATGGTACTCAATACAAGTGTGTCTCAAAAAAAATATTTCACATGTTAAAACTACATCATTTTGATATATTAACAAGAGTTATAAATTTCACATGTGAAATAAATTGCTTAAGAAATAAAAAATTTACATGCAAAAAAAATTTTATTTGAGATAATTTCTATATGAAAAAAGACAACCTTTCGGAAAACGTGTCTCAAAACCTTTGTAGGGAAGTAGTGTCGCGCAAGCAACGTAATATGAAAAAATTTTAACATGTGAAACTCATATGACTGTGAAGTTGTGTGTGTCAAATATAGTAATTTTTCACATGTGAACACACTATCTCATATTGACACAAAATTTAAAAACAAAATATTTCATATTGAATATCATTAAAGTTATAAAAGTCGTGAAAAATTTTCTTGTGAAAAAAATTTCATTTGAGAAAAGTTTCTTATGAAAAAAGTCTACCTTTCGGAAAACGTGTCAGAAAACCTTTGTAGGGAAGTAGTGTCGCGCAAGCAACGATATTTGAAAAAATTGTAACATGTGAAACTCATATGACTGTGAAGTGGTGTGTAAAAAATATAGTCATTTTTCAGATGTAAACACAATATCTCATATTGACACAAAATTTAAAAACAAAATAATTCATATTGAATATCACAAAATTTAGAAAATTCACGCAAATTTTGCAAGTGAAAAAAATTTCATTTGAGAAAAAGATCCATATGAAAAAAAGTCGCCTCTCGGAAAACGTGTCACAAAACCTCTATACGGAAGTGGTTTCGCGCAAGGCATGTTATATGAAAATAATTTCACATATGAAATTCATATGACCGATGAGTAATATTTTGCCGGCATAGGTCGCATATTATATGGATTGATAAAATATTGAATTTAAATGTTTTATTATTAAATGAATGCAACATAATGCAATATTGCAAGATGGTAATCAATACAAGTGTGTCTCAAAAAAAATGTTTTACATGTTAAAACTATATCATTTTGATATATTCATAAGAGTTATAAATTTCACATGTGAAGTAAATTGCGTAAGAAATATGAAATTAACATGTGAAAAAAATTTCATTTGAGAAAAAGTTCCATATGAAAAAAAGGCTACCTCTCGGAAAACGTGTCACAAAACCTTTATAGGGGAGTGGCGTCGCGCAAGGCATGTTATATGAAAAAAATTTCACATATGAAATTCATATGACCGTGGAGTAATATAATGCCGGCATAGGTCACATATTATATGGATTGATAAAATATTGAAGTTAAATGTTTTTTTATTAAATGAATGCAACATAATGCAATATTGCAAGATGGTACTCAATACAAGTGTGTCTCAAAAAAAAATGTTTCACATGTTAAAACTACATCATTTCGATATATTCACAAAAGTTATAAATTTCACATGTGAAATAAATTGCTTAAGAAATAAAAAATGTACATGCAAAAAAAGTTTTATTTAAGAAAATTTCTATATGAAAAAAGGCTACATTTCGGAAAACGTGTCACAAAACCTCTATAGGGGAGTGGAGTCGCGCAAGGCATGTTATATGAAAATAATTTCACATATGAAATTCATATGATCGTGGAGTTATATATTGCCGGCATAGGACACATATTATATGGATTGATAAAATAATGAAGTTAAATGTTTTATTATTAAATTAATGCAACATAATGCTATGTTGCAAGATGGTACTCAGTACAAGTGTGTCTCAAAAAAGATGTTTCGTAAATTAAAACAACATCATTTTGATATATTAACAAGAGTTATAAATTTCACATGTGAAATAAATTGCTTAAGAAAAATAAAATTAACATACAAAAAAAGTTTCATTTGAGAAAAAGTTCCATATGAAAAAAAGTCTACCTTTCGGAAAACGTGTCACAAAACCTTTGTAGGGAAGTAGTGTCGCGCAAGCAACGTAATATGAAAAAATTGTAACATGTGAAACTCATATGACTGAGAAGTTGTGTGGGTAAAATATAGTAATTTTTCACATGTAAATACAATATCTCATATTGACACAAAATTTAAAAACAAAATTATTCGTATTGAATATCATTAAAGTTATAAAAGTCATAAAAATTTTGTTGTGAAAAAAATTTCATTTGAGAAAAAGTTTCTTATGAAAAAAGTCTACCTTTCGGAAAACGTGTCACAAAACCTTTGTAGGAAAGTAGTGTAGTGTAATATGAAAAAATTTTAACATGTGAAACTCATATGACAGTGAAGTGGTGTGTGTAAAATATAGTAATTTTTCACATGTAAACACAATATCTCATATTGACACAAAATTTAAAAACAAAATTATTCGTATTGAATATCATTGAAGTTATAAAAGTCATGAAAAATTTACATGTGAAAAAAATTTTCTTTGAAAAAAAGTTTCATATGAAAAAAGTCTACCTTTCGGAAAACGTGTCACAAAACCTTTGTAGGGAAGTAGTTTCGCTCAAGCAACGTAATATGAAAAAATTGTAACATGTGAAACTCATATGACTGAGAAGTTGTGTGTGTAAAATATAGTAATTTTTCACATGTAAATACAATATCTCATATTGACACAAAATTTAAAAACAAAATTATTCGTATTGAATATCATTAAAGTTATAAAAGTCATAAAAATTTTCTTGTGAACAAAATTTCATTTGAGAAAAAGTTTCTTATGAAAAAAGTCTACCTTTCGGAAAACGTGTCACAAAACCTTTGTAGGAAAGTAGTGTAGTGTAATATGAAAAAATTTTAACATGTGAAACTCATATGACAGTGAAGTGGTGTGTGTAAAATATAGTAATTTTTCACATGTAAACACAATATCTCATATTGACACAAAATTTAAAAACAAAATTATTCGTATTGAATATCATTGAAGTTATAAAAGTCATAAAAATTATCATGTGAAAAAATTTTCCTTTAAAAAAAAGTTTCTTATGAAAAAAGTCTACCTTTCGGAAAACGTGTCAGAAAACCTTTGTAGGGAAGTAGTGTCGCGCAAGCAACGATATATGAAAAAATTGTAACATGTGAAACTCATATGACTGTGAAGTGGTGTGTGTAAAATATAGTAATTTTTCACATGTAAACACAATATCTCATATTGCCACAAAATTTAAAAACAAAATTATTCATATTGAATATCATAAAAGTTATAAAAGTCATAAAAATTTTCTTGTGAACAAAATTTCATTTGAGAAAAAGTTTCTTATGAAAAAAGTCTACCTTTCGGAAAACGTGTCACAAAACCTATGTAGGAAAGTAGTGTAGTGTAATATGAAAAAATTTTAACATGTGAAACTCATATGACAGTGAAGTGGTGTGTGTAAAATATAGTAATTTTTCACATGTAAACACAATATCTCATATTGACACAAAATTTAAAAACAAAATTATTCGTATTGAATATCATTGAAGTTATAAAAGTCATAAAAATTATCATGTGAAAAAATTTTCCTTTGAAAAAAAGTTTCTTATGAAAAAAGTCTACCTTTCGGAAAACGTGTCAGAAAACCTTTGTAGGGAAGTAGTGTCGCGCAAGCAACGATATATGAAAAAATTGTAACATGTGAAACTCATATGACTGTGAAGTGGTGTGTGTAAAATATAGTAATTTTTCACATGTAAACACAATATCTCATATTGCCACAAAATTTAAAAACAAAATTATTCATATTGAATATCATAAAATTTATAGAATTCACGCAAATTATGCATGTGAAAAAAATTTCATTTGAGAAAAATTTCATATGAAAAAAAGTCACCTTTCGGAAAACATGTCACAAAACATCTATAGGGGAGTGGTGTATCGCAAGGCATGTTTATGAAAAAAATGTCACATTTGAAATTCATATGACCGATGAGTAATATGTTGCCGGCATTTGTCACATATTATATGGATTGATAAAATAATGAAGTTAAATGTTTTAATTTTAAATTAATGCAACAAAATGCTATATTGCAAGATGGTAATCAATACAAGTGTGTCTCCAAAAAAAAAAAAGTTCACATATTAAAACTACATCATTTTGATATATTCATAAGAGCTATAATTATCACATGTGAAATAAATTGCTTAAGAAATAAAAAATTTACATGCAATAAAAATTTTATTTGAGAAAATTTCTATATGAAAAAAGGCTACCTTTCGGAAAACGTGTCACAAAACCTCTATAGGGGAGTGGAGTCGCGCAAGGCATGTTATATGAAAATAATTTCACATATGAAATTCATATGATCGTGGAGTAATATATTGCCGGCATAGGACACATATAATATGGATTGATAATATAATGAAGTTAAATGTTTTATTATTAAATTAATGCAACATAATGCTATGTTGCAAGATGGTACTCAATACAAGTGTGTCTCAAAAAAGATGTTTCGCAAATTAAAACAACATCATTTTGATATATTAACAAGAGTTATAAATTTCACATGTGGAATAAATTGCTTAAGAAAAATAAAATTAACATGCAAAAAAAGTTTTATTTGAGAAAATTTCTATATGAAAAAAGACTACCTATCGGAAAACGTGTCACAAAACCTCTATAGGGAGTGGCGTCGCGCAAGGCATGTTATATGAAAAATATTTCACATATGAAATTCATATGACCGTGGAGTAATATATTGCCGGCATAGGTCACATATTATACGGATTGATAAAATATTGAAGTTAAATGTTTTATTATTAAACTAATGCAACAAAATGCTATATGGCAAGATGGTACTCAATACAAGTGTGTCTCAAAAAAAATATTTCACATGTTAAAACTACATCATTTTGATATATTAACAAGAGTTATAAATTTCACATGTGAAATAAATTGCTTAAGAAATAAAAAATTTACATGCAAAAAAAATTTTATTTGAGATAATTTCTATATGAAAAAAGACAACCTTTCGGAAAACGTGTCTCAAAACCTTTGTAGGGAAGTAGTGTCGCGCAAGCAACGTAATATGAAAAAATTTTAACATGTGAAACTCATATGACTGTGAAGTTGTGTGTGTCAAATATAGTAATTTTTCACATGTGAACACACTATCTCATATTGACACAAAATTTAAAAACAAAATATTTCATATTGAATATCATTAAAGTTATAAAAGTCGTGAAAAATTTTCTTGTGAAAAAAATTTCATTTGAGAAAAGTTTCTTATGAAAAAAGTCTACCTTTCGGAAAACGTGTCAGAAAACCTTTGTAGGGAAGTAATGTCGCGCAAGCAACGATATTTGAAAAAATTGTAACATGTGAAACTCATATGACTGTGAAATGGTGTGTAAAAAATATAGTCATTTTTCAGATGTAAACACAATATCTCATATTGACACAAAATTTAAAAACAAAATAATTCATATTGAATATCACAAAATTTAGAAAATTCACGCAAATTTTGCAAGTGAAAAAAATTTCATTTGAGAAAAAGATCCATATGAAAAAAAGTCGCCTCTCGGAAAACGTGTCACAAAACCTCTATACGGAAGTGGTTTCGCGCAAGGCATGTTATATGAAAATAATTTCACATATGAAATTCATATGACCGATGAGTAATATTTTGCCGGCATAGGTCGCATATTATATGGATTGATAAAATATTGAATTTAAATGTTTTATTATTAAATGAATGCAACATAATGCAATATTGCAAGATGGTAATCAATACAAGTGTGTCTCAAAAAAAATGTTTTACATGTTAAAACTATATCATTTTGATATATTCATAAGAGTTATAAATTTCACATGTGAAGTAAATTGCGTAAGAAATATGAAATTAACATGTGAAAAAAATTTCATTTGAGAAAAAGTTCCATATGAAAAAAAGGCTACCTCTCGGAAAACGTGTCACAAAACCTTTATAGGGGAGTGGCGTCGCGCAAGGCATGTTATATGAAAAAAATTTCACATATGAAATTCATATGACCGTGGAGTAATATAATGCCGGCATAGGTCACATATTATATGGATTGATAAAATATTGAAGTTAAATGTTTTTTTATTAAATGAATGCAACATAATGCAATATTGCAAGATGGTACTCAATACAAGTGTGTCTCAAAAAAAAATGTTTCACATGTTAAAACTACATCATTTCGATATATTCACAAAAGTTATAAATTTCACATGTGAAATAAATTGCTTAAGAAATAAAAAATGTACATGCAAAAAAAGTTTTATTTAAGAAAATTTCTATATGAAAAAAGGCTACATTTCGGAAAACGTGTCACAAAACCTCTATAGGGGAGTGGAGTCGCGCAAGGCATGTTATATGAAAATAATTTCACATATGAAATTCATATGATCGTGGAGTTATATATTGCCGGCATAGGACACATATTATATGGATTGATAAAATAATGAAGTTAAATGTTTTATTATTAAATTAATGCAACATAATGCTATGTTGCAAGATGGTACTCAATACAAGTGTGTCTCAAAAAAGATGTTTCGTAAATTAAAACAACATCATTTTGATATATTAACAAGAGTTATAAATTTCACATGTGAAATAAATTGCTTAAGAAAAATAAAATTAACATACAAAAAAAGTTTTATTTGAGAAAATTTCTATATGAAAAAAGACTACCTATCGGAAAACGTGTCACAAAACCTTTGTAGGGAAGTAGTGTCGCGCAAGCAACGTAATATGAAAAAATTGTAACATGTGAAACTCATATGACTGAGAAGTTGTGTGTGTAAAATATAGTAATTTTTCACATGTAAACACAATAAATCATATTGACACAAAATTTAAAAACAAAATTATTCATATTGAATATCATTAAAGTTATAAAAGTCGTGAAAAATTTTCTTGTGAAAAAAATTTCATTTGAGAAAAGTTTCTTATGAAAAAAGTCTACCTTTCGGAAAACGTGTCAGAAAACCTTTGTAGGGAAGTAGTGTCGCGCAAGCAACGATATTTGAAAAAATTGTAACATGTGAAACTCATATGACTGTGAAGTGGTGTGTAAAAAATATAGTCATTTTTCAGATGTAAACACAATATCTCATATTGACACAAAATTTAAAAACAAAATAATTCATATTGAATATCACAAAATTTAGAAAATTCACGCAAATTTTGCAAGTGAAAAAAATTTCATTTGAGAAAAAGATCCATATGAAAAAAAGTCGCCTCTCGGAAAACGTGTCACAAAACCTCTATACGGAAGTGGTTTCGCGCAAGGCATGTTATATGAAAATAATTTCACATATGAAATTCATATGACCGATGAGTAATATTTTGCCGGCATAGGTCGCATATTATATGGATTGATAAAATATTGAATTTAAATGTTTTATTATTAAATGAATGCAACATAATGCAATATTGCAAGATGGTAATCAATACAAGTGTGTCTCAAAAAAAATGTTTTACATGTTAAAACTATATCATTTTGATATATTCATAAGAGTTATAAATTTCACATGTGAAGTAAATTGCGTAAGAAATATGAAATTAACATGTGAAAAAAATTTCATTTGAGAAAAAGTTCCATATGAAAAAAAGGCTACCTCTCGGAAAACGTGTCACAAAACCTTTATAGGGGAGTGGCGTCGCGCAAGGCATGTTATATGAAAAAAATTTCACATATGAAATTCATATGACCGTGGAGTAATATAATGCCGGCATAGGTCACATATTATATGGATTGATAAAATATTGAAGTTAAATGTTTTTTTATTAAATGAATGCAACATAATGCAATATTGCAAGATGGTACTCAATACAAGTGTGTCTCAAAAAAAAATGTTTCACATGTTAAAACTACATCATTTCGATATATTCACAAAAGTTATAAATTTCACATGTGAAATAAATTGCTTAAGAAATAAAAAATGTACATGCAAAAAAAGTTTTATTTAAGAAAATTTCTATATGAAAAAAGGCTACATTTCGGAAAACGTGTCACAAAACCTCTATAGGGGAGTGGAGTCGCGCAAGGCATGTTATATGAAAATAATTTCACATATGAAATTCATATGATCGTGGAGTTATATATTGCCGGCATAGGACACATATTATATGGATTGATAAAATAATGAAGTTAAATGTTTTATTATTAAATTAATGCAACATAATGCTATGTTGCAAGATGGTACTCAATACAAGTGTGTCTCAAAAAAGATGTTTCGTAAATTAAAACAACATCATTTTGATATATTAACAAGAGTTATAAATTTCACATGTGAAATAAATTGCTTAAGAAAAATAAAATTAACATACAAAAAAAGTTTTATTTGAGAAAATTTCTATATGAAAAAAGACTACCTATCGGAAAACGTGTCACAAAACCTTTGTAGGGAAGTAGTGTCGCGCAAGCAACGTAATATGAAAAAATTGTAACATGTGAAACTCATATGACTGAGAAGTTGTGTGTGTAAAATATAGTAATTTTTCACATGTAAATACAATATCTCATATTGACACAAAATTTAAAAACAAAATTATTCGTATTGAATATCATTAAAGTTATAAAAGTCATAAAAATTTTGTTGTGAAAAAAATTTCATTTAAGAAAAAGTTTCTTATGAAAAAAGTCTACCTTTCGGAAAACGTGTCACAAAACCTTTGTAGGAAAGTAGTGTAGTGTAATATGAAAAAATTTTAACATGTGAAACTCATATGACAGTGAAGTGGTGTGTGTAAAATATAGTAATTTTTCACATGTAAACACAATATCTCATATTGACACAAAATTTAAAAACAAAATTATTCGTATTGAATATCATTGAAGTTATAAAAGTCATGAAAAATTTACATGTGAAAAAAATTTTCTTTGAAAAAAAGTTTCTTATGAAAAAAGTCTACCTTTCGGAAAACGTGTCAGAAAACCTTTGTAGGGAAGTAGTGTCGCGCAAGCAACGATATATGAAAAAATTGTAACATGTGAAACTCATATGACTGTGAAGTGGTGTGTGTAAAATATAGTAATTATACCCGCTACCCATAGGGTAGAAGGGTATTATGACTTAGTGCCAACAGAAAATGTATGTAACAGGCAGAAGGAGGCATCTCCGACCACATAAACTATATATATTCTTGATCAGTGTCAACAGCCGAGACGATATAGCCATGTCCGTCTGTCCGTCTGTCCGTCTGTCCGTCTGTATGAACACCTAGATCTCAGAGACTATAAGAGCTAGAGCTACCAAATTTGGGGACAGTACTCCTATAGGTCCTACGCAGATCAAGTTTATTTCAAAAGTGGGATGCCACGCCCCTTTCCGCCCCTAAAAGACTGTAAAAGCCGTAATAATAGACCTAGAGCATTGAATTTTGGTATGCATAATAATAATTATATTCTCAATGATTCCTGTGAATTTGGTTGAAATCGAATGAAAAACAAGGAAGTTATTAAAGAATCAATTTTATATGCAAAATTCACTTGCAGCTGCCCGCGCTTTGTTTGTTAAGTTGACAGTGTGACCATAGCGGTGTTGTGTATTTTACCCGTTTTTTTCAAATATATACAAAAATTAAGTTTTAGTATATTTGGTATATTTTTTGTTAAAATATCATTTATGTTTTTTGTTTTCTCTCGAAATGGGTTGCGGGTATCATACGGTCGAGCACTCTCGACTGTAGCTTTCTTACTTGTTTTTCACATGTAAACACAATATCTCATATTGCCACAAAATTTAAAAACAAAATTATTCATATTGAATATCATAAAATTTATAGAATTCACGCAAATTATGCATGTGAAAAAAATTTCATTTGAGAAAAATTTCATTTGAAAAAAAGTCACCTTTCGGAAAACATGTCACAAAACATCTATAGGGGAGTGGTGTATCGCAAGGCATGTTTATGAAAAAAATGTCACATTTGAAATTCATATGACCGATGAGTAATATGTTGCCGGCATTTGTCACATATTATATGGATTGATAAAATAATGAAGTTAAATGTTTTAATTTTAAATTAATGCAACAAAATGCTATATTGCAAGATGGTAATCAATACAAGTGTGTCTCCAAAAAAAAAAAAGTTCACATATTAAAACTACATCATTTTGATATATTCATAAGAGCTATAATTATCACATGTGAAATAAATTGCTTAAGAAATAAAAAATTTACATGCAATAAAAATTTTATTTGAGAAAATTTCTATATGAAAAAAGGCTACCTTTCGGAAAACGTGTCACAAAACCTCTATAGGGGAGTGGAGTCGCGCAAGGCATGTTATATGAAAATAATTTCACATATGAAATTCATATGATCGTGGAGTAATATATTGCCGGCATAGGACACATATAATATGGATTGATAATATAATGAAGTTAAATGTTTTATTATTAAATTAATGCAACATAATGCTATGTTGCAAGATGGTACTCAATACAAGTGTGTCTCAAAAAAGATGTTTCGCAAATTAAAACAACATCATTTTGATATATTAACAAGAGTTATAAATTTCACATGTGAAATAAATTGCTTAAGAAAAATAAAATTTACATGCAAAAAAAGTTTTATTTGAGAAAATTTCTATATGAAAAAAGACTACCTTTCGGAAAACGTGTCACAAAACCTTTGTAGGGAAGTAGTGTCGCGCAAGCAACGTAATATGATAAAATTTTAACATGTGAAACTCATATGACTGTGAAGTTGTGTGTGTAAAATATAGTAATTTTTCACATGTAAACACAATATCTCATCTTGACACAAAATTTAAAAACAAAATTATTCGTATTAAATATCATTAAAGTTATAAAAATCAAGAAAAATTTACATGTGAAAAAAATATTCTTTGAAAAAAAGTTTCATATGAAAAAAGTCTACCTTTCGGAAAACGTGTCACAAAACCTTTGTAGAGAAGTAGCGTCGCGCAAGCAACGTAATATGAAAAAATTTTAACATGTGAAACTCATATGACTGTGAAGTGGTGTGTGTAAAATATAGTAATTTTTCACATGTAAACACAATAAATCATATTGACACAAAATTTAAAAGCAAAATTATTCATATTGAATATCATTAAAGTTATAAAAGTCATAAAAATTATCTTATGAAAAAAATTTCATTTGAGAAAAAGTTTCTTATGAAAAAAGTCTACCTTTCGGAAAACGTGTCAGAAAACCTTTGTAGGGAAGTAGTGTCGCACAAGCATCGTAATATGAAAAAATTGTAACATGTGAAACTCATGTGACTGTGAAGTGGTGTGTGTAAAATATAGTGATTTTTCACATGTAAACACAATATCTCATATTGACACAAAATTTAAAAACAAAATTATTCATATTGAAAATCATAAAATTTATAAAAGTCATGCAAATTTTGCATATGAAAAAAATTTCCTTTGAGAAAAAGTTTCATATGAAAAATGGTCACCTTTCGGAAAACGTGTCACAAAACCTGTATGGAGGATTGGTGTCGCGCAAGGCATGATATTTGAAAAACATTTCACATATGAAATTCATTTGACCGTGGAGTAATATGTTGCCGGCATTTCTCACATATTATATGGATTGATAAAATATTGAAGTTAAATGTTTTTTTATTAAATTAATGCAATATTATGCAATATTGCAAGATGGTAATCAATACAAGTGTTTCTCAAAAAAAATGTTTCACATATTAAAACTACATCATTTTGATATATTCATAAGAGTTATAAATTTCACATGTGAAATAAATTGCTTAAGAAAAATAAAATTTACATGCAAAAAAAGTTTTATTTGAGAAAATTTCTATATGAAAAAAGACTACCTTTCGGAAAACGTGTCACAAAACCTTTGTAGGGAAGTAGTGTCGCGCAAGCAACGTAATATGAAAAAATTGTAACATGTGAAACTCATATGACTGTGAAGTTGTGTGTGTAAAATATAGTAATTTTTCACATGTAAACACAATATCTCATATTGACACAAAATTTAAAAACAAAATTATTCGTATTGAATATCATTAAAGTTATAAAAGTCATAAAAATGTTCTTGTGAAAAAAATTTCATTTGAGAAAAAGTTTCTTATGAAAAAAGTCTACCTTTCGGAAAACGTGTCACAAAACCTTTGTAGGAAAGTAGTGTAGTGTAATATGAAAAATTTTTAACATGTGAAACTCATATGACTGTGAAGTGGTGTGTGTAAAATATAGTAATTGTTCACATGTAAATACAATATCTCATATTGACACAAAATTTAAAAACAAAATTATTCGTATTGAATATCATTGAAGTTATAAAAGTCATGAAAAATTTACATGTGAAAAAAATTTTCTTTGAAAAAAAGTTTCATATGAAAAAAGTCTACCTTTCGGAAAACGTGTCACAAAACCTTTGTAGGGAAGTAGTTTCGCTCAAGCAACGTAATATGAAAAAATTTTAACATGTGAAACTCATATGACTGTGAAGTGTTGTGTGTCAACTATAGTAATTTTTCACATGTGAACAC
The DNA here is from genome assembly GCA_963583835.1 of Drosophila immigrans. NCBI lineage: Eukaryota > Metazoa > Arthropoda > Insecta > Diptera > Drosophilidae > Drosophila > Drosophila immigrans. The sequence goes on from OY757142.1 coordinate 36,865,475, forward strand.
AATATCTCATATTGACACAAAATCTAAAAACAAAATAATTCATATTGAATATCATTAAAGTTATAAAAGTCATGAAAAATTAACATGTGAAAAAATTTTCCTTTGAAAAAAAGTTTCTTATAAAAAAAGTCTTCCTTTCGGAAAACGTGTCACAAAACCTTTGTAGGGAAGTAGTGTCGCGCAAGCAACGTAAAATGAAAAAATTGTAACATGTGAAACTCATATGACTGTGAAGTGGTGTGTGTAAAATATAGTAATTTTTCATATGTAAACACAATAAATCATATTGACACAAATATTAAAAACAAAATTATTCGTATTGAATATCATTAAAGTTATAAAAGTCAAGCAAATTTTGCATATGAAAAAAATTTCCTTTGAGAAAAAGTTTCATATGAAAAAAGGTCACCTTTCGGAAAACGTGTCAAAAAACCTCTATTGAGGAGTGGTGTCGCGCAAGGCATGTTATATGAAAAATATTTCACATATGAAATTCATATGACCGTGGAGTAATATATTGCCGGCATAGGTCACATTTTATATGGATTGATAAAATATTGAAGTTAAATGTTTTATTATTAAATTAATGCAACATAATGCAATATAACAAGATGGTAATCAATACAAGTGTGTCTCCAAAAAAAATGTTTCACAAATTAAAACTATATCATTTTGATATATTCATAAGAGCTATAATTATCACTTGTGAAATAAATTGCTTAAGAAATAAAAAATGTACATGCAAACAAAATTTTATTTGAGAATATATCTATATAAAAAAGTCTTCCTTTCGGAAAACGTGTCACAAAACCTTTGTAGGGAAGTAGTGTCGCGCAAGCAACAATATATGAAAAAATTGAACCATGTGAAACTCATATGACTGTGAAGTCGTGTGTGTAAAATATAGTAATTTTTCATATGTAAACACAATAAATCATATTGACACAAATATTAAAAACAAAATTATTCGTATTGAATATCAATAAAGTTATAAAAGTCAAACAAATTTTGCATATGAAAAAAATTTCCTTTGAGAAAAAGTTTCATATGAAAAAAGGTCACCTTTCGGAAAACGTGTCAAAAAACCTCTATTGAGGAGTAGTGTCGCGCAAGGCATGTTATTTGAAAAAAATTTCACATATGAAATTCATATGACCGTGGAGTAATATGTTGCCGGCATAGGTCACATTTTATATGGATTGATAAAATATTGAAGTTAAATGTTTTATTATTAAATTAATGCAACATAATGCAATATAACAAGATGGTAATCAATACAAGTGTGTCTCCAAAAAAAATGTTTCACAAATTAAAACTATATCATTTTGATATATTCATAAGAGCTATAATTATCACTTGTGAAATAAATTGCTTAAGAAATAAAAAATGTACATGCAAACAAAATTTTATTTGAGAATATATCTATATAAAAAAGGCTACCTTTCGGAAAACGTGTCACAAAACCTTTGTAGGGAAGTAGTGTCGCGCAAGCAACAATATATGAAAAAATTGAACCATGTGAAACTCATATGACTGTGAAGTCGTGTGTGTAAAATATAGTAATTTTTCACATGTAAACACAATAAATCATATTGACACAAATATTAAAAACAAAATTATTCGTATTGAATATCATTAAAGTTATAAAAGTCATGCAAATTTTGCATATGAAAAAAATTTCCTTTGAGAAAAAGTTTCATTTGAAAAAAGGTCACCTTTCGGAAAACGTGTCAAAAAACCTCTATTGAGGAGTGGTGTCGCGCAAGGCATGTTATTTGAAAAAAATTTCACATATGAAATTCATATGACCGTGGAGTAATATGTTGCCGGCATAGGTCACATATTATATGGATTGATAAAATATTGAAGTTAAATGTTTTATTATTAAAATATTGCAACAAAATGCTATATTGCAAGATGGTACTCAATACAAGTGTGTCTCCAAAAATAATATTTCACATGTTAAAAGTATATCATTTTGATATATTCATAAGAGCTATAATTATAACATGTGAAATAAATTGCTTAAGAAATAAAAAATTTACATCCAAAAAAAATTTTATTTGAGAAAATTTCTATATGGAAAACGCTACCTTTCGGAAAACGTGTCACTAAACCTTTGTAGGGAAGTAGTGTCGCGCAAGCAACGAAATATGAAAAAATTGTAACATGTGAAACTCATATGAGTGTGAAGTGGTGTGTGTAAAATATAGTAATTTTTCAGATGTAAACACAATATCTCATATTGACACAAAATTTAAAAACAAAATTATTCATATTGAATATCATTAAAGTTATAAAAGTCATAAAAATTTTCTTGTGAAAAAAATTTCATTTGAGAAAAAGTTTCTTATGAAAAAAGTCTACCTTTCGGAAAACGTGTCAGAAAACCTTTGTAGGGAAGTAGTGTCGCAGAAGCATCGTAATATGAAATAATTTGAGCATGTGAAACTCATATGATTGTGAAATGGTGTGTGTAAAATATAGTAATTTTTCACATGTAAACACAATAAATCATATTGACACAAAATTTAAAAACAAAATTATTCATATTGAATATCATAAAATTTATAAAAGTCATGCAAATTTTGCATATGAAAAAAATTTCCTTTGAGAAAAAGTTTCATATGAAAAATGGTCACCTTTCGGAAAACGTGTCACAAAACCTCTATGGAGGAGTGGTATCGCGCAAGGCATGATATATGAAAAAAATTTCACATATGAAATTCATATGACCGTGGAGTAATATGTTGCCGGCATAGGTCACATATTATATGGATTGATAAAATATTGAAGTTAAATGTTTTATTATTAAATTAATGCAACATAATGCAATATTGCAAGATGGTGATCAATACAAGTGTGTCTCAAAAAAAATGTTTCACAAATTAAAACAATATCATTTTGATATATTCATAAGAGCTATAATTATCACTTGTGAAATAAATTGCTTAAGAAATAAAATATTTACATGCAAAAAAAATTTTATTTAAGAAAATATCTATATGAAAAAAGGCTACCTTTCAGAAAACATGTCACAAAACCTCTATAGGGGAGTGGCGTCGCGCAAGGCATGTTATATGAAAAATATTTCACATACGAAATTCATATGACCGTGGAGTAATATATTGCCGGCATAAGTCACATATTATATGGATTGATAAAATATTGAAGTTAAATGTTTTATTATTAAATTAATGCAACATAATGCAATATTGCAAGATGGTAATCAATACAAGTGTGTCTCAAAAAAAATGTTTCACAAATTAAAACAATATCATTTTGATATATTCATAAGAGCTATAATTATCACTTGTGAAATAAATTGATTAAGAAATAAAAAATTTACATGCAATAAAAATTTTATTTGAGAAAATTTCTATATGAAAAAAGGCTACCTTTCGGAAAACGTGTCACAAAACCTCTATAAGGAAGTGGCATCGCGCAAGGCATGTTATATGATAAAAATTTCACATATGAAATTCATATGACCGTGGAGTAATATGTTGCCGGCATAGGTCACATATTATATAAATTGATAAAATATTGAAGTTAAATGTTTTATTATTAAATTAATGCAACAAAATGCTATATGGCAAGATGGTTCTCAATACAAGTGTGTCTAAAAAAAAATATTTCACATGTTAAAACTACATAATTTTGATATATTCATAAGAGTTATAACCATCACATGTGAAATAAATTGCTTAAGAAATAAAAAATTTACATGCAAAAAAAATTTTGTTTGAGATAATTTCTATATGAAAAAAGGGTACCTTTCGGAAAACGTGTCACTAAACCTTTGTAGGGAAGTAGTGTCGCGCAAGCAACGAAATATGAAAAAATTGTAACATGTGAAACTCATATGAGTGTGAAGTGGTGTGTGTAAAATATAGTAATTTTTCACATGTAAACACAATATCTCATATTGACACAATATTTAAAAACAAAATTATTCATATTGAATATCATTAAAGTTATAAAAGTCATGCAAATTTTGCATATGAAAAAAATTTCCTTTGAGAAAAACCTTCATATGAAAAAAGGTCACCTTTCGGAAAACGTGTCACAAAACCTCTATGGAGGAGTGGTGTCGCGCAAGGCATGATATATGAAAAACATTTCACATATGAAATTCATATGACCGTGGAGTAATATGTTGCCGGCATAGGTCACATATTATATGGATTGATAAAATATTGAAGTTAAATGTTTTATTATTAAAATAATGCAACAAAATGCTATATTGCAAGATGGTACTCAATACAAGTGTGTCTCCAAAAAAAATGTTTCACATATTAAAACTACATCATTTTGATATATTCATAAGAGTTATAAATTTCACATGTGAAATAAATATCTTAAGAAATATAAAATTAACATGTGAAAAAAAATTTTATTTGAGAATATTTCTTAATGAAAAAGGCTACCTTTCGGAAAACGTGTCACAAAACCTTTGTAGGGAAGTAGCGTCGCGCAAGCAACGAAATATGAAAAAATTTTAAGATGTGAAACTCATATGATTGTGAAGTGGTGTGTGTTAAATATAGTAATTTTTCAGGTGTAAACTGTAAAGTTGTTCCTTTTGGGTTTTACTGGAGCGTTCGTTGGTGCCGCTCCAGTCTCTTTATTTCAATTAATTTCTTAAAGTAAAGCTGTGTCGCTGTGAAGCAGCGAGTGCAGCCGTTTTACATATTTTTGTATATAATGAAAAGCAACAGAGACGTTGCTGGGGGGCAGAGAGTGTTATGCATACACATATGTATGTATGTAGGCGGTCAGCGTGAGAACGCTGATTTGGCTACTTGGCCGGCGTTACTTATCTTAAGCGATCATATTTCGTCTGCACATGAAGTGTGCAGCGAAAGCCGCGCTACGACAAAGTTGCCGTAATGTGTTTATAATACAACAAAGTGTTGCTGCTCAATGTTTAGGCTATGCGCATATGTGTATATACTACATCTCCCTCCTTTTGAAAAATAACGTAATTATATGGAGTTATTTTAATTCTTATTATTTCTCTTATTTATTTTTTTTTTTTTACTTTTATTATTATATACATTTTTTTTTTTTTTTTTTGTGTATACTTAATAACGTTTAAGAAAATGGAATGACAAAAAGTATTTATTGAAAATATTCAATATATGTATATATTAACGTACGCATTTTTATTTTTATTTATTTAAATCTGTATTTCTTATGTATGGCCATACTAAATGTTATTATGAAATAAAAAGTTTTAATCTATCCTTATGAACTGTCTGTTTTTTGTTTTTGTTACTAACTATTATAATATTATTTCTATATCCTATTTCCGTTACTTTGTACGGATGACCTGTTTCATTTCTTAATAAAACTTTATCTCCTACAGTTATGTCTATATTGTTTACTTTTTTATCATATAGTTCCTTATTTTTATTCTTATGCTCTTCTATCATTATCCTAGCTCTTTTATATGCTACTTCTAATCTTTATTTACTTTCTTTAGCATAATCATCTATGTTATATATTGCTTCTATGCTATCTATGCTATTAAATTCTTTTGGTAAATTATTTGTTTTACCAAACACTAGCTCATATGGACAATAATTATGTGCCATAGAGGGGGTCGTGTTGAAACAAAAGACAAAATATTGAAGCCATTCGTCCCAATCAGTTTTATCAACTGATATATATGAACGTATGTATTCATTGAAAGTTCTGTGACTTCTTTCTATTGTTCCTACTGTCTGGTGGTGGTGTGCTGTAGATGTAATATTTTTGATATTTAAAAATATGCACAAATCGTCTATAATTGAATTCTTGTATTCTGTTCCCATGTCCGTAATGAACGTCTTCATCGGACCGTACTTCAGAATAAATGATTCAAAGATTGCTTTAGCGACAGTATTAGCGTTCTTATTTGGTACAGGTATGGCAACTAAATACTTAGTTAAGTCACATATTAAAGTGACTGCATACTCGTTACCATTTTCTGATTTTGGTAGTGGACCTATAGTGTCCACTATCACTCTGTCGAAAACATTTATTGGTGTGTCAGTTATTGTTAGTGGGGTCTTGCTATGTTTTGTTATTTTAGCTTTCTGGCATTTTTGACATTTTCGTATATACTCAGTAATATCACGAGTCATATTTTTCCAAAAATAGTGTCTTTTTATTTTTGCTAATGTTTTTGAGATGCCAGTATGACCTCCTTGTATAGGATCGTCATGGTAATTAGACAGAATAGCTTCTTTATCTTTTTGCTTATCAATTAGGGTCACCGGGATGAGTAGCGCTACTCTTAATGTTTTCAATGTTTTATTGCCCAATAATTTGAAAGTATCTATTGAAACATATTCAAAGATGTTTTCCCACGGTGCCACTTTGAGTTGGCTAATTTTATGTATACCGGCTTGCAGTTCAAGCCTTTGGAAAAATTGACCTAAGTCTAGAATTCCATTGGTATATAAATCGCTAACATCAAATCTTGCAGTAATTTTTCTGCCATGTTTGAATATACATAGCATATCTTTTACATGCAATGTCACTACTTTACGTACTTCGTCATTGTTTATGACTTCATATACGTTGGGCCTAGAAGCTGTATTTAAAGATTGCGTAGGCAATTCTTTTTTATTGTTTTCCGCGCGGATTTTCTGTCTTTTCTGATATCTTGTAGTGACTTTCTTTATTGATCCATTTATTTGTTGTAGCTGTTGAATGGTTATTCTTGATAACGCATCCGCTACAAAATTATCTTTACCCTTCAGATATTCGACTGTAAAGTTATATTCCTCTAATTCAAGTCTCATACGCGTTAGCTTTGAGCTCGGATTTACCATTGAGAACAAGTACGTTAATGGTCTGTGATCTGTTTTGACAGTGAAGTGTCTACCATAAATGTATGGTCTGAAATAAGTTATTGCCCAATGAATTGCTGCCAATTCTTGTTCTGTTGTACTTTTATTACTTTCGCCCTTAGTAAACGATCTTGATGCATAAGCAACTGGAAGTTGGAGTCCATTTTTGTTTTGAGTTAAAACTGCTCCACATGCTTGTTTACTTGCATCTGTTATTATGCAAAATTCTTTGCTGAAATCTGGGTATTGTAATAAATTCGGATTTATTAGTGCCGTTTTGAGATGTTCGAAGGCATGCTGACACTCAGCTGTCCATTCGAATTTTACATCTTTTTTACATAATCTTGTTATGTGACGAGCATAGTCGGCAAAGTTTTTGATAAAACGTCTATAGTAATTGCAGAATGCAACGAATCGTCTAGCGCTATCCGCATCATGTGGGACTGGGTAATTTTTAATGACGTCGTATTTTTTGTCGTCAGGTAAGATTCCTTTATCTGTGCATTTGTGTCCCAAAAATGTGACTTCATGCATGAAAAATGAACATTTTTCAGGATGTAATTTAAGATTGTATTTCCTACATTTCTCAAAAACATCAGTTAAGTTTTTGATCATATGTGTTTCGGAACAACCAATGACTATTAAATCATCCATATAAAGGAAAGCTTGTGAAGGTTCTAATCCGGAAAATGCTATAGTCATCATTCTCTGGAAAGAATTTGGCGCTATTTTTAAGCCGAATGGCAATCGCGTGAAGCGATACGAGCCATTGCTTGTTGAGAATGACGTTATATCTCTTGAACTTTCTTCAAGATCAATTTGATGAAAACCAGACATTAAGTCTAGGCATGAGAAGTATTTCGCTCTTCCTAGTTGATCTAAAATATCATCAATTCTAGGTAGCGGAAATTTATCCGACAACAGTTTTTTATTAATTTGTCGATAGTCAATTACTAATCGCCATTTTTTCTTGTCAGAACCTGGAAGAGATTTCTTCGGAACTAACAAAAGTGGGCTGTTATAAGGTGATACAGACGGTTCGACTATCTTATTGTCGATTAGTTTCTGAACTTGTACTTGGATCTCTTTAATTCCTGGTTTGGAATTAATATACTATCCTCATCTGAAGATAGGTGAATTTTTCTGACTACTTGGGATCTTGCTGGTAGAATAATGGAGTTATTACCAGAACTGTATGTTATTGGAACATAAATCGGAAAATTTAAATTATTTGGTCTCATTATGAGCCAATCTTCATTTGGTTTGAAATCTAACTGGCAATTGAATTTCTTAATGAAGTCAATGCCTATTATTCCATCACATGGTATTGCGAAATGCAAGTCTACTATATGAAAATCGTGTGGAATTATATATTTACCTGTCTGTATCTCTATTGAAATTAGTCCTTTTGACTGTATTAGTTCTTGGCCTATGCCTTGAATATTAATTTTTTTATTTCCTTGAATATCATGAAAGATATCGGAATTTTCTTTTAGTAGTGAAATATCTGCACCAGTGTCTATTAGAAAGACGAGATTTTTGTTTGTTTCTACATTGAAAAAATTAACGAAAATATGGAGACTAAGATTGATGGTGTGAACTTTATGGTCTACTGTTGAATATCTGAGGGCTGTTGGGAGTTTCCCGAGTTGTTTTGGGTTACTCTTACGCTATTTTGATTATCATTGCTATTGTGGCCTCTATTTGAGTTACCACGTCCTCGATTATTTCCTCTATATTTACCTCCGTTATTATTATTGATATTGGTACTGTTGTGGTTATTGTAATTGTTATTACCACCACGAGAGTTACCTCTGAAATTTCCACGTCCGCGGTTTCCACCGCGCTGTGGACCATTTTTATAATAAAGTACCGTATTTGGTTGTCCAGTCGCTTCCGTGCAACTATTGACAAACTTTGATATGGCATCATTCATTGTGTTGAAGGTGCCGGCCTGCATGATAGTTTTTACTTTATCAATTGTGCAATTCTTTGTCATTGACTTAACTGCATGCTGTGTAGCATAACGTCTTGCTAACTCAAGGGTTAGACCGTCCGCTATGTACGCACCTTCCAAAGCTTTTGTCATCTGCTCAACCTCTGATGTATATTGGTTAGCAGTTTTGTTGCGTTGCTGTAAACTCATCAGCTTGGCCGATAATACTTCTACAGTTTCGCCTTTGAAATTGCTTTTTAGTCTGGAAATGACTTCTGATACAGTCGTTTCATTTCCGACTAAGTTTCTGGCGACACCTTTTAGCTTCGTTTTTATTATTGAAACGGCTAATTGTTCGTGTTCGCCTTTTATTGATTCTATAATTTGTAGTGCATCTAGAAAACTTGTTAGATTTTCTGCTTTACCATCAAATGGTGGTATAAGCTTTGACGCAGTGTTTATAAAATCAATGTTTGACTGTGCCATTGTGAATTTTTCTTCTACAGTACTCGAGCTGATGTCTGAGTCTATTGAGTTGTCCAAATCAGACATTAATACAGCTGGGATAGTAAGATTATTTAAATCTTCCTCTTCTAACTCTGTTTGGTCAATACTAATTACTTCTTTTGATTCTGGTTCTTCACCTTTATCAATTATTACAGAAGTATTTAGTATATTGGGTATTGATATTTCTAGCTTGAATTTATCTGCTATGGTTATTAAGTTAGATCTCAGTCTGATCAAAAGCTTTGATACTTGAGACCAATGATCTTGGCTGAGCTTTTTTCTATGCTCTTATATTAATGTTCGTGCTTCGTTAAAGCATTTAATTAATATTTCTATATGTTTACTGACTGTAGCTTTTTGTATGGGCCTGTTTTGAGTTATACATTTATAGGATTTGTCAAAATCTGCTTTGATATTTAACAAGTCTTTTGACAATTCTTTCCATTCCATTATATGAAGGACATGGATTATTTTTTAGATACCATCACAATGTCTTCACCATCCCTTTTTAATGTTTTACTAACTATTTGTTGGGTATGCATACTTCTTTTTTTTTTGTATTTGATTTATTTTATTATTTATTTAATTGCATACTTTTATTTTGTTTACTTTACATCATTTCACCTTCTTAACAATTAATAATTATTGTTGGTTGTGCGGAAAATTTCTTTTTTTTTAAATTCTGTCCAAGTCATTTGCTTGGCTCATATATTTCTTTTTTATATATAACCGCCATAATCATTAACAATATGTTAGTGAATTCTAAATTAACATTATTTGGTTCAACTTTATTTATTACGTTAGCAGTGGAATCCACTGACTTAACGTCTATTAAACCCATTTTGGGTGTGTTTCTATATGAATCTAATGATATTTCAAAAGTTGAACCTTCTTCTAAAAATTTACTTATGCTATTGTTATTTGTATACATGTAACAATTGTCCTGCCTAATATTTCGTATAGCTTTACAGGCTATACTGCTAATGCACGGAAATGGCTCCGCGCAAGTTTACAATTGTATTTATATATATATATATTATATTCTATTCTGCATGCTGCTTGCTGCCTGCTGCTCCGCATCAGATGGTCGTCAACGGCCTGGTTTCGCTGATGCTCCCTCGCTGGCACAAGTGGCGGGGTTCCACTCGCGCTGTATCTTCTCTGCTGCAGCTGTCCTGGGCCTATGGGCTCAGGCGGGGCCGGTGCCGGTCTTCGCACTGGTCGTAGGTCTCATGCAAGTTGATTTGCACGCCGCACTGTTCAGCGGTCCTGGGCAATCTGCTGGGCACACTTCCGGTCGTCTTGGTAGAGGCTTTGGAGTATTAATGATTGTTTTAATGTTCTCTTTTATGACATTAATTTTGTTCTCAGAGTGAGATGTGCCGTGTGGTACTCTGTTGCGGAGGGTCTCTTTTAAAAATTCAAGCTCACTATTTAGTTTTTGAGCTGTTGCCCATGGGGGTGGGGGCGATTGAGTATACAGCAGCCACTTTATGTGCGCTATTCTCTTATTAATCTTATTTTTGAGACCTCCGCGTGCCATCACTCACTCCTTTTATTTTTATATTTTTTCTCCTTTTTGCCTGTTTTATTGTTGCCTCTCCAAGTTGCGGATTCCAGATTCCAGTGTCGCGGTCGCCATGTAAAGTTATTCCATTCGTAAAGTTGTTCCATTAGTAAAGTTTGTAAAGTTGTTCCTTTTGGGTTTTACTGGAGCGTTCGTTGGTGCCGCTCCAGTCTCTTTATTTCAATTAATTTCTTAAAGTAAAGCTGTGTCGCTGTGAAGCAGCGAGTGCAGCCGTTTTACATATTTTTGTATATAATGAAAAGCAACAGAGACGTTGCTGGGGGGCAGAGAGTGTTATGCATACACATATGTATGTATGAAGGCGGTCAGCGTGAGAACGCTGATTTGGCTACTTGGCCGGCGTTACTTATCTTAAGCGATCATATTTCGTCTGCACATGAAGTGTGCAGCGAAAGCCGCGCTACGACAAAGTTGCCGTAATGTGTTTATAATACAACAAAGTGTTGCTGCTCAATGTTTAGGCTATGCACATATGTGTATACACTACAAAACACAAAATCTCATATTGCCACAAAATTTAAAAACAAAATTATTCATATTGAATATCACAAAATTTATAAAATTCATGCAAATTTTGCATGTGAAAAAAATTTCATTTGAGAAAAATATCCATATGAAAAAAAGTCGCCTCTCGGAAAACGAGTCACAAAACCTCTATACGGAAGTGGTTTCGCGCAAGGCATGTTATATGAAAAAAATTTCACATATGAAATTCATATGACCGATGAGTAATATGTTGCCGGCATAGGTCACATATTATATGGATTGATAAAATATTGAATTTAAATGTTTTATTATTAAATTAATGCAACAAAATGCTATATTGCAAAATGGTACTTAACACAAGTGTATCTCCAAAAAAAATGTTTCACTTTTTAAAACAACATCATTTTGATATATTCATAACAGCTGTAACAATCACATGTGAAATAAATTGCTTAAGAAATAAAAAATTTACATGCAAAAAAAATTTTATTTGAGATAATTTCTATATGAAAAAAGACAACCTTTCGGAAAACGTGTCTCAAAACCTTTGTAGGGAAGTAGTGTCGCGCAAGCAACGTAATATGAAAAAATTTTAACATGTGAAACTCATATGACTGTGAAGTTGTGTGTGTCAAATATAGTAATTTTTCACATGTGAACACACTATCTCATATTGACACAAAATTTAAAAACAAAATAATTCATATTGAATATCATTAAAGTTATAAAAGTCGTGAAAAATTTTCTTGTGAAAAAAATTTCATTTGAGAAAAGTTTCTTATGAAAAAAGTCTACCTTTCGGAAAACGTGTCAGAAAACCTTTGTAGGGAAGTAGTGTCGCGCAAGCAACGATATATGAAAAAATTGTAACATGTGAAACTCATATGACTGTGAAGTGGTGTGTAAAAAATATAGTCATTTTTCAGATGTAAACACAATATCTCATATTGACACAAAATTTAAAAACAAAATAATTCATATTGAATATCACAAAATTTAGAAAATTCACGCAAATTTTGCAAGTGAAAAAAATTTCATTTGAGAAAAAGATCCATATGAAAAAAAGTCGCCTCTCGGAAAACGTGTCACAAAACCTCTATACGGAAGTGGTTTCGCGCAAGGCATGTTATATGAAAATAATTTCACATATGAAATTCATATGACCGATGAGTAATATTTTGCCGGCATAGGTCGCATATTATATGGATTGATAAAATATTGAATTTAAATGTTTTATTATTAAATTAATGCAACATAATGCAATATTGCAAGATGGTAATCAATACAAGTGTGTCTCAAAAAAAATGTTTTACATGTTAAAACTATATCATTTTGATATATTCATAAGAGTTATAAATTTCACATGTGAAGTAAATTGCGTAAGAAATATGAAATTAACATGTGAAAAAAATTTCATTTGAGAAAAAGTTCCATATGAAAAAAAGGCTACCTCTCGGAAAACGTGTCACAAAACCTTTATAGGGGAGTGGCGTCGCGCAAGGCATGTTATATGAAAAAAATTTCACATATGAAATTCATATGACCGTGGAGTAATATAATGCCGGCATAGGTCACATATTATATGGATTGATAAAATATTGAAGTTAAATGTTTTTTTATTAAATGAATGCAACATAATGCAATATTGCAAGATGGTACTCAATACAAGTGTGTCTCAAAAAAAAATGTTTCACATGTTAAAACTACATCATTTCGATATATTCACAAGAGTTATAAATTTCACATGTGAAATAAATTGCTTAAGAAATAAAAAATGTACATGCAAAAAAAGTTTTATTTAAGAAAATTTCTATATGAAAAAAGGCTACATTTCGGAAAACGTGTCACAAAACCTCTATAGGGGAGTGGAGTCGCGCAAGGCATGTTATATGAAAATAATTTCACATATGAAATTCATATGATCGTGGAGTTATATATTGCCGGCATAGGACACATATTATATGGATTGATAAAATAATGAAGTTAAATGTTTTATTATTAAATTAATGCAACATAATGCTACGTTGCAAGATGGTACTCAATACAAGTGTGTCACAAAAAAGATGTTTCGTAAATTAAAACAACATCATTTTGATATATTAACAAGAGTTATAAATTTCACATGTGAAATAAATTGCTTAAGAAAAATAAAATTAACATACAAAAAAAGTTTTATTTGAGAAAATTTCTATATGAAAAAAGACTACCTATCGGAAAACGTGTCACAAAACCTTTGTAGGGAAGTAGTGTCGCGCAAGCAACGTAATATGAAAAAATTGTAACATGTGAAACTCATATGACTGAGAAGTTGTGTGTGTAAAATATAGTAATTTTTCACATGTAAATACAATATCTCATATTGACACAAAATTTAAAAACAAAATTATTCGTATTGAATATCATTAAAGTTATAAAAGTCATAAAAATTTTGTTGTGAAAAAAATTTCATTTGAGAAAAAGTTTCTTATGAAAAAAGTCTACCTTTCGGAAAACGTGTCACAAAACCTTTGTAGGAAAGTAGTGTAGTGTAATATGAAAAAATTTTAACATGTGAAACTCATATGACAGTGAAGTGGTGTGTGTAAAATATAGTAATTTTTCACATGTAAACACAATATCTCATATTGACACAAAATTTAAAAACAAAATTATTCGTATTGAATATCATTGAAGTTATAAAAGTCATGAAAAATTTACATGTGAAAAAAATTTTCTTTGAAAAAAAGTTTCATATGAAAAAAGTCTACCTTTCGGAAAACGTGTCACAAAACCTTTGTAGGGAAGTAGTTTCGCTCAAGCAACGTAATATGAAAAAATTGTAACATGTGAAACTCATATGACTGAGAAGTTGTGTGTGTAAAATATAGTAATTTTTCACATGTAAATACAATATCTCATATTGACACAAAATTTAAAAACAAAATTATTCGTATTGAATATCATTAAAGTTATAAAAGTCATAAAAATTTTCATGTGAAAAAAATTTCATTTGAGAAAAAGTTTCTTATGAAAAAAGTCTACCTTTCGGAAAACGTGTCACAAAACCTTTGTAGGAAAGTAGTGTAGTGTAATATGAAAAAATTTTAACATGTGAAACTCATATGACAGTGAAGTGGTGTGTGTAAAATATAGTAATTTTTCACATGTAAACACAATATCTCATATTGACACAAAATTTAAAAACAAAATTATTCGTATTGAATATCATTGAAGTTATAAAAGTCATAAAAATTATCATGTGAAAAAATTTTCCTTTGAAAAAAAGTTTCTTATGAAAAAAGTCTACCTTTCGGAAAACGTGTCAGAAAACCTTTGTAGGGAAGTAGTGTCGCGCAAGCAACGATATATGAAAAAATTGTAACATGTGAAACTCATATGACTGTGAAGTGGTGTGTGTAAAATATAGTAATTTTTCACATGTAAACACAATATCTCATATTGCCACAAAATTTAAAAACAAAATTATTCATATTGAATATCATAAAATTTATAGAATTCACGCAAATTATGCATGTGAAAAAAATTTCATTTGAGAAAAATTTCATATGAAAAAAAGTCACCTTTCGGAAAACATGTCACAAAACATCTATAGGAGAGTGGTGTATCGCAAGGCATGTTTATGAAAAAAATGTCACATTTGAAATTCATATGACCGATGAGTAATATGTTGCCGGCATTTGTCACATATTATATGGATTGATAAAATAATGAAGTTAAATGTTTTAATTTTAAATTAATGCATTAAAATGCTATATTGCAAGATGGTAATCAATACAAGTGTGTCTCCAAAAAAAAAAAAGTTCACATATTAAAACTACATCATTTTGATATATTCATAAGAGCTATAATTATGACATGTGAAATAAATTGCTTAAGAAATAAAAAATTTAAATGCAATAAAAATTTTATTTGAGAAAATTTCTATATGAAAAAAGGCTTCCTTTCGGAAAACGTGTCACAAAACCTCTATAGGGGAGTGGAGTCGCGCAAGGCATGTTATATGAAAATAATTTCACATATGAAATTCATATGATCGTGGAGTAATATATTGCCGGCATAGGACACATATAATATGGATTGATAATATAATGAAGTTAAATGTTTTATTATTAAATTAATGCAACATAATGCTATGTTGCAAGATGGTACTCAATACAAGTGTGTCTCAAAAAAGATGTTTCGCAAATTAAAACAACATCATTTTGATATATTAACAAGAGTTATAAATTTCACATGTGAAATAAATTGCTTAAGAAAAATAAAATTAACATGCAAAAAAAGTTTTATTTGAGAAAATTTCTATATGAAAAAAGACTACCTATCGGAAAACGTGTCACAAAACCTCTATAGGGAGTGGCGTCGCGCAAGGCATGTTATATGAAAAATATTTCACTTATGAAATTCATATGACCGTGGAGTAATATATTGCCGGCATAGGTCACATATTATACGGATTGATAAAATATTGAAGTTAAATGTTTTATTATTAAACTAATGCAACAAAATGCTATATGGCAAGATGGTACTCAATACAAGTGAGTCTCAAAAAAAATATTTCACATGTTAAAACTACATCATTTTGATATATTAACAAGAGTTATAAATTTCACATGTGAAATAAATTGCTTAAGAAAAATAAAATTTACATGCAAAAAAAGTTTTATTTGAGAAAATTTCTATATGAAAAAAGACTACCTTTCGGAAAACGTGTCACAAAACCTTTGTAGGGAAGTAGTGTCGCGCAAGCAACGTAATATGATAAAATTTTAACATGTGAAACTCATATGACTGTGAAGTTGTGTGTGTAAAATATAGTAATTTTTCACATGTAAACACAATATCTCATCTTGACACAAAATTTAAAAACAAAATTATTCGTATTAAATATCGTTAAAGTTATAAAAGTCAAGAAAAATTTACATGTGAAAAAAATATTCTTTGAAAAAAAGTTTCATATGAAAAAAGTCTACCTTTCGGAAAACGTGTCACAAAACCTTTGTAGAGAAGTAGCGTCGCGCAAGCAACGTAATATGAAAAAATTGTAACATGTGAAACTCATATGACTGTGAAGTGGTGTGTGTAAAATATAGTAATTTTTCACATGTAAACACAATAAATCATATTGACACAAAATTTAAAAGCAAAATTATTCATATTGAATATCATTAAAGTTATAAAAGTCATAAAAATTATCTTATGAAAAAAATTTCATTTGAGAAAAAGTTTCTTATGAAAAAAGTCTACCTTTCGGAAAACGTGTCAGAAAACCTTTGTAGGGAAGTAGTGTCGCACAAGCATCGTAATATGAAAAAATTGTAACATGTGAAACTCATGTGACTGTGAAGTGGTGTGTGTAAAATATAGTGATTTTTCACATGTAAACCCAATAAATCATATTGACACAAAATTTAAAAACAAAATTATTCATATTGAAAATCATAAAATTTATAAAAGTCATGCAAATTTTGCATATGAAAAAAATTTCCTTTGAGAAAAAGTTTCATATGAAAAATGGTCACCTTTCGGAAAACGTGTCACAAAACCTGTATGGAGGATTGGTGTCGCGCAAGGCATGATATTTGAAAAAAATTTCACATATGAAATTCATTTGACCGTGGAGTAATATGTTGCCGGCATTTCTCACATATTATATGGATTGATAAAATATTGAAGTTAAATGTTTTTTTATTAAATTAATGCAATATTATGCAATATTGCAAGATGGTAATCAATACAAGTGTTTCTCAAAAAAAATGTTTCACATATTAAAACTACATCATTTTGATATATTCATAAGAGTTATAAATTTCACATGTGAAATAAATTGCTTAAGAAAAATAAAATTTACATGCAAAAAAAGTTTTATTTGAGAAAATTTCTATATGAAAAAAGACTACCTTTCGGAAAACGTGTCACAAAACCTTTGTAGGGAAGTAGTGTCGCTCAAGCAACGTAATATGAAAAAATTTTAACATGTGAAACTCATATGACTGTGAAGTTGTGTGTGTAAAATATAGTAATTATACCCGCTACCCATAGGGTAGAAGGGTATTATGACTTAGTGCCAACAGAAAATGTATGTAACAGGCAGAAGGAGGCATCTCCGTATATATATTCTTGATCAGTGTCAACAGCCGAGACGATATAGCCATGTCCGTCTGTCCGTCTGTCCGTCTGTCAGTCTGTCCGTCTGTCCGTCTGTATGAACACCTAGATCTCAGAGACTATAAGAGCTAGAGCTACCAAATTTGGGGACAGTACTCTTATAGGTCCTACGCAGATCAAGTTTATTTCAAAAGTTGGATGCCACGCCCCTTTCCGCCCCTAATAGCCAGTAAAAGCCGTAATAAAAAACCTAGAGCATTGAATTTTGGTATGCATAATAATAATTATATTCTCAATGATTCCTGTGAATTTGGTTGAGATCGAATGAAAAACAAGGAAGTTATTAAAGGATCAATTTTATAAGCAAAATTCACTTGCAGCTGCCCACGCTTTGTTTTAGTTGACGGTGTGACCATGTCGGTATGCTATGGATTTTTATACCCACTATTTTCAAATATATACAAAAAAAACAAGTTTCAGTATATTTGGTATATTTTTTGTTAAAATATCATTTATCATATCATACGGTCGAGCACTCTCGACTGTAGCTTTCTTACTTGTTTTTCACATGTAAACACAATATCTCATATTGACACAAAATTATTCATATTGAATATCATAAAATTTATAAAATTCATGCAAATTTTGCATGTGAAAAAAATTTTATTTGAGAAAAAGATTCATATGAAAAAAAGTCACCTCTCGGAAAACGTGTCACAAAACATATATAAGGGAGTGGTGTCGTGCAAGGCATGTTATATGAAAAAAATTTCACATATGAAATTCATATGACCGATGAGTAATATGTTGCCGGCATTTGTCACATATTATATGGATTGATAAAATATTGAAGTTAAATGTTTTATTATTAAATTAATGAAACAAAATGCTATATTGCAAGATGGTACTTAACACAAGTGTGTCTCCAAAAAAAATGTTTCACTTATTAAAACGACATCATTTTGATATATTCATAACAGCTGTAACAATCACATGTGAAATAAATTGCTTAAGAAATAAAAAATTTACATGCAAAAAAAGTTTTATTTGAGAAAATTTCTATATGAAAAAAGACTACCTATCGGAAAACGTGTCACAAAACCTTTGTAGGGAAGTAGTGTCGGGCAAGCAACGTAATATGAAAAAATTGTAACATGTGAAACTCATATGACTGAGAAGTTGTGTGTGTAAAATATAGTAATTTTTCACATGTAAACACAATATCTCATATTGACACAAAATTTAAAAACAAAATTATTCGTATTGAATATCATTAAAGTTATAAAAGTCATAAAAATGTTCTTGTGAAAAAAATTTCATTTGAGAAAAAGTTTCTTATGAAAAAAGTCTACCTTTCGGAAAACGTGTCACAAAACCTTTGTAGGAAAGTAGTGTAGTGTAATATGAAAAATGTTTAACATGTGAAACTCATATGACTGTGAAGTGGTGTGTGTAAAATATAGTAATTGTTCACATGTAAATACAATATCTCATATTGACACAAAATTTAAAAACAAAATTATTCGTATTGAATATCATTGAAGTTATAAAAGTCATGAAAAATTTACATGTGAAAAAAATTTTCTTTGAAAAAAAGTTTCATATGAAAAAAGTCTACCTTTCGGAAAACGTGTCACAAAACCTTTGTAGGGAAGTAGTTTCGCTCAAGCAACGTAATATGAAAAAATTTTAACATGTGAAACTCATATGACTGTGAAGTGTTGTGTGTCAACTATAGTAATTTTTCACATGTGAACACAATATCTCATATTGACACAAAATCTAAAAACAAAATAATTCATATTGAATATCATTAAAGTTATAAAAGTCATGAAAAATTAACATGTGAAAAAATTTTCCTTTGAAAAAAAGTTTCTTATAAAAAAAGTCTTCCTTTCGGAAAACGTGTCACAAAACCTTTGTAGGGAAGTAGTGTCGCGCAAGCAACGTAAAATGAAAAAATTGTAACATGTGAAACTCATATGACTGTGAAGTGGTGTGTGTAAAATATAGTAATTTTTCACATGTAAACACAATATCTCATATTGACACAAAATTTAAAAACAAAATTATTCATATTGAATATCATAAAATTTATAGAATTCACGCAAATTATGCATGTGAAAAAAATTTCATTTGAGAAAAATTTCATATGAAAAAAAGTCACCTTTCGGAAAACATGTCAATAAACATCTATAGGGGAGTGGTGTATCGCAAGGCATGTTTATGAAAAAAATGTCACATTTGAAATTCATATGACCGATGAGTAATATGTTGCCGGCATTTGTCACATATTATATGGATTGATAAAATATTGGAGTTAAATGTTTTATTATTAAACTAATGTTAAAACTACATCATTTTGATATATTCATAAGAGTTATAACCATCACATGTGAAATAAATTGCTTAAGAAATAAAAAATTTACATGCAAAAAAAGTTTTATTTGAGAAAATTTCTATATGAAAAAAAACTACCTATCGGAAAACGTGTCACAAAACCTCTATAGGGAGTGGCGTCGCGCAAGGCATGTTATATGAAAAATATTTCACATATGAAATTCATATGACCGTGGAGTAATATATTGCCGGCATAGGTCACATATTATACGGATTGATAAAATATTGAAGTTAAATGTTTTATTATAAAATTAATGCAACATATTGCTATATTGCAAGATGGTTCTCAATACAAGTGTGTCTCAAAAAAAATATTTCACATGTTAAAACTACATCATTTTGATATATTAACAAGAGTTATAAATTTCACATGTGAAATAAATTGCTTAAGAAAAATAAAATTTACATGCAAAAAAAGTTTTATTTGAGAAAATTTCTATATGAAAAAAGACTACCTTTCGGAAAACGTGTCACAAAACCTTTGTAGGGAAGTAGTGTCGCGCAAGCAACGTAATATGATAAAATTTTAACATGAGAAACTCATATGACTGTGAAGTTGTGTGTGTAAAATAGAGTAATTTTTCAGATGTAAACACAATATCTCAGCTTGACACAAAATTTAAAAACAAAATTATTCGTATTAAATATCATTAAAGTTATAAAAGTCAAGAAAAATTTACATGTGAAAAAAATATTCTTTGAAAAAAAGTTTCATATGAAAAAAGTCTACCTTTCGGAAAACGTGTCACAAAACCTTTGTAGAGAAGTAGCGTCGCGCAAGCAACGTAATATGAAAAAATTTTAACATGTGAAACTCATGTGACTGTGAAGTGGTGTGTGTAAAATATAGTGATTTTTCACATGTAAACCCAATAAATAATATTGACACAAAATTTAAAAACAAAATTATTCATATTGAATATCATTAAAGTTATAAAAGTCATAAAAATTATCTTATGAAAAAAATTTCATTTGAGAAAAAGTTTCTTATGAAAAAAGTCTACCTTTCGGAAAACGTGTCAGAAAACCTTTGTAGGGAAGTAGTGTCGCACAAGCATCGTAATATGAAAAAATTGTAACATGTGAAACTCATGTGACTGTGAAGTGGTGTGTGTAAAATATAGTGATTTTTCACATGTAAACCCAATAAATCATATTGACACAAAATTTAAAAACAAAATTATTCATATTGAAAATCATAAAATTTATAAAAGTCATGCAAATTTTGCATATGAAAAAAATTTCCTTTGAGAAAAAGTTTCATATGAAAAATGGTCACCTTTCGGAAAACGTGTCACAAAACCTGTATGGAGGATTGGTGTCGCGCAAGGCATGATATATGAAAAAAATTTCACATATGAAATTCATTTGACCGTGGAGTAATATGTTGCCGGCATTTGTCACATATTATATGGATTGATAAAATATTGAAGTTAAATGTTTTTTTATTAAATTAATGCAATATAATGCAATATTGCAAGATGGTAATCAATACAAGTGTTTCTCAAAAAAAATGTTTCACATACTAAAACTACATCATTTTGATATATTCATAAGAGTTATAAATTTCACATGTGAAATAAATTGCTTAAGAAAAATAAAATTTACATGCAAAAAAAGTTTTATTTGAGAAAATTTCTATATGAAAAAAGACTACCTTTCGGAAAACGTGTCACAAAACCTTTGTAGGGAAGTAGTGTCGCGCAAGCAACGTAATATGAAAAAATTGTAACATGTGAAACTCATATGACTGTGAAGTTGTGTGTGTAAAATATAGTAATTATACCCGCTACCCATAGGGTAGAAGGGTATTATGACTTAGTGCCAACAGAAAATGTATGTAACAGGCAGAAGGAGGCATCTCCGTATATATATTCTTGATCAGTGTCAACAGCCGAGACGATATAGCCATGTCCGTCTGTCCGTCTGTCAGTCTGTCCGTCTGTCCTTCTGTATGAACCTAGATCTCAGAGACTATAAGAGCTAGAGCGACCAAATTTGGGGACAGTACTCTTATAGGTCCTACGCAGATCAAGTTTATTTCAAAAGTTGGATGCCACGCCCCTTTCCGCCCCTAATAGCCAGTAAAAGCCGTAATAAAAGACCTAGAGCATTGAATTTTGGTATGCGTAATAATAATTATATTCTCAATGATTCCTGTGAATTTGGTTGAGATCGAATGAAAAACAAGAAGGTTATTAAAGAATCAATTTTATAAGCAAAATTCACTTGCAGCTGCCCACGCTTTGTTTTGGTTGACGGTGTGACCATGTCGGTATGCTATGGATTTTTATACCCACTATTTTCAAATATATACAAAAAAAACAAGTTTCAGTATATTTGGTATATTTTTTGTTAAAATATCATTTAAGTTTTTTGTTTTCTCTTGAAATGGGTTGCGGGTATCATACGGTCGAGCACTCTCGACTGTAGCTTTCTTACTTGTTTTTCACATGTAAACACAATATCTCATATTGACACAAAATTATTCATATTGAATATCATAAAATTTATAAAATTCATGCAAATTTTGCATGTGAAAAAAATTTTATTTGAGAAAAAGATTCATATGAAAAAAAGTCACCTCTCGGAAAACGTGTCACAAAACCTCTATAGGGGAGTGGCGTCGCGCAAGGCATGTTATATGAAAAATATTTTACTTATGAAATTCATATGACCGTGGAGTAATATGTTGCCGGAATAGGTCACATTTTATATGGATTGATAAAATATTGAAGTTAAATGTTTTATTATTAAATTAATGCAACATAATGCAATATTGCAAGATGGTAATCAAAACAAGTGTGTCTCAAAAAAAATGTTTCACAAATTAAAACTTTATCATTTTGATATATTCATAAGAGCTATAATTATCACATGTGAAATAAATTGCTTAAGAAAAATAAAATTTACAAGCAAAAAAAATTTTATTTGAGAACATTTCTTTATGAAAAAATGCTACCTTTCGGAAAACGTGTCACAAAACCTTTGTAGGGAAGTAGTGTCGCGCAAGCAACGATATATGAAAAAATTTTAACATGTGAAACTCATATGACTGTGAAGTCGTGTGTGTAAAATATAGTAATTTTTCGCATGTAAACACAATATCTTATATTGAAACAAAATTTAAAAACAACATTTTTCATATTGAATATCCTCAAATTTATAAAATTCACGCAAATTTTGCATGTGAAAAAAATTTCATTTGAGAAAAAGTTTCATATGAAAAAAAGTAACCTTTCGGAAAACTTGTCACAAAACCTTTGTAGGGAAGTAGTGTCGCCAAGCAACGTAATATGAAAAAATTTTAAGATGTGAAACTCATATGACTGTGAAGTTGTGTGTGTCAAATATAGTAATTTTTCACATGTGAACACACTATCTCATATTGACACAAAATTTAAAAACAAAATTATTCATATTGGTTATCATTAAACTTATAAAAGTCATACAAATTTTCTTGTGAACAAAATTTAATTTGAGAAAAAGTTTCTTATGAAAAAAGTCTACCTTTCGGAAAACGTGTCAGAAAACCTTTGTAGGGAAGTGGTGTCGCGCAAGCATCGTAATATGAAAAAATTTTAACATGTGAAACTCATATGACTGTGAAGTGGTGTGTGGAAAACATAGTAATTTTTCACATGTAAACACAATAAATCATATTGACACAAAATTTAAAAACAAAATTATTCGTATTGAATATCATTAAAGTTATAAAAGTCATGCAAATTTTACATATGAAAAAAATTTCCTTTGAGAAAAAGTTTCATATGAAAAAAGGTCACCTTTCGAAAAACGTGTCACAAAACCTCTAAGAAGGAGTGGTGTCGCGCAAGGCATGATATATGAAAAAAATTTCACATATGAAATTCATATGACCGTGGAGTAATATGTTACCGGCATAGGTCACATATTATATGGATTGATAAAATATTGAAGTTAAATGTTTTATTATTAAAATAATGCAACAAAATGCTATATTGCAAGATGGTACTCAATACAAGTGTGTCTCCAAAAATAATATTTCACATGCTAAAAGTATTTTATTTTGATATATTCATAAGAGCTATAATTATAACATGTGAAATAAATTGCTTAAGAAATAAAAAATTTACATCCAAAAAAAATTTTATTTGAGAAAATTTCTATATGAAAAAAGGCTACCTTTCGGAAAACGTGTCA
Organism: Drosophila immigrans; assembly: GCA_963583835.1. Lineage (NCBI taxonomy): Eukaryota > Metazoa > Arthropoda > Insecta > Diptera > Drosophilidae > Drosophila > Drosophila immigrans. Next base: position 36,889,521 of record OY757142.1, read on the forward strand.
CTAAACCTTTGTAGGGAAGTAGTGTCGCGCAAGCAACGAAATATGAAAAAATTGTAACATGTGAAACTCATATGAGTGTGTAGTGGTGTGTGTAAAATATAGTAATTTTTCACATGTAAACACAATATCTTATATTGACACAAAATTTAAAAACAACATTTTTCATATTGAATATCATTAAAGTTATAAAAGTCATACAAATTTTCTTGTGAAAAAAATTTAATTTGGGAAAAAGTTTCTTATGAAAAAAGTCTACCTTTCGGAAAACGTGTCAGAAAACCTTTGTAGGGAAGTGGTGTCGCGCAAGCATCGTAATTTGAAAAAATTTTAACATGTGAAACTCATATGACTGTAAAGTGCTGTGTGGAAAACATAGTAATTTTTCACATGTAAACACAATAAATCATATTGACACAAAATTTAAAAACAAAAATATTCGTATTGAATATCATTAAAGTTATCAAAGTCATGCAAATTTTGCATATGAAAAAAATTTCCTTTGAGAAAAAGTTTCATATGAAAAAAGGTCACCTTTCGGAAAACGTGTCACAAAACCTCTATGGAGGAGTGGTGTCGCGCAAGGCATGATATATGAAAAAAATTTCACTTATGAAATTCATATGACCGTGGAGTAATATGTTGCCGGCATAGGTCACATATTATATGGATTGATAAAATATTGAAGTTAAATGTTTTATTATTAAAATAATGCAACAAAATGCTATATTGCAAGATTGTACTCAATACAAGTGTGTCTTCAAAAAAAATGTTTCACATATTAAAACTACATCATTTTGATATATTCATAAGAGTTATAAATTTCACATGTGAAATAAATATCTTAAGAAATAAAAAATTTACATCCAAAAAAAATTTTATTTGAGAAAATTTCTATATGAAAAAAGGCTACCTTTCGGAAAACGTGTCACTAAACCTTTGTAGGGAAGTAGTGTCGCGCAAGCAACGAAATATGAAAAAATTGTAACATGTGAAACTCATATGAGTGTGAAGTGGTGTGTGTAAAATATAGTAATTTTTCAGATGTAAACACAATATCTCATATTGACAAAAAATTTAAAAACAAAATAATTCATATTGAATATCATTAAAGTTATAAAAGTCATCAAAAATTTTCTTGTGAAAAAAATTTCATTTGAGAAAAGTTTCTTATGAAAAAAGTCTACCTTTCGGAAAACGTGTCTAAAAACCTTTGTAGGGAAGTAGTGTCGCGCAAGCAACGATATATGAAAAAATTGTAACATGTGAAACTCATATGACTGTGAAGTGGTGTGTAAAAAATATAGTCATTTTTCAGATGTAAACACAATATCTCATATTGACACAAAATTTAAAAACAAAATTATTCAAATTGAATATCACAAAATTTTTGAAATTCATGCAAATTTTGCAAAGTGAAAAAAATTTCATTTGAGAAAAAGATCCATATGAAAAAAAGTCGCCTCTCGGAAAACGTGTCACAAAACCTCTATACGGAAGTGGTTTCGCGCAAGGCATGTTATATGAAAAAAATTTCACATATGAAATTCATATGACCGATGAGTAATATGTTGCCGGCATAGGACACATATTATATGGATTGATAAAATATTGAAGTTAAATGTTTTTTTATTAAATTAATGCAACATAATGCAATATTGCAAGATGGTAATCAATACAAGTGTGTCTCAAAAAAAATATTTCACATATTAAAACTATATCATTTTGATATATTCATAAGAGTTATAAATTTCACATGTGAAGTAAGTTGCGTAAGAAATATGAAATTAACATGTGAAAAAAATTTCATTTGTGAAAAAGTTCCATATGAAAAAAAGGCTACCTCTCGGAAAACGTGTCACAAAACCTTTATAGGGGAGTGGCGTCGCGCAAGGCATGTTATATGAAAAAAATTTCACATATGAAATTCATATGACCGTGGAGTAATATAATGCCGGCATAGGTCACATATTATATGGATTGATAAAATATTGAAGTTAAATGTTTTTTTATTAAATGAATGCAACATAATGCAATATTGCAAGATGGTACTCAATACAAGTGTGTCTCAAAAAAAAATGTTTCACATGTTAAAACTACATCATTTCGATATATTCACAAGAGTTATAAATTTCACATGTGAAATAAATTGCTTAAGAAATAAAAAATGTACATGCAAAAAAAGTTTTATTTAAGAAAATTTCTATATGAAAAAAGGCTACCTTTCGGAAAACGTGTCACAAAACCTCTATAGGGGAGTGGCGTCGCGCAAGGCATGTTTTAAATGAAAAAAATTTTACATGTGAAATTCATATGACCGTGGAGTAATATAATGCCGGCATAGGTCACATATTATATGGATTGATAACATATTGAAGTTAAATGTTTTATTATTAAATTAATGCAACATATTGCAATATTGCAAGATGGTGATCAATACAAGTGTGTCTCAAAAAAAATGTTTCACATGTTTAAACTATATCATTTTGATATATTCAATGAGCTATAATTATCACATGTGAAATAAATTGCTTAAGAAATAAAAAATTTACATGCAAACAAAATTTTATTTGAGAAAATTTCTATATGAAAAAAGGCTACCTTTCGGAAAACGTGTCACAAAACCTCTAAAGGGGAGTGGCGTCGCGCAGGGCATGTTATATGAAAATAATTTCACATATGAAATTCTTATGATCGTGGAGTAATATATTGCCGGCATAAGACACATATTATATGGATTGATAAAATAATTAAGTTAAATGTTTTATTATTAAATTAATGCAACATAATGCTATGTTGCAAGATGGTACTCAATACAAGTGTTTCTCAAAAAAGATGTTTCGCAAATTAAAACAACATCATTTTGATATATTAATAAGAGTTATAAATTTCACATGTGAAATAAATTGCTTAAGAAAAATAAAATTTACAAGCAAAAAAAGTTTTATTTGAGAAAATTTCTATATGAAAAAAGACTACCTATCGGAAAACGTGTCATAAAACCTCTATAGGGGAGTGGCGTCGCGCAAGGCATGTTATATGAAAAAAATTTCACATACGAAATTCATATGACCGTGGAGTAATATATTGCCGGCATAGGTCACATATTATATGGATTGATAAAATATTGAAGTTAAATATTTTATTATTAAATTAATGCAACATAATGCAATATTGCAAGATGGTAATCAATACAAGTGTGTCTCAAAAAAAATGTTTCACAAATTAAAACAATATCATTTTGATATATTCATAAGAGCTATAATTATCACTTGTGAAATAAATTGCTTAAGAAATAAAAAATTTACATGCAAAAAAAATTTTATTTAAGAAAATATCTATATGAAAAAAGGCTACCTTTCAGAAAACGTGTCACAAAACCTCTATAGGGGAGTGGCGTCGCGCAAGGCGTGTTATATGAAAAATATTTCACATATGAAATTCATATGACCGTGGAGTAATATATTGCCGGCATAGGTCACATTTTATATGGATTGATAAAATATTGAATTTAAATGTTTTATTATTAAATTAATGCAACATAATGCAATATTGCAAGATGGTAATCAAAACAAGTGTGTCTCAAAAAAAATGTTTCACAAATTAAAACTTTATCATTTTGATATATTCATAAGAGCTATAATTATCACATGTGAAATAAATTGCTTAAGAAAAATAAAATTTACAAGCAAAAAAAGTTTTATTTGAGAAAATTTCAATATGAAAAAAGGCTACCTTTCGAAAAACGTGTCACAAAACCTTTGTAGGGAAGTAGTGTCGCGGAAGCAACGATATATGAAAAAATTGTAACATGTGCAACTCATATGACTGTGAAGTCGTGTGTGTAAAATATAGTAATTTTTCACATGTAAACACAATATCTTATATTGACACAAAATTTAAAAACAACATTTTTCATATTGAATATCCTCAAATTTATAAAATTCACGCAAATTTTGCATGTGAAAAAAATTTCATTCGAGAAAAAGTTTCATATGAAAAAAGGTCACCTTTCGGAAAACGTGTCACAAAACCTTTGTAGGGAGGTAGTGTCGCGCAAGCAACGTAATATGAAAAAATTTTAACATGTGAAACTCATATGACTGTGAAGTTGTGTGTGTCAAATATAGTAATTTTTCACATGTGAACACACTATCTCATATTGACACAAAATTTAAAAACAAAATAATTCATATTGAATATCATTAAAGTTATAAAAGTCATGAAAAATTTTCTTGTGAAAAAAATTTCATTTGAGAAAAAGTTTCTTATGAAAAAAGTCTACCTTTCGGAAAACGTGTCAGAAAACCTTTGTAGGGAAGTAGTGTCGCGCAAGCAACAATATATGAAAAAATTGTAACATGTGAAACTCATTTGACTGTGAAGTCGTGTGTGTAAAATATAGTAATTTTTCACATGTGAACACAATAAATCATATTGACACAAAATTTAAAAACAAAATTATTCGTATTGAATATCATTAAAGTTATAAAAGTCATGCAAATTTTACATATGAAAAAAATTTCCTTTGAGAAAAAGTTTCATATGAAAAATGGTCACCTTTCGAAAAACGTGTCACAAAACCTCTAAGAAGGAGTGGTGTCGCGCAAGGCATGATATATGAAAAAAATTTCACATATGAAATTCATATGACCGTGGAGTAATATGTTACCGGCATAGGTCACATATTATATGGATTGATAAAATATTGAAGTTAAATGTTTTATTATTAAAATAATGCAACAAAATGCTATATTGCAAGATGGTACTCAATACAAGTGTGTCTCCAAAAATAATATTTCACATGCTAAAAGTATTTTATTTTGATATATTCATAAGAGCTATAATTATAACATGTGAAATAAATTGCTTAAGAAATAAAAAATTTACATCCAAAAAAAATTTTATTTGAGAAAATTTCTATATGAAAAAAGGCTACCTTTCGGAAAACGTGTCACTAAACCTTTGTAGGGAAGTAGTGTCGCGCAAGCAACGAAATATGAAAAAATTGTAACATGTGAAACTCATATGACTGTGAAGTCGTGTGTGTAAAATATAGTAATTTTTCACATGTAAACACAATATCTTATATTGACACAAAATTTAAAAACAACATTTTTCATATTGAATATCATTAAAGTTATAAAAGTCATGCAAATTTTGCATATGAAAAAAATTTCCTTTGAGAAAAAGTTTCATATGAAAAAAGGTCACCTTTCGGAAAACGTGTCACTAAACCTTTGTAGGGAAGTAGTGTCGCGCAAGCAACGAAATATGAAAAAATTGTAACATGTGAAACTCATATGAGTGTGAAATGGTGTGTGTAAAATATAGTTATTTTTCAGATGTAAACAAAATATCTCATTTTGACACAAAATTTAAAAACAAAATTATTCATATTGGTTATCATTAAAGTTATAAAAGTCATACAAATTTTCTTGTGAAAAAAATTTAATTTGGGAAAAAGTTTCTTATGAAAAAAGTCTACCTTTCGGAAAACGTGTCAGAAAACCTTTGTAGGGAAGTGGTGTCGCGCAAGCATCGTAATTTGAAAAAATTTTAACAAATGAAACTCATATGACTGTAAAGTGCTGTGTGGAAAACATAGTAATTTTTCACATGTAAACACAATAAATCATATTGACACAAAATTTAAAAACAAAAATATTCGTATTGAATATCATTAAAGTTATCAAAGTCATGCAAATTTTGCATATGAAAAAAATTTCCTTTGAGAAAAAGTTTCATATGAAAAAAGGTCACCTTTCGGAAAACGTGTCACAAAACCTCTATGGAGGAGTGGTGTCGCGCAAGGCATGATATATGAAAAAAATTTCACTTATGAAATTCTTATAACCGTGGAGTAATATGTTGCCGGCATAGGTCACATATTATATGGATTGATAAAATATTGAAGTTAAATGTTTTATTATTAAAATAATGCAACAAAATGCTATATTGCAAGATTGTACTCAATACAAGTGTGTCTTCAAAAAAAATGTTTCACATATTAAAACTACATCATTTTGATATATTCATAAGAGTTATAAATTTCACATGTGAAATAAATATCTTAAGAAATAAAAAATTTACATCCAAAAAAAATTTTATTTGAGAAAATTTCTATATGAAAAAAGGCTACCTTTCGGAAAACGTGTCACTAAACCTTTGTAGGGAAGTAGTGTCGCGCAAGCAACGAAATATGAAAAAATTGTAACATGTGAAACTCATATGAGTGTGAAGTGGTGTGTGTAAAATATAGTAATTTTTCAGATGTAAACACAATATCTCATATTGACACAAAATTTAAAAACAAAATAATTCATATTGAATATCATTAAAGTTATAAAAGTCATGAAAAATTTTCTTGTGAAAAAAATTTCATTTGAGAAAAGTTTCTTATGAAAAAAGTCTACCTTTCGGAAAACGTGTCTAAAAACCTTTGTAGGGAAGTAGTGTCGCGCAAGCAACGATATATGAAAAAATTGTAACATGTGAAACTTATATGACTGTGAAGTGGTGTGTAAAAAATATAGTCATTTTTCAGATGTAAACACAATATCTCATATTGACACAAAATTTAAAAACAAAATTATTCAAATTGAATATCACAAAATTTATGAAATTCATGCAAATTTTGCAAGTGAAAAAAATTTCATTTGAGAAAAAGATCCATATGAAAAAAAGTCGCCTCTCGGAAAACGTGTCACAAAACCTCTATACGGAAGTGGTTTCGCGCAAGGCATGTTATATGAAAAAAATTTCACATATGAAATTCATATGACCGATGAGTAATATGTTGCCGGCATAGGACACATATTATATGGATTGATAAAATATTGAAGTTAAATGTTTTTTTATTAAATTAATGCAACAAAATGCTATATTGCAAGATGGTAATCAATACAAGTGTGTCTCCAAAAAAAATGTTTCACATATTAAAACAACATCATTTTGATATATTCATAACAGCTATAATTATCACATGTGAAATAAATTGCTTAAGAAATAAAAAATTTACAAGTGACAAAAAAAATTTTACTTGAGAAAATTTCTATATGAAAAAAGGCTACCTTTCGAAAAACGTGTCACAAAACCCCTATAGGGAAGTGGCGTCGCGCAAGGCATGTTATATGAAAAAATTTCCCATATGAAATTCATATGATCGTGGAGTAATATATTGCCGGCATAGGACTCATATTATATGGATTGATAAAATAATGAAGTTAAAAAAAAGACTACCTATCGGAAAACGTGTCACAAAGCCTCTATAGGGGAGTGGCGTCGCGCAAGGCATGTTAGATGAAAAATATTTCACATATGAAATTCATATGACCGTGGAGTAATATATTGCCGGCATAGGTCACATATTATATGGATTGATAAAATAATGAAGTTAAATGTTTTATTATTAAATTAATGCAACATAATGGTATGTTGCAAGATGGTACTCAATACAAGTGTGTCTCAAAAAAGATGTTTCGCAAATTAAAACAAAATCATTTTGATATATTAACAAGAGTTATAAATTTCACATGTGAAATAAATTGCTTAAGAAAAATAAAATTTACATGCAAAAAAAATTTTATTTGAGAAAATTTCTATATGAAAAAAGACTACCTATCGGAAAACGTGTCACAAAGACTCTAAGGGGGAGTGGCGTCGCGCAAGGCATGTTAGATGAAAAATATTTCACATATGAAATTCATATGACCGTGGAGTAATATATTGCCGGCATAGGTCACATATTATATGGATTGATAAAATAATGAAGTTAAATGTTTTATTATTAAATTAATGCAACATAATGGTATGTTGCAAGATGGTACTCAATACAAGTGTGTCTCCAAAAAAAATGTTTCACAAATTAAAACTATATCATTTTGATATATTCATAAGAGCAATAATTATCACATGTGAAATAAATTGCTTAAGAAATAAAAAATGTACATGCAAAAAAAATTTTATTTGAGAATGTATCTATATGAAAAAAGGCTATCTTTCGGAAAACGTGTCACAAAACCTTTGTAGGGAAGTAGTGTCGCGCAAGCAACGTAATATGAAAAAATTGTAACATGTGAAACTCATATGACTGTGAAGTGGTGTGTGGAAAATATAGTAATTTTTCACATGTAAACACAATAAATCATATTGACACAAAATTTAAAAACAAAATTATTCGTATTGAATATCATTAAAGTTATAAAAGTCATGCAAATTTTGCATATGAAAAAAATTTCATTTGAGAAAAAGTTTCTTATGAAAAAAGTCTACCTTTCGGAAAACGTGTCAGAAAACCTTTGTAGGGAAGTGGTGTCGCGCAAGCATCGTAATATGAAAAAATTTTAACATGTGAAACTCATATGACTGTGAAGTGGTGTGTGGAAAATATAGTAATTTTTCACATGTAAACACAATAAATCATATTGACACAAAATTTAAAAACAAAATTATTCGTATTGAATATCATTAAAGTTATAAAAGTCATGCAAATTTTGCATATGAAAAAAATTTCCTTGAGAAAAAGTTTCATATGAAAAAAGGTCACCTTTCGGAAAACGTGTCAAAGAACCTCTATTGAGGAGTGGTGTCGCGGAAGGCATGTTATTTGAAAAAAATTTCACATATGAAATTCATATGACCGTGGAGTAATATGTTGCCGGCATAGGTCACATATTATATGGATTGATCAAATATTGAATTTAAATGTTTTATTATTAAAATAATGCAACAAAATGCTATATTGCAAGATGGTACTCAATACAAGTGTGTCTCCAAAAATAATATTTCACATGTTAAAAGTATATCATTTTGATATATTCATAACAGCTATAACAATCACATGTGAAATAAATTGCTTAAGAAATAACAAATTTACATCCAAAAAAAATTTTATTTGAGAAAATTTCTATATGGAAAAACGCTACCTTTCTGAAAACGTGTCACAAAACCTCTATAGGGAAGTGGCCTCGCGCAAGGTATGTTATATGAAAAAAATTTCACATATGAAATTCATATGACCTTGGAGTAATATATTGCCGGCATAGGTCACAAATTATATGGATTGATAAAATATTGAAGTTAAATGTTTTATTATTAAAATAATGCAACAAAATGCTATATTGCAAGATGGTACTCAATACAAGTGTGTCTCCAAAAATAATATTTCACATGTTAAAAGTATATCATTTTGATATATTCATAACAGCTATAACAATCACATGTGAAATAAATTGCTTAAGAAATAAAAAATTTACATGCAAAAAAAATTTTATTTGAGATAATTTCTATATGAAAAAAGACTACCTTTCGGAAAACGTGTCTCAAAACCTTTGTAGGGAAGTAGTGTCGCGCAAGCAACGTAATATGAAAAAATTTTAACATGAGAAACTCATATGACTGTGAAGTTGTGTGTGTAAAATATAGTAATTTTTCGCATGTAAACACAATATCTCATATTGACATAAAATTTAAAAACAAAATTATTCGTATTGAATATTATTAAAGTTATAAAATTCACGCAAATTTTGCATGTGAAAAAATTTCATTTGAGAAAAAGTTTCATATGAAAAAAAGTCACCTTTCGGAAAACGTGTCACAAAACCTTTGTAGGCAAGTAGTGTCGCGCAAGCAACGTAATATGAAAAAATTTTAACATGTGAAACTCATATGACTGTGAAGTTGTGTGTGTCAAATATAGTAATTTTTCACATGTGAACACACTATCTCATATTGAAACAAAATTTAAAAACAAAATAATTCATATTGAATATCATTAAAGTTATAAAAGTCATAAAAAATTTTCTTGTGAAAAAAATTTCATTTGAGTAAAGTTTCTTATGAAAAAAGTGTACCTTTCGGAAAACGTGTCAGAAAACCTTTGTAGGGAAGTAGTGTCGCGCAAGCAACGATATATGAAAAAATTGTAACATGTGAAACTCATATGACTGTGAAGTGGTGTGTAAAAAATATAGTCATTTTTCAGATGTAAACACAATATCTCATATTGACACAAAATTTAAAAACAAAATTATTCATATTGAATATCACAAAATTTATAAAATTCATGCAAATTTTGCAAGTGAAAAAAATTTCATTTGAGAAAAAGCTCCATATGAAAAAAAGTCGCCTCTCGGAAAACGTGTCACAAAACCTCTATACGGAAGTGGTTTCACGCAAGGCATGTTATATGAAAAAAATTTCACATATGAAATTCATATGACCGATGAGTAATATGTTGCCGGCATAGGACACATATTATATGGATTGATAAAATATTGAAGTTAAATGTTTTTTTATTAAATTAATGCAACATAATGCAATATTGCAAGATGGTAATCAATACAAGTGTGTCTCAAAAAAAATGTTTCACATGTTAAAACTATATCATTTTGATATATTCATAAGAGTTATAAATTTCACATGTGAAGTTAATTGCGTAAGAAATATGAAATTAACATGTGAAAAAAATTTCATTTGAGAAAAAGTTCCATATGAAAAAAAGGCTACCTCTCGGAAAACGTGTCACAAAACCTCTATTGAGGAGTGGTGTCGCGCAAGGCATGTTATTTGAAAAAAATTTCACATATGAAATTCATATGACCGATGAGTAATATGTTGCCGGCATAGGACACATATTATATGGATTGATGAAATAATGAAGTTAAATGTTTTATTATTAAATTATTGCCACATAATGCTATATTGCAAGATGGTACTCAATACAAGTGTGTCTCAAAAAAGATGTTTCGCAAATTAAAACAACATCATTTTGATATATTAACAAGAGTTAAAATTTCACATGTGAAATAAATTGCTTAAGAAAAGTAAAATTTACTTGCAAAAAAAGTTTTATTTGTCACAAAGACTCTATGGGGCAGTGGCGTCGCGCAAGGCATGTTAGATGAAAAATATTTCACATATGAAATTCATATTCCATTCAAATTATATGGATTGATAAAACATTGAAGTTAAATGTTTTATTATTAAATTAATGCAATATTGCAAGATGGTAATCAATACAAGTGTGTCTCCAAAACAAAATGTTTCACAATTTAAAACTATATCATTTTGATATATTCATAAGAGCTATAATTATCACATGTGAAATAAATTAAGAAATAAAAAATGTACATGCAAAAAAAATTTTATTTGAGAATATATCTATATGAAAAAAGGCTACCTTTCGGAAAACGTGTCACAAAACCTTTGTAGGGAAGTAGTGTCGCGCAAGCAACAATATGTGAAAAAATTGTAACATGTGAAACTCATATGACTGTGAAGTCGTGTGTGTAAAATATAGTAATTTTTCACATGTAAACACAATAAATCATATTGACACAAAATTTAAAAACAAAATTATTCGTATTGAATATCATTAAAGTTATAAAAGTCATGCAAATTTTGCATATGAAAAAAATTTCCTTTGAAAAAAAGTTTCATATGAAAAAAGGTCACCTTTCGGAAAACGTGTCAAAAAACCTCTATTGAGGAGTGGTGTCGCGCAAGGCATGTTATTTGAAAAAAATTTCACATATGAAATTCATATGACCGTGGAGTAATATGTTTCCGGCATAGGTCACATATTGTATGGATTGATAAAATATTGAAGTTAAATGTTTTATTATTAAAATAATGCAACAAAATGCTATATTGCAAGATGGTACTCAATACAAGTGTGTCTCCAAAAATAATATTTCACATGTTAAAAGTATATCATTTTGATATATTCATAAGAGCTATAATTATAACATGTGAAATAAATTGCTTAAGAAATAAAAAATTTACATCCAAAAAAAATTTTATTTGAGAAAATTTCTATATGGAAAAACGCTACCTTTCGGAAAACGTGTCACTACACCTTTGTAGGGAAGTAGTGTCGCGCAAGCAACGAAATATGAAAAAATTGTAACATGTGAAACTCATATGAGTGTGTAGTGGTGTGTGTAAAATATAGTAATTTTTCAGATGTAAACACAATATCTCATATTGACACAAAATTTAAAAACAAAATTATTAATATTGAATATCATTAAAGTTATAAAAGTCATAAAAATTTTCTTGTGAAAAAAATTTCGATTGAGAAAAAGTTTCTTATGAAAAAAGTCTACCTTTCGGAAAACGTGTCAGAAAACCTTTGTAGGGAAGTAGTGTCGCAGAAGCATCGTAATATGAAATAATTTGAGCATGTGAAACTCATATGATTGTGAAATGGTGTGTGTAAAATATAGTAATTTTTCACATGTAAACACAATAAATCATATTGACACAAAATTTAAAAACAAAATTATTCATATTGAATATCATAAAATTTATAAAAGTCATGCAAATTTTGCATATGAAAAAAATTTCCTTTGAGAAAAAGTTTCATATGAAAAAAAGTCACCTTTCGGAAAACGTGTCACAAAACCTCAATGGAGGTATCGCGCAAGGCATGATATATGAAAAAAATTTCACATATGAAATTCATATGACCGTGGAGTAATATGTTGCCGGCATAGGTCACATATTATATGGATTGATAAAATATTGAAGTTAAATGTTTTATTATTAAACTAATGCAACAAAATGCTATATTGCAAGATGGTACTCAACACAAGTGTGTCTCCAAAAAAAATGTTTCACTTATTAAAACAACATCATTTTGATATATTCATAACAGCTATAACAATCACATGTGAAATAAATTGCTTAAGAAATAAAAAATTTACATGCAAAAAAAATTTTATTTGAGATAATTTCTATATGAAAAAAGACTACCTTTCGGAAAACGTGTCTCAAAACCTTTGTAGGGAAGTAGTGTCGAGCAAGCAACGTAATATGAAAAAATTTTAACATGAGAAACTCATATGACTGTGAAGTTGTGTGTGTAAAATATAGTAATTTTTCACATGTAAACACAATATCTCATATTGACACAAAATTTAAAAACAAAATTATTCATATTGAATATCCTAAAATTTATAAAATTCATGCAAATTTTGCATATGAAAAAAATTTCCTTTGAGAAAAAGTTTCATATGAAAAATGATCACCTTTCGGAAAACGTGTCACAAAACCTGTATGGAGGAGTGGTATCGCGCAAGGCATGATATATGAAAAAAATTTCACATATGAAATTCATATGACCGTGGAGTAATATTTTGCCGGCATAGGTCACATATTATATGGATTGATAAAATATTGAAGTTAAATGTTTTATTATTAAATTAATGCAACGAAATGCTATATTGCAAGATGGTATTCAATACAAGTGTGTCTCCAAAAAAATGTTTCACAAATTAAAACTACATAATTTTGATATATTCATAACAGCTATAATTATCACATGTGAAATAAATTGCTTAAGAAATAAAAAATTAACATGTGAAAAAAAATTTTATTTGAGAAAATTTCTATATGAAAAAAGGCTACCTTTCGAAAAACGTGTCACAAAACCCCTATAGGGAAGTGGCATCGCGCAAGGCATGTTATATGAAAAAATTTCACATATGAAATTCATATGATCGTGGAGTAATATATTGCCGGCATAGGACACATATTATATGGATTGATAAAATAATGAAGTTAATTGTTTTATTATTAAATTAATGCAACATAATGCTATATTGCAAGATGGTACTCAATACAAGTGTGTCTCAAAAAAGATGTTTCGCAAATTAAAACAACATCATTTTGATATATTAACAAGAGTTATAAATTTCACATGTGAAATAAATTGCTTAAGAAAAATAAAATTTACATGCAAAAAAAATTTTATTTGAGAAAATTTCTATATGAAAAAAGACTACCTATCGGAAAACGTGTCACAAAGACTCTATGGGGGAGTGGCGTCGCGCAAGGCATGTTAGATGAAAAATATTTCACATATGAAATTCATATGACCGTGGAGTAATATATTGCCGGCATAGGTCACATATTATATGGATTGATAAAATAATGAAGTTAAATGTTTTATTATTAAATTAATGCAACATAATGGTATGTTGCAAGATGGTACTCAACACAAGTGTGTCTCCAAAAAAAATGTTTCACAAATTAAAACTATATCATTTTGATATATTCATAAGAGCTATAATTATCACATGTGAAATAAATTGCTTAAGAAATAAAAAATGTACATGCAAAAAAAATTTTATTTGAGAATGTATCTATATGAAAAAATTCTATCTTTCGGAAAACGTGTCACAAAACCTTTGTAGGGAAGTAGTGTCGCTCAAGCAACAATATATGCAAAAATTGTAACATGTGAAACACGTATGACTGTGAAGTCGTGTGTGTAAAATATAGTAATTTTTCACATGTAAACACAATATCTCATATTGACACAAAATTTAAAAACAAAATTATTCATATTGAATATCCTAAAATTTATAAAATTCACGCAAATTTTGCATGTGAAAAAAATTTCATTTGAGAAAAAGTTTCATATGAAAAAAAGTCACCTTTCGGAAAACGTGTCACAAAACCTTTGTAGGGAAGTAGTGTCGCGCAAGCAACGTAATATGAAAAAATTTTAACATGTGAAACTCATATGACTGTGAAGTTGTGTGTGTCAAATATAGTAATTTTTCAGATGTAAACACAATAAATCATATTGACACAAAATTTAAGAACAAAATTATTCATATTGAATATCATAAAATTTATAAAAGTCATGCAAATTTTGCATATGAAAAAAATTTCATTTGAGAAAAAGTTTCTTAAGAAAAAAGTCTACCTTTCGGAAAACGTGTCAGAAAACCTTTGTAGGGAAGTGGTGTCGCGCAAGCATCGTAATATGAAAAAAGTTTAACATGTGAAACTCATATGACTGTGAAGTGGTGTGTGGAAAATATAGTAGTTTTTCACATGTAAACACAATAAATCATATTGACACAAAATTTAAAAACAAAATTATTCGTATTGAATATCATTAAAGTTACAAAAGTCATGCAAATTTTGCATATGAAAAAAATTTCCTTTGAGATAAAGTGTCATATGAAAAAAGGTCACCTTTCGGAAAACGTGTCAAAAAACCTCTATTGAGGAGTGGTGTCGCGGAAGGCATGTTATTTGAAAAAAAATTTCACATATGAAATTCTTATGACCTTGGAGTAATATATTGCCGGCATAGGTCACATATTATGTGGATTGATAAAATATTGAAGTTAAATGTTTTATTATTAAACTAATGCAACAAAATGCTATATTGCAAGATGGTACTCAACACAAGTGTGTCTCCAAAAAAAATGTTTCACTTATTAAAACAACATCATTTTGATATATTCATAACAGCTATAACAATCACATGTGAAATAAATTGCTTAAGAAATAAAAAATTTACATGCAAAAAAAATTTTATTTGAGATAATTTCTATATGAAAAAAGACTACCTTTCGGAAAACGTGTCTCAAAACCTTTGTAGGGAAGTGGTGTCGCGCAAGCATCGTAATATGAAAAAATTTTAACATGAGAAACTCATATGACTGTGAAGTGGTGTGTGGAAAATATAGTAATTTTTCACATGTAAACACAATATCTCATATTGACACAAAATTTAAAAACAAAATTATTCGTATTGAATATTATTAAAGTTATAAAATTCACGCAAATTTTGCATGTGAAAAAATTTCATTTGACAAAAAGTTTCATATGAAAAATGGTCACCTTTCGGAAAACGTGTCACAAAACTTCTATGGAGGAGTGGTATCGCGCAAGGCATGATATATGAAAAAAATTTCACATATGAAATTCATATGACCGATGAGTAATATTGTAGTGTATACACATATGCGCATAGCCTAAACATTGAGCAGCAACACTTTGTTGTATTATAAACACATTACGGCAACTTTGTCGTAGCGCGGCTTTCGCTGCACACTTCATGTGCAGACGAAATATGATCGCTTAAGATAAGTAACGCCGGCCAAGTAGCCAAATCAGCGTTCTCACGCTGACCGCCTACATACATACATATGTGTATGCATAACACTCTCTGCCCCCCAGCAACGTCTCTGTTGCTTTTCATTATATACAAAATATGTAAAACGGCTGCACTCGCTGCTTCACAGCGACACAGCTTTACTTTAAGAAAACAATTATAATAAAGAGACTGGAGCGGCAACAACGAACGCTCCAGTAAAACCCAAAAGGAACAACTTTACAAACTTTACTAATGGAACAACTTTACGAATGGAATAACTTTACATGGCGACCGCGACACTGGAATCAGGAATCCGCAACTTGGAGAGGCAACAATAAAACAGGCAAAAAGGAGAAAAAATATAAAAATAAAATGAGTGAGTGATGGCACGCGGAGGTCTCAAAAATAAGATTAATAAGAGAATAGCGCACATAAAGTGGCTGCTGTATACTCAATCGCCCCCACCCCCATGGGCAACAGCTCAAAAACTAAATAGTGAGCTTGAATTTTTAAAAGAGACCCTCCGCAACAGAGTACCACACGGCACATCTCACTCTGAGAACAAAATTAATGTCATAAAAGAGAACATTAAAACAATCATTAATACTCCAAAGCCTCTACCAAGACGACCGGAAGTGTGCCCAGCAGATTGCCCAGGACCGCTGAACAGTGCGGCGTGCAAATCAACTTGCATGAGACCTACGACCAGTGCGAAGACCGGCACCGGCCCCGCCTGAGCCCATAGGCCCAGGACAGCTGCAGCAGAGAAGATACAGCGCGAGTGGAACCCCGCCACTTGTGCCAGCGAGGGAGCATCAGCGAAACCAGGCCGTTGACGACCATCTGATGCGGAGCAGCAGGCAGCAAGCAGCATGCAGAATAGAATATAATATATATATATATAAATACAATTGTAAACTTGCGCGGAGCCATTTCCGTGCATTAGCAGTATAGCCTGTAAAGCTATACGAAATATTAGGCAGGACAATTGTTACATGTATACAAATAACAATAGCATAAGTAAATTTTTAGAAGAAGGTTCAACTTTTGAAATATCATTAGATTCATATAGAAACACACCCAAAATGGGTTTAATAGACGTTAAGTCAGTGGATTCCACTGCTAACGTAATAAATAAAGTTGAACCAAATAATGTTAATTTAGAATTCACTAACATATTGTTAATGATTATGGCGGTTATAATGTGTGCAAATTGTTTTTATAAATTATACAAAATACACAATAAGTGTTTAAAAAAGAAATATATGAGCCAAGCAAATGACTTGGACAGAATTTAAAAAAAAAGAAATTTTCCGCACAACCAACAATAATTATTAATTGTTAAGAAGGTGAAATGATGTAAAGTAAACAAAATAAAAGTATGCAATTAAATAAATAATAAAATAAATCAAATACAAAAAAAAAGAAGTATGCATACCCAACAAATAGTTAGTAAAACATTAAAAAGGGATGGTGAAGACATTGTGATGGTATCTAAAAAATAATCCATGTCCTTCATATAATGGAATGGAAAGAATTGTCAAAAGACTTGTTAAATATCAAAGCAGATTTTGACAAATCCTATAAATGTATAACTCAAAACAGGCCCATACAAAAAGCTACAGTCAGCAAACATATAGAAATATTAATTAAATGCTTTAACGAAGCACGAACATTAATATATGAGCATAGAAAAAAGCTCAGCCAAGATCATTGGTCTCAAGTATCAAAGCTTTTGATCAGACTGAGATCTAACTTAATAACCATAGCAGATAAATTCAAGCTAGAAATATCAATACCCAATATACTAAATACTTCTGTAATAATTGATAAAGGTGAAGAACCAGAATCAAAAGAAGTAATTAGTATTGACCAAACAGAGTTAGAAGAGGAAGATTTAAATAATTTTACTATCCCAGCTGTATTAATGTCTGATTTGGACAACTCAATAGACTCAGACATCAGCTCGAGTACTGTAGAAGAAAAATTCACAATGGCACAGTCAAACATTGATTTTATAAACACTGCGTCAAAGCTTATACCACCATTTGATGGTAAAGCAGAAAATCTAACAAGTTTTCTAGATGCACTACAAATTATAGAATCAATAAAAGGCGAACACGAACAATTAGCCGTTTCAATAATAAAAACGAAGCTAAAAGGTGTCGCCAGAAACTTAGTCGGAAATGAAACGACTGTATCAGAAGTCATTTCCAGACTAAAAAGCAATGTCAAAGGCGAAACTGTAGAAGTATTATCGGCCAAGCTGATGAGTTTACAGCAACGCAACAAAACTGCTAACCAATATACATCAGAGGTTGAGCAGATGACAAAAGCTTTGGAAGGTGCGTACATAGCGGACGGTCTAACCCTTGAGTTAGCAAGACGTTATGCTACACAGCATGCAGTTAAGTCAATGACAAAGAATTGCACAATTGATAAAGTAAAAACTATCATGCAGGCCGGCACCTTCAACACAATGAATGATGCCATATCAAAGTTTGTCAATAGTTGCACGGAAGCGACTGGACAACCAAATACGGTACTTTATTATAAAAATGGTCCACAGCGCGGCGGAAACCGCGGACGTGGAAATTTCAGAGGTAACTCTCGTGGTGGTAATAACAATTACAATAACCACAACAGTACCAACAATAATAATAATAACGGAGGTCAATATAGAGGAAATAATCGAGGACGTGGTAACTCAAATAGAGGCCACAATAACAATAATAATCAGAAAAGCGTAAGAGTAACCCAAAACAACTCGGGAAACTCCCAACAGCCCTCAGATATTCAACAGTAGACCATAAAGTTCACACCATCAATCTTAGTCTCAATATTTTCGTTAATTTTTTCAATGTAGAAACAAACAAAAATCTCGTATTTTTAATAGATACTGGTGCAGATATATCACTTTTAAAAGAAAATTCCGATATCTTTCATGATATTGAAGAAAATAAAAAAATTAATATTCAAGGCATAGGCCAAGAACTAATACAGTCAAAAGAACTAATTTCAATAGAGATACAGACAGGTAAATATATAATTCCACACGATTTTCATATAGTAGATTTGCATTTCGCAATACCATGTGATGGAATAATAGGCATTGACTTCATTAAGAAATTCAATTGTCAGTTAGATTTCAAACCAAATGAAGATTGGCTCATAATGAGACCAAATAATTTAAATTTTCCGATTTATGTTCCAATAACATACAGTTCTGGTAATAACTCCATTATTCTACCAGCAAGATCCCAAGTAGTCAGAAAAATTCACCTATCTTCAGATGAGGATAGTATATTAATTCCAAACCAGGAAATTAAAGAAGGCATTTATGTTGCAAACACAGTTGCAACAACCGAAAATGCATTTGTCCGATTACTGAATACGACCAGTACCGATCAAGTAGTAGATATTAAAAATTTGTCATATGAACCACTTTCGAACTACGACATAGTTCAAAACAATCCAGAAAATAGAGAAAAAACTGTCTTATCTCAATAAGCTAAAAATTTTCCACCACAATTCAAAAACGAATTGACTAATTTATGCACCCAGTTTAGTGACGTATTCGGACTTGAAACCGAATCGATCACTACCAATAACTTCTACAAACAAAAGCTAAGATTGAAGGATGATGAACCTGTTTATATAAAAAATTATAGAAACCCTCATAGCCAAAAAGAAGAGATCCAAGTACAAGTTCAGAAACTAATCGATAATAAGATAGTCGAATCGTCTGTATCACCTTATAACAGCCCACTTTTGTTAGTTCCGAAGAAATCTCTTCCAGGTTCTGACAAGAAAAAATGGCGATTAGTAATTGACTATCGACAAATTAATAAAAAACTGTTGTCGGATAAATTTCCGCTACCTAGAATTGATGATATTTTAGATCAACTAGGAAGAGCGAAATACTTCTCATGCCTAGACTTAATGTCTGGTTTTCATCAAATTGATCTTGAAAAAAGTTCAAGAGATATAACGTCATTCTCAACAAGCAATGGCTCGTATCGCTTCACGC
Source organism: Drosophila immigrans (assembly GCA_963583835.1). Taxonomy (NCBI): domain Eukaryota; kingdom Metazoa; phylum Arthropoda; class Insecta; order Diptera; family Drosophilidae; genus Drosophila; species Drosophila immigrans. The sequence goes on from OY757142.1 coordinate 36,909,452, forward strand.
GATTGCCATTCGGCTTAAAAATAGCGCCAAATTCTTTCCAGAGAATGATGACTATAGCATTTTCCGGATTAGAACCTTCACAAGCTTTCCTTTATATGGATGATTTAATAGTCATTGGTTGTTCCGAAACACATATGATCAAAAACTTAACTGATGTTTTTGAGAAATGTAGGAAATACAATCTTAAATTACATCCTGAAAAATGTTCATTTTTCATGCATGAAGTCACATTTTTGGGACACAAATGCACAGATAAAGGAATCTTACCTGACGACAAAAAATACGACGTCATTAAAAATTACCCAGTCCCACATGATGCGGATAGCGCTAGACGATTCGTTGCATTCTGCAATTACTATAGACGTTTTATCAAAAACTTTGCCGACTATGCTCGTCACATAACAAGATTATGTAAAAAAGATGTAAAATTCGAATGGACAGCTGAGTGTCAGCATGCCTTCGAACATCTCAAAACGGCACTAATAAATCCGAATTTATTACAATACCCAGATTTCAGCAAAGAATTTTGCATAATAACAGATGCAAGTAAACAAGCATGTGGAGCAGTTTTAACTCAAAACAAAAATGGACTCCAACTTCCAGTTGCTTATGCATCAAGATCGTTTACTAAGGGCGAAAGTAATAAAAGTACAACAGAACAAGAATTGGCAGCAATTCATTGGGCAATAACTTATTTCAGACCATACATTTATGGTAGACACTTCACTGTCAAAACAGATCACAGACCATTAACGTACTTGTTCTCAATGGTAAATCCGAGCTCAAAGCTAACGCGTATGAGACTTGAATTAGAGGAATATAACTTTACAGTCGAATATCTGAAGGGTAAAGATAATTTTGTAGCGGATGCGTTATCAAGAATAACCATTCAACAGCTACAACAAATAAATGGATCAATAAAGAAAGTCACTACAAGATATCAGAAAAGACAAAAAATCCGCGCGGAAAACAATAAAAAAGAATTGCCTACGCAATCTTTAAATACAGCTTCTAGGCCCAACGTATATGAAGTCATAAACAATGACGAAGTACGTAAAGTAGTGACATTGCATGTAAAAGATATGCTATGTATATTCAAACATGGCAGAAAAATTACTGCAAGATTTGATGTTAGCGATTTATATACCAATGGAATTCTAGACTTAGGTCAATTTTTCCAAAGGCTTGAACTGCAAGCCGGTATACATAAAATTAGCCAAGTCAAAGTGGCACCGTGGGAAAACATCTTTGAATATGTTTCAATAGATACTTTCAAATTATTGGGCAATAAAACATTGAAAACATTAAGAGTAGCGCTACTCATCCCGGTGACCCTAATTGATAAGCAAAAAGATAAAGAAGCTATTCTGTCTAATTACCATGACGATCCTATACAAGGAGGTCATACTGGCATCTCAAAAACATTAGCAAAAATAAAAAGACACTATTTTTGGAAAAATATGACTCGTGATATTACTGAGTACATACGAAAATGTCAAAAATGCCAGAAAGCTAAAATAACAAAACATAGCAAGACCCCACTAACAATAACTGACACACCAATAAATGTTTTCGACAGAGTGATAGTGGACACTATAGGTCCACTACCAAAATCAGAAAATGGTAACGAGAATGCAGTCACTTTAATATGTGACTTAACTAAGTATTTAGTTGCCATACCTGTACCAAATAAGAACGCTAATACTGTCGCTAAAGCAATCTTTGAATCATTTGAATCATCTGAATCATCTGAAGTACGGTCCGATGAAGACGTTCATTACGGACATGGGAACAGAATACAAGAATTCAATTATAGACGATTTGTGCATATTTTTAAATATCAAAAATATTACATCTACAGCACACCACCACCAGACAGTAGGAACAATAGAAAGAAGTCACAGAACTTTCAATGAATACATACGTTCATATATATCAGTTGATAAAACTGATTGGGACGTATGGCTTCAATATTTTGTCTTTTGTTTCAACACGACCCCCTCTATGGCACATAATTATTGTCCATATGAGCTAGTGTTTGGTAAAACAAATAATTTACCAAAAGAATTTAATAGCATAGATAGCATAGAAGCAATATATAACATAGATGATTATGCTAAAGAAAGTAAATATAGATTAGAAGTAGCATATAAAAGAGCTAGGATAATGATAGAAGAGCATAAGAATAAAAATAAGGAACTATATGATAAAAAAGTAAACAATATAGACATAACTGTAGGAGATAAAGTTTTATTAAGAAATGAAACAGGTCATAAGTTAGACTATAAATATACTGGTCCGTACAAAGTAACGGAAATAGGAGATAGAAATAATATTATAATAGTTAGTAACAAAAACAAAAAACAGACAGTTCATAAGGATAGATTAAAACTTTTTATTTCATAATAACATTTAGTATGGCCATACATAAGAAATACAGATTTAAATAAATAAAAATAAAAATGCATGCGTTAATATATACATATATTGAATATTTTCAATAAATACTTTTTGTCATTCCATTTTCTTAAACGTTATTAAGTATACACACCAAAAAAAAAGAAAAAAAAAAATATATATAATAATAAAAGTAAAAAAAAAAATAAATAAGAGAAATAATAAGAATTAAAATAACTCCATATAATTACGTTATTTTTCAAAAGGAGGGAGATGTAGTGTATACACATATGCGCATAGCCTAAACATTGAGCAGCAACACTTTGTTGTATTATAAACACATTACGGCAACTTTGTCGTAGCGCGGCTTTCGCTGCACACTTCATGTGCAGACGAAATATGATCGCTTAAGATAAGTAACGCCGGCCAAGTAGCCAAATCAGCGTTCTCACGCTGACCGCCTACATACATACATATGTGTATGCATAACACTCTCTGCCCCCCAGCAACGTCTCTGTTGCTTTTCATTATATACAAAATATGTAAAACGGCTGCACTCGCTGCTTCACAGCGACACAGCTTTACTTTAAGAAAACAATTATAATAAAGAGACTGGAGCGGCAACAACGAACGCTCCAGTAAAACCCAAAAGGAACAACTTTACAAACTTTACTAATGGAACAACTTTACGAATGGAACAACTTTACAATATGTTGCCGGCATAGGTCACATATTATATGGATTGATAAAATATTGAAGTTAAATGTTTTATTATTAAACTAATGCAACAAAATGCTATATTGCAAGATGGTACTCAACACAAGTGTGTCTCCAAAAAAAATGTTTCACTTATTAAAACAACATCATTTTGATATATTCATAACAGCTATTACAATCACAAGTGAAATAAATTGCTTAAGAAATAAAAAATGTACATGCAAAAAAAATTTTATTTGAGAATGTATCTATATGAAAAAAGGCTACCTTTCGGAAAACGTGTCACAAAACCTTTGTAGGGAAGTAGTGTCGCGCAAGCAACAATATATGAAAAAATTGTAACATGTGAAACTCATATGACTGTGAAGTCGTGTGTAAAATATAGTAATTTTTCACATGTAAACACAATATCTCATATTGACACAAAATTTAAAAACAAAATTATTCATATTGAATATCCTAAAATTTATAAAATTCACGCAAATTTTGCAAGTGAAAAAAATTTCATTTGAGAAAAAGTTTCATATGAAAAAAAGTCACCTTTCGGAAAACGTGTCACAAAACCTTTGTAGGGAAGTAGTGTCGCGCAAGCAACGTAATATGAAAAAATTTTAACATGTGAAACTCATATGACTGTGAAGTTGTGTGTGTCAAATATAGTAATTTTTCACATGTAAACACACTAAATCATATTGACACAAAATTTAAAAACAAAATTATTCATATTGAATATCATAAAATTTATAAAAGTCATGCAAATTTTGCATATGAAAAAAATTTCATTTGAGAAAAAGTTTCTTATGAAAAAAGTCTACCTTTCGGAAAACGTGTCAGAAAACCTTTGTAGGGAAGTGGTGTCGCGCAAGCATCGTAATATGAAAAAATTTTAACATGTGAAACTCATATGACTGTGAAGTGGTGTGTGGAAAATATAGTAATTTTTCACATGTAAACACAATAAATCATATTGACACAAAATTTAAAAACAAAATTATTCATATTGAATATCATAAAATTTATAAAAGTCATGCAAATTTTGCATATGAAAAAAATTTCCTTTGAGAAAAAGTTTCATATGAAAAAAGGTCACCTTTCGGAAAACGTGTCAAAAAACCTCTATTGAGGAGTGGTGTCGCGGAAGGCATGTTATTTGAAAAAAAATTTCACATATGAAATTCATATGACCGTGGAGTAATATGTTGCCGGCATAGGTCACATATTATATGGATTGATAAAATATTGAAGTTAAATGTTTTATTATTAAAATAATGCAACAAAATGCTATATTGCAAGATGGTACTCAATACAAGTGTGTCTCCAAAAATAATATTTCACATGTTAAAAGTATATCATTTTGATATATTCATAAGAGCTATAATTATAACATGTGAAATAAATTGCTTAAGAAATAACAAATTTACATCCAAAAAAAATTTAATTTGAGAAAATTTCTATATGGAAAAACGCTACCTTTCTGAAAACGTGTCACAAAACCTCTATAGGGAAGTGGCGTCGCGCAAGGTATGTTATATGAAAATAATTTCACATATGAAATTCATATGATCGTGGAGTAATATATTGCCGGCATAAGACACATATTATTTGGATTGAAAAAATAATTAAGTTAAATGTTCTATTATTAAATTAATGCAACAAAATGCTATATTGCAAGATGGTACTCAATACAAGTGTGTCTCCAAAAATAATATTTCACATGTTAAAAGTATATCATTTTGATATATTCATAACAGCTATAACAATCACATGTGAAATAAATTGCTTAAGAAATAAAAAATTTACATGCAAAAAAAATTTTATTTGAGATAATTTCTATATGAAAAAAGACTACCTTTCGGAAAACGTGTCTCAAAACCTTTGTAGGGAAGTAGTGTCGCGCAAGCAACGTAATATGAAAAAATTTTAACATGAGAAACTCATATGACTGTGAAGTTGTGTGTGTAAAATATAGTAATTTTTCACATGTAAACACAATATCTCATATTGACATAAAATTTAAAAACAAAATTATTCGTATTGAATATTATTAAAGTTATAAAATTCACGCAAATTTTGCATGTGAAAAAATTTCATTTGAGAAAAAGTTTCATATGAAAAAAAGTCACCTTTCGGAAAACGTGTCACAAAACCTTTGTAGGGAAGTGGTGTCGCGCAAGCATCGTAATATAAAACAAGTAAGAAAGCTACAGTCGAGAGTGCTCGACCGTATGATACCCGCAACCCATTTCGAGAGAAAACAAAAAACATAAATGATATTTTAACAAAAAATATACCAAATATACTAAAACTTAATTTTTGTATATATTTGAAAATAGCGGGTAAAATACACAACACCGCTATGGTCACACTGTCAACTTAACAAACAAAGCGCGGGCAGCTGCAAGTGAATTTTGCATATAAAATTGATTCATTAATAACTTCCTTGTTTTTCATTCGATTTCAACCAAATTCACAGGAGTCATTCAGACTATCATTGTTATTATGCATACCAAAATTCAATGCTCTAGGTCTATTATTACGGCTTTTACAGTTTTTGGGGGCGGAAAGGGGCGTGGCAAAAATCTAAAATAAACTTGATCTGCGTAAGACCTACACAAATACTGTCACCAAATTTGATATCTCTAGGTCAATCAGACACTTAAAACGTCCATATGCATTGGGAACAACAATTTTGATAAATAATTACGCGAATAACTTTTGTTCTACTAATCCGATTTTTACCAAAATTACAGGGTATATTAAGAGTGTCAAGCGCAGATGGGTTACCAGATTACACATCATTACACAAAGAACTTTTGGAGTTATACGCAATTTACATAAAAAAAAACTTGACTTTTTCTAGATTAATGCTTATTGTGGGCGAAGGGGGCGTGGCATCCAACTTTTGAAATAAACTTGATCTGCGTAGGGTATGAAGGAACATTTTTGCCAAATTTGGTGTCTCTATGTCTTATAGTCTCTGAGATCCAGGTGTTCATACAGACAGACAGACGGACAGACGGACAGACGGACAGACGGACATGGCTATATCGTCTCGGCTGTTGACGCTGATTAAGAATATATATACTTTATGGGGTCGGAGATGCCTCCTTCTGCCTGTTACATACATTTCCTGTTGGCACTAAGTCATAATACCCTTCTACCCTATGGGTAGCGGGTATAAAAATTGTAACATGTGAAACTTATATGACTGTGAAGTGGTGTGTAAAAAATATAGTCATTTTTCAGATGTAAACACAATATCTCATATTGACACAAAATTTAAAAACAAAATTATTCATATTGAATATCATAAAATTTATAAAAGTCATGCAAATTTTGCATATGAAAAAAATTTCCTTTGAGAAAAAGTTTCATATGAAAAAAGGTCACCTTTCGGAAAACGTGTCAAAAAACCTCTATTGAGGAGTGGTGTCGCGGAAGGCATGTTATTTGAAAAAAAATTTCACATATGAAATTCATATGACCGTGGAGTAATATGTTGCCGGCATAGGTCACATATTATATGGATTGATAAAATATTGAAGTTAAATGTTTTATTATTAAAATAATGCAACAAAATACTATATTGCAAGATGGTAATCAATACAAGTGTGTCTCAAAAAAAATGTTTCACATGTTAAAACTATATCATTTTGATATATTCATAAGAGTTATAAATTTCACATGTGAAGTAAATTGCATAAGAAATATGAAATTAACATGTGAAAAAAATTTCATTTGAGAAAAAGTTCCATTTGAAAAAAAGGCTACCTCTCGGAAAACGTGTCACAAAACCTTTATAGGGGAGTGGCGTCGCGCAAGGCATGTTAGATGAAAAATATTTCACATATGAAATTCATATTCCATTCAAATTATATGGATTGATAAAATATTGAAGTTAAATGTTTTATTATTAAATTAATGCAATATTGCAAGATGGTAATCAATACAAGTGTGTCTCCAAAAAAAATGTTTCACAAATTAAAACTATATCATTTTGATATATTCATAAGAGCTATAATTATCACATGTGAAATAAATTGCTTAAGATATAAAAAATGTACATGCAAAAAAAATTTATTTGAGAATATATATTTATATGAAAAAAGGCTACCTTTCGGATAACGTGTCACAAAACCTTTGTAGGGAAGTAGTGTCGCGCAAGCAACAATATATGAAAAAATTGTAACATGTGAAACTCATATGACTGTGAAGTCGTGTGTGTAAAATATAGTAATTTTTCACATGTAAACACAATAAATCATATTGACACAAATATTAAAAACAAAATTATTCGTATTGAATATCATTAAAGTTATAAAAGTCATGCAAATTTTGCATATGAAAAAAATTTCCTTTGAAAAAAAGTTTCATATGAAAAAAGGTCACCTTTCGGAAAACGTGTCAAAAAACCTCTATTGAGGAGTGGTGTCGCGCAAGGCATGTTATTTGAAAAAAATTTCACATATGAAATTCACATGACCGTGGAGTAATATGTTGCCGGCATAGGTCACATATTATATGGATTAATAAAATATTGAAGTTAAATGTTTTATTATTAAATTAATGCAACAAAATGCTATATTGCAAGATGGTAATCAATACAAGTGTGTCTCCAAAAAAAATGTTTCACATATTAAAACAACATCATTTTGATATATTCATAACAGCTATAATAATCACATGTGAAATAAATTGCTTAAGAAATAAAAAATTAACAAGTGAAAAAAAATTTTATTTGAGAAAATTTCTATATGAAACAAGTAAGAAAGCTACAGTCGAGAGTGCTCGACCGTATGATACCCGCAACCCATTTCGAGAGAAAACAAAAAACTTAAATGATATTTTAACAAAAAATATACCAAATATACTAAAACTTGTTTTTTTGTATATATTTGAAAATGGCGGGTAAAAATCACAACACCGTTATGGTCACACTGTCAACTAAACAAACAAAGCGCGGGCAGCTGCAAGTGAATTTTGCATATAAAATTGATTGTTTAATAACCTTCTTGTTTTTCATTCGATCACAACCAAATTCACAGGAATCATTGAGAATATAATTATTATTTTGCATACCAAAATTCAATGCTCTAAGTCTATTATTACGGCTTTTACAGACTTTTGGGGGCGGAAAGGGTCGTGGCATCCAACTTTTGAAATAAACTTGACCTGCGTAGGACCTATAGGAGTACTGTCCCCAAATTTCGTAGCTCTAGCTCTTATAGTCTCTGAGATCTAAGTGTTCATACAGACGGACAGACGGACAGACGGACATGGCTATATCGTCTCGGCTGTTGACACTGATCAAGAATATATATAGTTTATGTGGTCGGAGATGCCTCCTTCTGCCTGTTACATACATTTTCTGTTGGCACTAAGTTATAATACCCTTCTACCCTATGGGTAGCGGGTATAAAAAGGCTACCTTTCGGAAAACGTGTCACAAAACCTCTATAGGGAAGTGGCGTCGCGCAAGGCATGTTATATGAAAAAATTTCACATATGAAATTCATATAATCGTGGAGTAATATATTGCCGGCATAGGACACATATTATATGGATTGATAAAATAATGAAGTTAAATGTTTTATTATTAAATTAATGCAACATAATGCTATGTTGCAAGATGGTACTCAACACAAGTGTGTCTCAAAAAAGATGTTTCGCAAATTAAAACAACATCATTTTGATATATTAACAAGAGTTATAAATTTCACATGTGAAATAAATTGCTTAAGAAATAAAAAATTTACATGCAATACAAATTTTATTTGAGAAAATTTCTATATGAAAAAAGGCTACCTTTCTGAAAACGTGTCACCAAGCCTCTATAGGGGAGTGGCGTCGCGCAAGGCATGTTAGATGAAAAATATTTCACATATGAAATTCATATGACCGTGGAGTAATATATTGCCGGCATAGGTCACATATTATATGGATTGATAAAATATTAAATTTAAATGTTTTATTATTAAATTAATGCAACATAATGCAATATTGCAAGATGGTAATCAATACAAGTGTGTCTCCAAAAAATATGTTTCACAAATTAAAACTATATCATTTTGATATATTCATAAGAGCTATAATTATCACATGTGAAATAAATTGCTTAAGAAATAAAAAATTTACATGCAAAAAAAATTTTATTTTAGAATGTATCTGTATGAAAAAAGGCTACCTTTCGGAAAACGTGTCACAAAACCTTTGTGGGGAAGAAGTGTCGCGCAAGCAACAATATATGAAAAAATTGTAACATGTGAAACTCATATGACTGTGAAGTCGTGTGTGTAAAATATAGTAATTTTTCACATGTAAACACAATATCTCATATTGACACAAAATTTAAAAACAAAATTATTCATATTGAATATCCTAAAATTTATAAAATTCACGCAAATTTTGCATGTGAAAAAAATTTCATTTAAGAAAAAGTTTCATATGAAAAAAATCACCTTTCGGAAAACGTGTCACAAAACCTTTGTAGGGAAGTAGTGTCGCGCAAGCAACGAAATATGAAAAAATTTTAACATGTGAAACTCATATGACTGTGAAGTTGTGTGTGTCAAATATAGTAATTTTTCACATGTAAACACAATAAATCATATTGACACAAAATTTAAAAACAAAATTATTCATATTAAATATCATAAAATTTATAAAAGTCATGCAAATTTTGCATATGAAAAAAATTTCATTTGAGAAAAAGTTTCTTATGAAAAAAGTCTACCTTTCGGAAAACGTGTCAGAAAACCTTTGTAGGGAAGTGGTGTCGCGCAAGCATCGTAATATGAAAAAATTTTAACATGTGAAACTTATATGACTGTGAAGTGGTGTGTGGAAAATATAGTAATTTTTCACATGTAAACACAATAAATCATATTGACACAAAATTTAAAAACAAAATTATTCGTATTGAATATCATTAAAGTTACAAAAGTCATGCAAATTTTGCATATGAAAAAAATTTCCTTTGAGAAAAAGTTTCATATGAAAAAAGGTCACCTTTCGGAAAACGTGTCAAAAAACCTCTATTGAGAAGTGGTGTCGCGGAAGGCATGTTATTTGAAAAAAAATTTCACATATGAAATTCATATGACCGATGAGTAATATGTTGCCGGCATAGGTCACATATTATATGGATTGATAAAATATTGAAGTTAAATGTTTTAATATTAAAATAATGCAACAAAATGCTATATTGCAAGATGGTACTCAATACAAGTGTGTCTCCAAAAATAATATTTCACATGTTAAAAGTATATCATTTTGATATATTCATAAGAGCTATAATTATAACATGTGAAATAAATTGCTTAAGAAATAACAAATTTACATCCAAAAAAAATTTTATTTGAGAAAATTTCTATATGAAAAAACGCTACCTTTCGGAAAACGTGTCACTAAACCTTTGTAGGGAAGTAGAAGCAGATCACGGCTTCGCAACCCAGTATGGCCTGCTGGCTCTGCGATAACGTAGTACACGTGAAGTGTGTAGGCTATTCAGGGCTAGTTGCAGATGCCATTGCCAAAAGAACTGGGCTTAACTGGTGTTGTGAGTCATGTCGAGAAGTTGAGTGCGAAATGCGGATGTTTATGAGGCAGACAAGAGTCGGTTTTACTAATCTGATTGGTGGCTTTCATAAGTTAAACGATCAGTTTAGTGCTTTGAATTCTCAGTTCAATAGTTTGAAACTTATGGCTGAGTCTCCAAAGCAAAAAAAATCAACTTCTTGTGACTTACAATTATCCAAATTTTTACCTCTACCATCGACTGACCCACCCACTACTCCGTTGGTTCCACAGTTAATCTCGTTTGCTACCCCAGTAGCAACAACAGCTGCGGAAAGCATTCCCATTAGGGAACCTGCTCCACCGACATTAGTTAATGCCTAAGTTGTGTCTGAAGTGTCCACGGTTGTCACTAGAAGTAGAGGCAAGCCGAATCCTAATAAAAAAATTTCTTCCGCACCTCCTCCAACTGTCGGATCACCGACTTTATTAGGTTCCAAAGATAATATACCAAATATTACTCCTTTGGCTCCTAAACCACTTGTGGGGGTTCCACCAATGAAACAGATTTTTGTTTCAAGGCTTGCCCCTGATCTCACGTCAGATGACGTAAAGGCTTTCATTATAGCCAAAATTAAAAATGCCAATCCAAAAGTGGAAAAATTTAAATTTGCTTATGATAGACAAATTGCATCTTTCAAGATCAATGTCCCACCTTCACTTTTTGAAACCATATGCTCACCAAGTTTTTGGCCAGAGCATTTGGTGGTAAAAGAGTTCAAAGCCAAAGTTAAAAATCGGACTCCGATTGGGCTCTTACCAAATGGACCTGTACAGTCTCAATCTCAATCTTCTTCTTCATCTTCAAAAAACTAATCTCATCATTTCTTATAACCTATCAAAATGTGCGTGGTTTGCGTAGTAAAATAAGTAAGCTATACGTCGACAGTTTCACTTTTTCTACTGATGTAGTTGCGTTTTCGGAAACCTGGTTAAATTCGGATATTTCTGATTCCGAACTTTTTCCGTCAAAGTACACTATTTACAGGCAAGATCGTTCTTCCCGAAGAGGAGGTGGTGTTCTATTTGCAGTAGACTCCAACTTCTCATCGGAGCCATTACATTATAATAATCCTAATAATATAGAGTTTCTATCAATAAAAGTAAATTTTCATGGTGTAAGTTTATTTCTTACTTGCTCATATATACCTCCGTCGTCCGATTTATCTGTTTACCAGGATCACCTGGAAGCAATAAAATCTATTTTTGCCTTGTTATCCGACAAAGACCATGTTGTTGTTCTAGGAGATTTTAACCTTCCTGGAACAGCTTGGTATCCTTGTGATAACTTCTGTTTTCTTATTCCATCGAACCGACATGACTTTATTGATGGTTTACATGAATTATCTTTGGGTCAAATTAACAATATACGAAATTCTCTTTGCCGGCAATTAGATCTATGCTTTGTCTCTGAACCTACCAGCGTAGTTCTATCTAGATCGGAACCCCTTACATCTCCTGAAGACCCTTATCATCCAACTCTGGAGTTAAGGATCGAACTCAGCAGATCTGTACTCGCTAATTCTGATATACCTGCCGATCGAGTTCGTTGCTTTCGAAAGGCAAACTTTCCCAAATTAATCCAACTTCTTAATGGAATTGATTGGTCTAATTTGTATTCCTGCACTGACATAAGTGCCGCCGTCAACTTATTCTATAATAAATTAAATCTTTGCTTTGATGCCTGTATTCCTTCTTATATTCCGCATAGGTCTAATAAGCCTCCTTGGTTTTGTAAGCAACTTTCTAACCTTAAGAACCTGAAGTCTAGACTTTACAAAAAGTTTAAAATTTCAGGCTCTACCTTAACTTTTTCGCAATATATAATTGCTCGGTCCAATTTTATCGAGCTTAACGCTGTGGGTTATAAAAATTACTTAGCTCGCTGTCGGGTTAGCTTTTCTGAAAACCCAAGAAAGTTTTTTAATTTTGTAAACACTAAGCGTAAGTCTTCCTCTTATCCTCCTTGTCTATCTTACGAAAATTCGAAAGCAAATTCAGGTCAGGCGATCGCTGATCTATTTGCTTCTTTTTTTCAAACTACTTATTCTTCTTCCTCCTACTCTAACGCGCCCTATCCTTACAGTCTGTCTCGGTCAAATTATATCTTCAGTCCCTTAATGAGTGAGGAGTCTCTGACTCGATATCTTCAAATGGTTAAGCCGGTGTTTTCGCCCGGTCCGGATGGAGTTCCTGGCTGTGTACTTCGGTACGGAGCCGAGGCTTTATGCAGACCGTTGCTGAAATTATTTGATTTATCACTTGAGTCATCGACTTTTCCCTCTTTATGGAAGGAATCATTCATTATTCCTCTCCATAAGAAGGGAAGTAAGTCTGACGCCAAAAACTATAGAGGGATATGTAAATTGTCTGCTATACCAAAAGTTTTTGAGAAGATGTTAACAAGTCATTTACAACATTTATGTAGTTCCATTATTTCCCCCTACCAGCATGGGTTTGTGAAACATAGATCCACTGTTACTAATCTTCTTGAGCTTTCTTCGTTCGTTAACCAGGGTTTCCTTAAAAACGAACAAACTGACGTCATCTATACCGATTTTAGTAAAGCCTTTGACTCAGTAAATCATTCTCTTTTGTTATATAAGCTTGACTTAATTGGATTTCCCAATAATTTGATTTGCTGGATTTCAAGCTATCTCTGCCAAAGAACGCAAAAAGTTTCTTTTAATAATTTCCTTTCTAATACATTCCGAGTTACCTCTGGAGTTCCCCAAGGTAGCCATCTCGGTCCCTTACTTTTCACATTGTTCATAAATGATCTACCTACTGTTTTGACACAATCTCGCGTACTAATGTATGCAGATGATGTTAAAATATGCCTGCAGTACAGGGATTGGCCATGCCATATCAAGTTGCAGAGAGATCTTGACTCTTTCCAGTCATGGTGCAAAGTGAACTTGTTAAATTTAAACTTTGCTAAATGTGTTGTCATGTCCTTTTATAGAGTTAATCCACATTTGGCCTCTTACTTACTGAACGGTAACGATCTAAAAAGAATTACTGCTGTTGATGATCTAGGTATTCTCTTAGATCATAAACTTAAATTTTCAGACCACATTTCTAGAACGGTCAATAAAGCTATGTCTGTACTCGGTTTCATTAAGAGGTGGTCAAAGGAATTTGATGACCCTTATATTACTAAGACCCTTTATACATCACTTGTTCGTCCGATTCTGGAATATGGTTCGTGCGTATGGTCTCCACAGTATTCTGTGCACCAAGATCGCATTGAATCTGTTCAAAAACAATTTCTCTTATTTGCTTTGCGTGGCTTGAACTGGAATGCTGAAGTGAGATTGCCGTCATATAGTAGTAGACTTCTTTTAATTAACCTACCTTCTTTAGCTAACCGTAGAATAATGCTTGGCATTTTATTTATTTTTAATCTTATTAATGGTGATATTGACTCTTCAGAGTTAATATCGCGACTAAACTTTTCCGTTCCATCTAGACTAACCCGTAGTTACATCCCGCTTGCTCTCCCCCTATGTAGATCTAATTTTGCATTGCATGACCCTTTTAGAGTTTTATGTTATAACTATAATAGATTTTATCATATATTTTCTAGCGCTAACACTGCTTTTAATCTTAAAACTTTACTACTAACCTATTTAATTAATAATTAGACCGAATTTAGCTTATAGTAATAAATTAAAAAATTTTCATTCCACCCGTTTATTTCTTATGTCCGATCCTGAATTTCTATTTTATGCTATCCGCGTTTTTTTTTTGCATGCCCGAATCTATCCTGTCCGAACGCGAATCGTGTCGTTCGTCCTGCGACAGCGCCTCTCGGTCGGTTGGGCGGGAGGAGGGTTTATTGGGATCCGCGCGTAACAAGCATTGGCTTGGTATCGCTTGGGCCACTTGAATGTGCATACAATGTACGTCAACGTCCAACATATTGAAAAAAAAAAAAAAAATAATAAAAAAAAAAAGTAGTGTCGCGCAAGCAACGAAATATGAAAAAATTGTAACATGTGAAACTCATATGAGTGTGAAGTGGTGTGTGTAAAATATAGTAATTTTTCAGATGTAAACACAATATCTCATATTGACACAAAATTTAAAAACAAAATTATTCATATTGAATATCATTAAAGTTATAAAAGTCATAAAAATTTTCTTGTGAAAAAAATTTCATTTGAGAAAAAGTTTCTTATGAAAAAAGTCTACCTTTCGGAAAACGTGTCAGAAAACCTTTGTAGAGAAGTAGTGTCGCAGAAGCATCGTAATGTGAAAAAATTTGAACATGTGAAACTCATTTGAGTGTGAAATGGTGTGTGTAAAATATAGTAATTTTTCACATGTAAACACAATAAATCATATTGACACAAAATTTAAAAACAAAATTATTCATATTGAATATCATAAAATTTGTAAAAGTCATGCAAATTTTGCATATGAAAAAAATTTCCTTTGAGAAAAAGTTTCATATGAAAAATGGTCACCTTTCAGAAAACGTGTCACAAAACCTCTATGGAGGCGTGGTATCGCGCAAGGCATGATATATGAAAAAAAATTTTACATATGAAATTCATATGACCGTGGAGTAATATGTTGCCTGCATAGGTCACATATTATATGGATTGATAAAATAATGAAGTTAAATGTTTTATTATTAAATTAATGCAACATAATGCTATGTTGCAAGATGGTACTCAATACAAGTGTGTCTCAAAAAAGATGTTTCGCAAATTAAAACAACATCATTTTGATATATTAAATCCGATGATATAACTCCTGAAGATATCGTAGGGAACAACAAAAAGCCTAAGCCGCCACCGATTTACATTCGAGAGAAAAGTTCTAATGCTCTCGTAAACTTGATACTGAATCTAATAGGACCAGACAATTTCCACATAATTCCATTAACTAAGGGAAATATTCACGAAACAAAAGTTCAGACTAACACGGAAGTAAACTACAGAATCTTGTCGAAGTATTTAAACGACAATAACAAAAACTTCTAGACGTACCAATTAAAATGCAGTAAAGGCCAGCAAGTAGTACTTAAAGGTATTAAGCCGGAAGTAACACCAGCTGAAGTTACAAGCGCACTGAAGGAGAAAGGTTTTAACGTAAAAAATGTTATTAATATTTTGAATAGAGAAAGAAAGCCTCAACCTCTCTTCAAGGTAGAACTCGAACCCGAAACCAAATCCAAGCCTCTGAAAAAAAATGAAGTGCATCCTATTTTCACTCTCCAGTTCCTACTACATCGCAGGATTACGGTAGAAGAGCCGCATAAAAGAAATGGTCCGGTGCAGTGCAATAATTGTCAGGAATATGGCCACACAAGGTCTTATTGCACACTTCGTCCAGTATGCGTTGTATGTGGAGACCTTCATGACTCCCACAAATGCCCAAAAAATAAAGAGGATCCCAGCAGCAAAAAGTGTGGAAACTGCGGAGGCAACCACACGGCTAACTACAGGGGCTGCCCAGTCTACAAGGAACTGAAAAGTCGTACACACGAAAGAGTGACCACTGCTCGCTCACATACACCACCTATGAAATCTACGCGTGATGTCTTCCCCCCCACAGCTGTTAAATCTTTAGTCAATAATGAATTCTCCGACAAATCCGGAAGCTTTGCAACTGCTCTAAAATTGGGTCTTAAAAGTACCGCTCCCACCAAGCCACGATCATCCGTTTCCCCTCACCAACCAGAAGAACGGTCTACGAACAAAATTGAAACAATGTTATGTAATCTTCAACAAAGTATGTTGGAGTTCATGTCATTCATTAAGACAACTATGCAAGATCTTATGCGAAACCAGAATGTTTTGATTGAGCTGCTTGTTGCTCAAAAACAGACTAAGTAATCAATGGCTCCACTCCGTATATCACTGTGGAACGCTAACGGCATCTCACAGCGCAAACTCGAGTTAACTCAACTTCTTAATAATAACCATATCGATGTAATGCTACTCGCAGAAACTCATCTTACAAATAAATATAATTTCCAAATTCGAGGCTACTTCTTCTACAACACGAATCACCCAGACGGGAAAGCACATGGAGGCACTGGGATTCTGATTAGAAATCGCATCAAGCACTGCTTCCACAATAGCTTCGCCACTAACTTCATGCAAGCTACATCTATAGATGTACAAATGGATTCCCGATCCTTAAAGCTTGCCGCCGTATACTGTCCTCCTCGGTTTACAATATCCGAATCCCAATTCACGGACTATTTCAACTCTCTGAGCCAACAATTTATAGCAGCAGGAGACTTTAATGCCAAGCATACGCACTGGGGATCTCGACTTGTAACTCCAAAGGGTAGGCAGTTGTACAATGCAATAATAAAACCAAGCAATAAGCTAGACTGTGTGTCACCTGGGACACCTACATATTGGCCAACAGATCCTAGAAAAATGCCAGACTTGATCGATTTTGCAGTCACAAAAAACATTCCACGCAACCTGATAAGTGCCAACTCCTTATCAGATCTATCGTCTGATCACTCGCCAGTACTTCTTCACCTAAATCTACATCCAGTTGCGGTAGATAAACCATTCAGACTAACAACGAATAAAACCAATTGGCTTAAGTACAAAAAATATATGAGTTCGCATATTGAGTTGAATCCACGCTTGAATGACGAAGCTGATATCAACTTATCCACAAACACTCTAGAATCCGTCTTGGTCGCAGCTGCTCGCATGTCAACTCCACAAACGCAAAAAACATCGTACAATCATAGGTACACGAACGTTGAAATAGAGCAGCTTGTTCTAGCAAAGCGACGCTCACGGCGAGAATGGCAATCCAACAGATCACCATCTGCAAAAGAAAGGTTAAAAGACGCTACACGGAGGCTCTCAGCTGCATTACGTCATGAGGAAGAAAGGTCCCAAAAGCATTACATAGAGCAGTTATCTCCAATGAGCTCCAAGTTCCCACTTTGGAGAGCACACTCATCACTCTGCGCACCAACCGAATCTGCAATGCCAATAAGGACATCCACAGGCAACTGGGCTCGCAGCGACGAAGAAAGAGCCGACAGATTTGCAGAGCATCTTCAAAATGTATTTCAGCCCAATACATCATCAAACGGGATCTCACTGCCAGCAACATCACACATCGACACATCTACGTATGAACCAATTGTATTTAGGCCACATGAGTTACTCAAAATCATAAGCGAACAACTCAACCCAAAAAAATCTCCAGGATGCGACCTAAAATCACCAAAAATGATTATTGAACTTCCTTTCTGTGCTGTTCAAACTATTTGCCAACTCTTCAATGCAATAACGAGACATGGACACTTCCCCGAGAGATGGAAAAAGTCGATCATTATAATGATACCAAAACCTGGCAAAGACCGCACGATTGCCTCATCATATAGACCAATTAGTTTACTAACTTGTCTGTCAAAACTCTTTGAAAAATGCTTCTTGGCTCACATTACCCCATATCTCAGAACACACAATAAAATCCCGACTCATCAATTCGGTTTTCGAGAAAAACACGGAACCATTGAGTAAGTCAACCGCATAACATCAGAAATCCGAAATGCATTTAAACAAAGGGAGTACTGCACTGCGATATTTCTGGACGTATCACAAGCCATCGACAGAGTATGGTTAGATGGTTTAATGCACAAAATTACAGAAATGCTCCCAACCAACACTCACAAACTTTTGAAGTCATATCTTTACAACAGGAAATTCTCAGTAAGATGTAATTCTGCCATGTCCGATGACTACATCACTAGAGCCGGAGTTCCTCAGGGCAGTGTACTTGGACCAACACTTTACCTTATCTACACTGCGGACATCCCAACGAGCAGGCAACTAACCACGTCCACTTTTGCTGATGACACAGCGATCCTAAGCCGCTCGAGATGCCCCAAGCAAGCAACGGCGCAACTTGCTATACACCTGGTGACAGTGGAGAAATGGCTATCCGACTGGCGTATCAAAGTTTACGAACAAAAATGCAAACACGTAACGTTCACACTTAACAGGCAAGACTGCCCTCCACTTATTCTAAACAACACAGTGGTTCCGACAGCAAATGAAGTAACATATCTTGGCGTGCACCTCGATAGACGACTTACTTGGCGCAGCCACATTGAAACCAAAAGAACACATCTAAAGCTCAAAGCCAACAGCCTCCACTGGCTTATCAATAGCCGCTCGCTCCTTAGCTTGGACTATAAGTTACTTCTATACAACACCGTTTTGAAACCAATCTGGATGTACGGCTCTCAGTTGTGGGGGAATGCCAGTAACAGCAGTGTAGATATAATGCAACGGACTCAATCAAAAATTCTCAGAACCATCACCGGGGCACCGTGGTACGTTCGCAATGAAAACCTTCACATACCACTCGTCAGAGAAGAGATATCACAAATCATAACAAAGTACTACGACAGGCTATCAGTACATCCAAATCATCTCGCGAGAGCCCTCACGAGAGTTTCCAGCAGTTCTCGTCTTCGCCGCAACGACCTTCCCATCCAGCGCTAATTATTAGGACCATGTAGTCTCTATTCAGTTCAAATTAAACTGTTAGAAATTGTATTATTTTAAGATTTGCAACCTTATTGTTAGACTCATAAAGAAAAGATCCAATAAAAACAAACCATGCTTAAAAAAAAAAAAAAAATTTTGATATATTAACAAGAGTTATAAATTTCACATGTGAAATAAATTGCTTAAGAAAAATAAAATGTACATGCAAAAAAAGTTTTATTTGAGAAAATTTCTATATGAAAAAAGACTACCTATCGGAAAACGTGTCACAAAGCCTCTATAGGGGAGTAGCGTCGCGCAAGGCATGTTAGATGAAAAATATTTCACATATGAAATTCATATGACCGTGGAGTAATATATTGCCGGCATAGGTCACATATTATATGGATTGATAAAATATTGAAGTTAAATGTTTTATTATTAAATTAATGCAACATAATGCAATATTGCAAGATGGTAATCAATACAAGTGTGTCTCCAAAAAAAATGTTTCACAAATTAAAACTATATCATTTTGATATATTCATAAGAGCTATAATTATCACATGTGAAATAAATTGCTTAAGAAATAAAAAATTTACATGCAAAAAAAATTTTATTTGAGAATGTATCTGTATGAAAAAAGGCTACCTTTCGGAAAACGTGTCACAAAACCTTTGTAGGGAAGTAGTGTCGCGCAAGCAACAATATATGAAAAAATTGTAACATGTGAAACTCATATGACTGTGAAGTCGTGTGTGTAAAATATAGTAATTTTTCGCATGTAAACACAATCTCTCATATTGACACAAAATTTAAAAACAAAATTATTCATATTGAATATCCTAAAATTTATAAAATTCACGCAAATTTTGCATGTGAAAAAAATTTCATTTAAGAAAAAGATTCATATGAAAAAAAATCACCTTTCGGAAAACGTGTCACAAAACCTTTGTAGGGAAGTAGTGTCGCGCAAGCAACGTAATATGAAAAAATTTTAACATGTGAAACTCATATGACTGTGAAGTGGTGTGTGGAAAATATAGTAATTTTTCACATGTAAACACAATAAATCATATTGACACAAAATTTAAAAACAAAATTATTCATATTGAATATCATTAAAGTTATAAAAGTAATAAAAATTTTCTTGTGAAAAAAATTTCATTTGAGAAAAAGTTTCTTATGAAAAAAGTCTACCTTTCGGAAAACGTGTCAGAAAACCTTTGTAGAGAAGTAGTGTCGCAGAAGCATCGTAATGTGAAAAAATTTTAACATGTGAAACTCATATGACTGTGAAATGGTGTGTGTAAAATATAGTAATTTTTCACATGTAAACACAATAAATCATATTGACACAAAATTTAAAAACAAAATTATTCATATTGAATATCATAAAATTTGTAAAAGTCATGCAAATTTTGCATATGAAAAAAATTTCCTTTGAGAAAAAGTTTCATATGAAAAATGGTCACCTTTCAGAAAACGTGTCACAAAACCTCTATGGAGGCGTGGTATCGCGCAAGGCATGATATATGAAAAAAAATTTTACATATGAAATTCATATGACCGTGGAGTAATATGTTGCCTGCATAGGTCACATATTATATGGATTGATAAAATAATGAAGTTAAATGTTTTATTATTAAATTAATGCAACATAATGCTATGTTGCAAGATGGTACTCAATACAAGTGTGTCTCAAAAAAGATGTTTCGCAAATTAAAACAACATCATTTTGATATATTAAATCCGATGATATAACTCCTGAAGATATCGTAGGGAACAACAAAAAGCCTAAGCCGCCACCGATTTACATTCGAGAGAAAAGTTCTAATGCTCTCGTAAACTTGATACTGAATCTAATAGGACCAGACAATTTCCACATAATTCCATTAACTAAGGGAAATATTCACGAAACAAAAGTTCAGACTAACACGGAAGTAAACTACAGAATCTTGTCGAAGTATTTAAACGACAAAAACAAAAACTTCTACACGTACCAATTAAAAATCAGTAAAGGCCAGCAAGTAGTACTTAAAGGTATTGAGCCGGAAGTAACACCAGCTGAAGTTACAAGCGCACTGAAGGAGAAAGGTTTTAACGTAAAAAATGTTATTAATATTTTGAATAGAGAAAGAAAGCCTCAACCTCTCTTCAAGGTAGAACTCGAACCCGAAACCAAATCCAAGCCTCTGAAAAAAAATGAAGTGCATCCTATTTTCACTCTCCAGTTCCTACTACATCGCAGGATTACGGTAGAAGAGCCGCATAAAAGAAATGGTCCGGTGCAGTGCAATAATTGTCAGGAATATGGCCACACAAGGTCTTATTGCACACTTCGTCCAGTATGCGTTGTATGTGGAGACCTTCATGACTCCCACAAATGCCCAAAAAATAAAGAGGATCCCAGCAGCAAAAAGTGTGGAAACTGCGGAGGCAACCACACGGCTAACTACAGGGGCTGTCCAGTCTACAAAGAACTGAAAAGTCGTACACACGAAAGAGTGACCACTGCTCGCTCACATACACCACCTATGAAATCTACGCGTGATGTCTTCCCCCCCACAGCTGTTAAATCTTTAGTCAATAATGAATTCTCCGACAAATCCGGAAGCTTTGCAACTGCTCTAAAATTGGGTCTTAAAAGTACCGCTCCCACCAAGCCACGATCATCCGTTTCCCCTCACCAACCAGAAGAACGGTCTACGAACAAAATTGAAACAATGTTATGTAATCTTCAACAAAGTATGTTGGAGTTCATGTCATTCATTAAGACAACTATGCAAGATCTTATGCGAAACCAGAATGTTTTGATTGAGCTGCTTGTTGCTCAAAAACAGACTAAGTAATCAATGGCTCCACTCCGTATATCACTGTGGAACGCTAACGGCATCTCACAGCGCAAACTCGAGTTAACTCAACTTCTTAATAATAACCATATCGATGTAATGCTACTCGCAGAAACTCATCTTACAAATAAATATAATTTCCAAATTCGAGGCTACTTCTCCTACAACACGAATCACCCAGACGGGAAAGCACATGGAGGCACTGGGATTCTGATTAGAAATCGCATCAAGCACTGCTTCCACAATAGCTTCGCCACTAACTTCATGCAAGCTACATCTATAGATGTACAAATGGATTCCCGATCCTTAAAGCTTGCCGCCGTATACTGTCCTCCTCGGTTTACAATATCCGAATCCCAATTCACGGACTATTTCAACTCTCTGAGCCAACAATTTATAGCAGCAGGAGACTTTAATGCCAAGCATACGCACTGGGGATCTCGACTTGTAACTCCAAAGGGTAGGCAGTTGTACAATGCAATAATAAAACCAAGCAATAAGCTAGACTGTGTGTCACCTGGGACACCTACATATTGGCCAACAGATCCTAGAAAAATGCCAGACTTGATCGATTTTGCAGTCACAAAAAACATTCCACGCAACCTGATAAGTGCCAACTCCTTATCAGATCTATCGTCTGATCACTCGCCAGTACTTCTTCACCTAAATCTACATCCAGTTGCGGTAGATAAACCATTCAGACTAACAACGAATAAAACCAATTGGCTTAAGTACAAAAAATATATGAGTTCGCATATTGAGTTGAATCCACGCTTGAATGACGAAGCTGATATCAACTTATCCACAAACACTCTAGAATCCGTCTTGGTCGCAGCTGCTCGCATGTCAACTCCACAAACGCAAAAAACATCGTACAATCATAGGTACACGAACGTTGAAATAGAGCAGCTTGTTCTAGCAAAGCGACGCTCACGGCGAGAATGGCAATCCAACAGATCACCATCTGCAAAAGAAAGGTTAAAAGACGCTACACGGAGGCTCTCAGCTGCATTACGTCATGAGGAAGAAAGGTCCCAAAAGCATTACATAGAGCAGTTATCTCCAATGAGCTCCAAGTTCCCACTTTGGAGAGCACACTCATCACTCTGCGCACCAACCGAATCTGCAATGCCAATAAGGACATCCACAGGCAACTGGGCTCGCAGCGACGAAGTAAGAGCCGACAGATTTGCAGAGCATCTTCAAAATGTATTTCAGCCCAATACATCATCAAACGGGATCTCACTGCCAGCAACATCACACATCGACACATCTACGTATGAACCAATTGTATTTAGGCCACATGAGTTACTCAAAATCATAAGCGAACAACTCAACCCAAAAAAATCTCCAGGATGCGACCTAAAATCACCAAAAATGATTATTGAACTTCCTTTCTGTGCTGTTCAAACTATTTGCCAACTCTTCAATGCAATAACGAGACATGGACACTTCCCCGAGAGATGGAAAAAGTCGATCATTATAATGATACCAAAACCTGGCAAAGACCGCACGATTGCCTCATCATATAGACCAATTAGTTTACTAACTTGTCTGTCAAAACTCTTTGAAAAATGCTTCTTGGCTCACATTACCCCATATCTCAGAACACACAATAAAATCCCGACTCATCAATTCGGTTTTCGAGAAAAACACGGAACCATTGAGTAAGTCAACCGCATAACATCAGAAATCCGAAATGCATTTAAACAAAGGGAGTACTGCACTGCGATATTTCTGGACGTATCACAAGCCATCGACAGAGTATGGTTAGATGGTTTAATGCACAAAATTACAGAAATGCTCCCAACCAACACTCACAAACTTTTGAAGTCATATCTTTACAACAGGAAATTCTCAGTAAGATGTAATTCTGCCATGTCCGATGACTACATCACTAGAGCCGGAGTTCCTCAGGGCAGTGTACTTGGACCAACACTTTACCTTATCTACACTGCGGACATCCCAACGAGCAGGCAACTAACCACGTCCACTTTTGCTGATGACACAGCGATCCTAAGCCGCTCGAGATGCCCCAAGCAAGCAACGGCGCAACTTGCTATACACCTGGTGACAGTGGAGAAATGGCTATCCGACTGGCGTATCAAAGTTTACGAACAAAAATGCAAACACGTAACGTTCACACTTAACAGGCAAGACTGCCCTCCACTTATTCTAAACAACACAGTGGTTCCGACAGCAAATGAAGTAACATATCTTGGCGTGCACCTCGATAGACGACTTACTTGGCGCAGCCACATTGAAACCAAAAGAACACATCTAAAGCTCAAAGCCAACAGCCTCCACTGGCTTATCAATAGCCGCTCGCTCCTTAGCTTGGACTATAAGTTACTTCTATACAACACCGTTTTGAAACCAATCTGGATGTACGGCTCTCAGTTGTGGGGGAATGCCAGTAACAGCAGTGTAGATATAATGCAACGGACTCAATCAAAAATTCTCAGAACCATCACCGGGGCACCGTGGTACGTTCGCAATGAAAACCTTCACATACCACTCGTCAGAGAAGAGATATCACAAATCATAACAAAGTACTACGACAGGCTATCAGTACATCCAAATCATCTCGCGAGAGCCCTCACGAGAGTTTCCAGCAGTTCTCGTCTTCGCCGCAACGACCTTCCCATCCAGCGCTAATTATTAGGACCATGTAGTCTCTATTCAGTTCAAATTAAACTGTTAGAAATTGTATTATTTTAAGATTTGCAACCTTATTGTTAGACTCATAAAGAAAAGATCCAATAAAAACAAACCATGCTTAAAAAAAAAAAAAAAAATTTTGATATATTAACAAGAGTTATAAATTTCACATGTGAAATAAATTGCTTAAGAAAAATAAAATGTACATGCAAAAAAAGTTTTATTTGAGAAAATTTCTATATGAAAAAAGACTACCTATCGGAAAACGTGTCACAAAGCCTCTATAGGGGAGTAGCGTCGCGCAAGGCATGTTAGATGAAAAATATTTCACATATGAAATTCATATGACCGTGGAGTAATATATTGCCGGCATAGGTCACATATTATATGGATTGATAAAATATTGAAGTTAAATGTTTTATTATTAAATTAATGCAACATAATGCAATATTGCAAGATGGTAATCAATACAAGTGTGTCTCCAAAAAAAATGTTTCACAAATTAAAACTATATCATTTTGATATATTCATAAGAGCTATAATTATCACATGTGAAATAAATTGCTTAAGAAATAAAAAATTTACATGCAAAAAAAATTTTATTTGAGAATGTATCTGTATGAAAAAAGGCTACCTTTCGGAAAACGTGTCACAAAACCTTTGTAGGGAAGTAGTGTCGCGCAAGCAACAATATATGAAAAAATTGTAACATGTGAAACTCATATGACTGTGAAGTCGTGTGTGTAAAATATAGTAATTTTTCGCATGTAAACACAATCTCTCATATTGACACAAAATTTAAAAACAAAATTATTCATATTGAATATCCTAAAATTTATAAAATTCACGCAAATTTTGCATGTGAAAAAAATTTCATTTAAGAAAAAGATTCATATGAAAAAAAATCACCTTTCGGAAAACGTGTCACAAAACCTTTGTAGGGAAGTAGTGTCGCGCAAGCAACGTAATATGAAAAAATTTTAACATGTGAAACTCATATGACTGTGAAGTTGAGTGTGTCAAATATAGTAATTTTTCACATGCAAACATAATAAATCATATTGACACAAAATTTAAAACAAAATTATTCATATTAAATATCATAAAATTTATAAAAGTCATGCAAATTTTGCATATGAAAAAAATTTCATTTGAGAAAAAGTTTCTAATGAAAAAAGTCTACCTTTCGGAAAACGTGTCAGAAAACCTTTGTAGGGAAGTGGTGTCGCGCAAGCATCGTAATATGAAAAAATTTTAACATGTGAAACTCATATGACTGTGAAGTGGTGTGTGGAAAATATAGTAATTTTTCACATGTAAACACAATAAATCATATTGACACAAAATTTAAAAACAAAATTATTCGTATTGAATATCATTTAAGTTACAAAAGTCATGCAAATTTTGCATATGAAAAAAATTTCCTTTGAGAAAAAGTTTCATATGAAAAAAGGTCACCTTTCGGAAAACGTGTCAAAAAACCTCTATTGAGGAGTGGTGTCGCGGAAGGCATGTTATTTGAAAAAAAATTTCACATATGAAATTCATATGACCGTGGAGTAATATGTTGCCGGCATAGGTCACATATTATATGGATTGATAAAATATTGAAGTTAAATGTTTTATTATTAAAATAATGCAACAAAATGCTATATTGCAAAATGGTACTCAATACAAGTGTGTCTCCAAAAATAATATTTCACATGTTAAAAGTATATCATTTTGATATATTCAAAAGAGCTATAATTATAACATGTAAAATAAATTGCTTAAGAAATAACAAATTTACATCCAAAAAAAATTTTATTTGAGAAAATTTCTATATGGAAAAACGCTACCTTTCGGAAAACGTGTCACTAAACCTTTGTAGGGAAGTAGTGTCGCGCAAGCAACAATATATGAAAAAATTGTAACATGTGAAACTCATATGACTGTGAAGTCGTGTGTGTAAAATATAGTAATTTTTCACATGTAAACACAATAAATCTTATTGACACAAAATTTAAAATAAAATTATTCATATTGAATATCATTAAAGTTATAAAAGTCATGCAAATTTTGCATATGAAAAAAATTTCATTTGAGAAAAAGATCCATATGAAAAAAGTCGCCTCTCGGAAAACGTGTCACAAAACCTCTATAGGGAAGTGGCGTCGCGCAAAGCATGTTATATGAAAAAAATTTCACATATGAAATTCATATGACCGATGAGTAATATGTTGCGAGCATAGGTCGCATATTATATGGATTTATAAAATATTGAATTTAAATGTTTTATTATTAAATTAATGCAACAAAATGCTATATTGCAAGATGGTAATCAATACAAGTGTGTCTCCAAAAAAAATGTTTCACATATTAAAACAACATCATTTTGATATATTCATAACAGCTATAATTATCACATGTGAAATAAATTGCTTAAGAAATAAAAAATTAACAAGTGAAAACAAATTTTTATTGAGAAAATTTCTATATGAAAAAAGGCTACCTTTCGGAAAACGTGTCACAAAACCTTTGTAGGGAAGTAGTGTCGCGCAAGCAACGAAATATGAAAAAATTGTAACATGTGAAACTCATATGACTGTGAAGTTGTGTGTGTAAAATATAGTAATTTTTCACATGTGAACACAATAAATCTTATTGACACAAAATTTAAAATAAAATTATTCATATTGAATATCACTAAAGTTATAAAAGTCATGCAAATTTTGCATATAAAAAAAATTTCATTTGAGAAAAAGTTTCTTATGAAAAAAGTCTACCTTTCGGAAAACGTGTCAGAAAACCTTTGTAGGGAAGTGGTGTCGCGCAAGCATCGTAATATGAAAAAATTTTAACATGTGAAACTCATATGACTGTGAAGTGGTGTGTGGAAAATATAGTAATTTTTCACATGTAAACACAATAAATCATATTGACACAAAATTTAAAAACAAAATTATTCATATTGAATATCCTAACATTTATAAAATTCATGCAAATTTTGCATGTGAAAAAAATTTCATTTGAGAAAAAGTTTCATATGAAAAAAAGTCACCTTTCGGAAAACGTGTCACAAAACCTTTGTAGGGAAGTAGTGTCGCGCAAGCAACGTAATATGAAAAAAATTTAACATGTGAAACTCATATGACTGTGAAGTTGTGTGTGTAAAATATAGTAATTTTTCACATGTGAACACAATAAATCTTATTGACACAAAATTTAAAATAAAATTATTCATATTGAATATCACTAAAGTTATAAAAGTCATGCAAATTTTGCATATAAAAAAAATTTCCTTTGAGAAAAAGTTTCATATGAAAAAAGGTCACCTTTCGGAAAACGTGTCACAAAACCTCTATGGAGGAGTGGTGTCGCGCAAGGCATGATTTATGAAAAAAATATCACATATGAAATTCATATGACCGTGTAGTAATATGTTGCCGGCATAGGTCACATATTATATGGATTGATCAAATATTGAATTTAAATGTTTTATTATTAAATTAATGCAACAAAATGCTATATTGCAAGATGGTACTCAATACAAGTGTGTCTCCAAAAAAAATGTTTCACATATTAAATCTACATCATTTTGATATATTCATAAGAGCTATAATTATCACATGTGAAATAAATTGCTTAAGAAATAAAAAATTTACATGCAATAAAAATTTTATTTGAGAAAATTTCTATATGAAAAAAGGCTACCTTTCTGAAAACGTGTCACAAAACCTCTATAGGGAAGTGGCGTCGCGCAAAGCATGTTATATGAAAAAAATTTCACATATGAAATTCATATGACCGTGGAGTAATATGTTGCGAGCATAGGTCGCATATTATATGGATTGATAAAATATTGAATTTAAATGTTTTATTATTAAATTAATGCAACATAATGCAATATTGCAAGATGGTAATCAATACAAGTGTGTCTCCAAAAAAAATGTTTCACAAATTAAAACTATATCATTTTGATATATTCATAAGAGCTATAATTATCACATGTGAAATAAATTGCTTAAGAAATAAAAAATTTACATGCAAAAAAAATTTTATTTGAGAACGTATCTATATGAAAAAAGGCTACCTTTCGGAAAACGTGTCACAAAACCTTTGTAGGGAAGTAGTGTCGCGCAAGCAACAATATATGAAAAAATTGTAACATGTGAAACTCATATGACTGTGAAGTCGTGTGTGTAAAATATAGTAATTTTTCACATGTAAACACAATATCTCATATTGACACAAAATTTAAAAACAAAATTATTCATATTGAATATCTTAAAATTTATAAAATTCACGCAAATTTTGCATGTGAGAAAAATTTTATTTGAGAAAAAGTTTCATATGAAAAAAAGTCACCTTTCGGAAAACGTGTCACAAAACCTTTTTAGGGAAGTAGTGTCGCGCAAGCATCGTAATATGAAAAAATTTTAACATGTGAAACTCATATGACTGTGAAGTTGTGTGTGTAAAATATAGTAATTTTTCACATGTAAACACAATAAATCATATTGACACAAAATTTAAAAACAAAATTATTCATATTAAATATCATAAAATTTATAAAAGTAATGCAAATTTTGCATATGAAAAAAATTTCATTTGAGAAAAAGTTTCTTATGAAAAAAGTCTACCTTTCGGAAAACGTGTCAGAAAACCTTTGTAGGGAAGTGGTGTCGCGCAAGCATCGTAATATGAAAAAATTTTAACATGTGAAACTCATATGACTGTGAAGT
The DNA here is from genome assembly GCA_963583835.1 of Drosophila immigrans. Classification (NCBI taxonomy): domain Eukaryota; kingdom Metazoa; phylum Arthropoda; class Insecta; order Diptera; family Drosophilidae; genus Drosophila; species Drosophila immigrans. Next base: position 36,938,870 of record OY757142.1, read on the forward strand.
GGTGTGTGGAAAATATAGTAATTTTTCACATGTAAAGACAATATCTCATATTGACACAAAATTTAAAAACAAAATTATTCATATTGAATATCCTAAAATTTATAAAATTCACGCAAATTTTGCATGTGAAAAAAATTTCATTTGAGAAAAAGTTTCTTATGAAAAAAGTCTACCTTTCGGAAAACGTGTCAGAAAACCTTTGTAGAGAAGTAGTGTCGCAGAAGCATCGTAATGTGAAAAAATTTTAACATGTGAAACTCATATGGGTGTGAAATGGTGTGTGTAAAATATAGTAATTTTTCACATGTGAACACAATAAATCATATTGACACAAAATTTAAAAACAAAATTATTCATATTGAATATCATAAAATTTATAAAAGTCATGCAAATTTTGCATATGAAAAAAATTTCCTTTGAGAAAAAGTTTCATATGAAAAATGGTCACCTTTCAGAAAACGTGTCACAAAACCTCTATGGAGGAGTGGTATCGCGCAAGGCATGTTGTATGAAAAAAATTTCACATATGAAATTCATATGACCGTGGAGTAATATGTTGCCGGCATAGGTCACATATTATATGGATTGATAAAAAATTGAAGTTAAATGTTTTATTATTAAATTAATGCAACAAAATGCTATATTGCAAGATGGTACTCAATACAAGTGTGTCTCCAAAAAAATGTTTCACATATTAAAACTACATCATTTTGATATATTCATAAGAGTTATAAATTTCACATGTGAAATAAATTGCTTAAGAAAAATAAAATTAACATGTGAAAAAAAATTTTATTTGAGAAAATTTCTATATGAAAAAAGGCTCCCTTTCGGAAAACGTGCCACAAAACCTATGTAGGGAAGTAGTGTCGCGCAAGCAACGAAATATGAAAAAATTTTAACATGTGAAACTCATATGACTGTGAAGTGGTGTGTGTTAAATATAGTAATTTTTCAGATGTAAACACAATATCTCATATTGACACAAAATTTAAAAACAAAATTATTCATATTGAATATCACAAAATTTATAAAATTCATGGAAATTTTGAAGGGAAAAAAATTTCATTTGAGAAAAAGATCCATATGAAAAAAAGTCGCCTCTCGGAAAACGAGTCACAAAACCTCTATACGGAAGTGTTTTCGCGCAAGGCATGTTATATGAAAAAAATTTCACATATGAAATTCATATGACCGATGAGTAATATGTTGCGAGCATAGGTCGCATATTATATGGATTGATAAAATATTGAATTTAAATGTTTTATTATTAAATTAATGCAACAAAATGCTATATTGCAAGATGGTAATCAATACAAGTGTGTCTCCAAAAAAAATGTTTCACATATTAAAACAACATCATTTTGATATATTCATAACAGCTATAATTATCACATGTGAAATAAATTGCTTAAGAAATAAAAAATTAACAAGTGAAAAAAAATTTTATTTGAGAAAATTTCTATATGAAAAAAGGCTACCTTTCGGAAAACGTGTCACAAAACCTTTGTAGGGAAGTAGTGTCGCTCAAGCAACGAAATATGAAAAAATTGTAACATGTGAAACTCATATGACTGTGAAGTTGTGTGTGTAAAGTATAGTAATTTTTCACATGTAAACACAATAAATCTTATTGACACAAAATTTAAAATAAAATTATTCATATTGAATATCATAAAATTGATAAAAGTCATGCAAATTTTGCGTATGAAAAAAATTTCCTTTGAGAAAAAGTTTCATATGAAACAAGTAAGAAAGCTACAGTCGAGAGTGCTCGACCGTATGATACCCGCAACCCATTTCGAGAGAAAAAAAAATATTTTAATGATATTTTAACAACAAATATACCAAAAATATACTGAAACTTGTGTTTTGTTTGTATTTATTTGAAAATAGCGGGAAAAAATCCGCAACACCGACATGGTCACACTGTCAACTAAACAAACAAAGCGCGAGCAGCTGCAAGTGAATTTTGCATACAAAATTGATTCTTTAGTAACTTCCTCGTTTTTTATTCGATCTCAACCAAATTCACAGGAGTCATTCTGACAATCATTGTTATTATGCATACCAATATTCAATGCTCTAGGTCTATTATTACGGCTTTTACAGTTCTTGGGGGCGGAAAGGGGCGTGGCAAAAATCTAAAACAAACTTGATCTGCGTAAGACCTACACGAATACTGTCACCAAATTTGATATCTCTAGGTCATTCACACACTTAAAACGTCCATATGCACTGGGCACAACAATTTTGATAAATAATTTCACGAATAACTTTTGTTCTACTTATCCGATTTGTACCAAAATTACAGGGTATATTAAGAGTGTCAAGCGCAGATGGGTTACCAAATTACACAACATTACACAAAGAACTTTTGGAGTTATACGCGATTTACATAAAAAAAAACTTGACTTTTTCTAGATTAATGCTTATTGTGGGCGAAGGGGGCGTGGCATCCAAATTTTGAAATAAACTTGATCTGCGTAGGGTATGAAGGAACCTTTTTGCCAAATTTGGTGTCTCTATGTCTTATAGTCTCTGAGATCCAGGTGTTCATACGGACAGACAGACGGACAGACGGACAGACTGACAGACGGACAGACGGACAGACGGACATGGCTATATCGTCTCGGCTGTTGACGCTGATCACGAATATATATACTTTATGGGGTCGGAGATGCCTCCTTCTGCCTGTTACATACATTTTCTGTTAGCACTAAGTCATAATACCCTTCTACCCTATGGGTAGCGGGTATAAAAAGGTCACCTTTCGGAAAACGTGTCACAAAACCTCTATGGAGGAGTGGTGTCGCGCAAGGCATGATTTATGAAAAAATATCACATATGAAATTCATATGACCGTGGAGTAATATATTGCCGGCATAGGTCACACATTACATGGATTGATAAAATATTGAATTTAAATGTTTTATTATTAAATTAATGCAACAAAATGCTATATTGCAAGATGGTACTCAATACAAGTGTGTCTCCAAAAAAAATGTTTCACATATTAAAACTACATCATTTTGATATATTCATAAGAGCTATAATTATCACATGTGAAATAAATTGCTTAAGAAATAAAAAATTTACATGCAATAAAAATTTTATTTGAGAAAATTTCTATATGAAAAAAGGCTACCTTTCTGAAAACGTGTCACAAAACCTCTATAGGGAAGTGGCGTCGCGCAAAGCATGTTATATGAAAAAAATTTCACATATGAAATTCATATGACCGTGGAGTAATATATTGCCGGCATAGGTCACATATTATATGGATTGATAAAATATTGAAGTTAAATGTTTTATTATTAAACTAATGCAACAAAATGCTATATTGCAAAATGGTACTCAATACAAGTGTGTCTCCAAAAAAATGATTGACATATTAAAACTACATCATTTTGATATATTTATAACAGCTATAATTATCACATGTGAAATAAATTGCTTAAGAAATAAAAAATTAACAAGTGAAAAAAAATTTTATTTGAGAATGTATCTATATGAAAAAAGGCTACCTTTCGGAAAACGTGTCACAAAACCTTTGTAGGGAAGTAGTGTCGCGCAAGCAACAATATATGAAAAAACTGTAACATGTGAAACTCATATGACTGTGAAGTCGTGTGTGTAAAATATAGTAATTTTTCACATATAAACACAATATCTCATATTGACACAAAATTTAAAAACAAAATTATTCATATTGAATATCCTAAAATTTATAAAATTCACGCAAATTTTGCATGTGAAAAAAATTTCATTTGAGAAAAAGTTTAATATGAAAAAAAGTCACCTTTCGGAAAACGTGTCACAAAACCTTTGTAGGGAAGTAGTGTCGCGCAAGCAACGTAATATGAAAAAAATTTAACATGTGAAACTCATATGACTGTGAAGTTGTGTGTGTCAAATATATTAATTTTTCACATGTATACACAATAAATCATATTGACACAAAATTTAAAAACAAAATTATTCATATTGAATATCATTAAAGTTATAAAAGTCATAAAAATTTTCTTGTGAAAAAAATTTCATTTGAGAAAAAGTTTCTTATGAAAAAAGTCTACCTTTCGGAAAACGTGTCAGAAAACCTTTGTAGAGAAGTAGTGTCGCAGAAGCATCGTAATGTGAAAAAATTTTAACATGTGAAACTCATATGGGTGTGAAATGGTGTGTGTAAAATATAGTAATTTTTCACATGTGAACACAATAAATCATATTGACACAAAATTTAAAAACAAAATTATTCATATTGAATATCATAAAATTTATAAAAGTCATGCAAATTTTGCATATGAAAAAAATTTCCTTTGAGAAAAAGTTTCATATGAAAAATGGTCACCTTTCAGAAAACGTGTCACAAAACCTCTATGGAGGAGTGGTATCGCGCAAGGCATGTTGTATAAAAAAAAATTTCACATATGAAATTCATATGACCGTGGAGTAATATGTTGCCGGCATAGGTCACATATTATATGGATTGATAAAAAATTGAAGTTAAATGTTTTATTATTAAATTAATGCAACAAAATGCTATATTGCAAGATGGTACTCAATACAAGTGTGTCTCCAAAAAAATGTTTCACATATTAAAACTACATCATTTTGATATATTCATAAGAGTTATAAATTTCACATGTGAAATAAATTGCTTAAGAAAAATAAAATTAACATGTGAAAAAAAATTTTATTTGAGAAAATTTCTATATGAAAAAAGGCTCCCTTTCGGAAAACGTGCCACAAAACCTATGTAGGGAAGTAGTGTCGCGCAAGCAACGAAATATGAAAAAATTTTAACATGTGAAACTCATATGACTGTGAAGTGGTGTGTGTTAAATATAGTAATTTTTCAGATGTAAACACAATATCTCATATTGACACAAAATTTAAAAACAAAATTATTCATATTGAATATCACAAAATTTATAAAATTCATGGAAATTTTGAAGGGAAAAAAATTTCATTTGAGAAAAAGATCCATATGAAAAAAAGTCGCCTCTCGGAAAACGAGTCACAAAACCTCTATACGGAAGTGTTTTCGCGCAAGGCATGTTATATGAAAAAAATTTCACATATGAAATTCATATGAGCGATGAGTAATATGTTGCGAGCATAGGTCGCATATTATATGGATTGATAAAATATTGAATTTAAATGTTTTATTATTAAATTAATGCAACAAAATGCTATATTGCAAGATGGTAATCAATACAAGTGTGTCTCCAAAAAAAATGTTTCACATATTAAAACAACATCATTTTGATATATTCATAACAGCTATAATTATCACATGTGAAATAAATTGCTTAAGAAATAAAAAATTAACAAGTGAAAAAAAATTTTATTTGAGAAAATTTCTATATGAAAAAAGGCTACCTTTCGGAAAACGTGTCACAAAACCTTTGTAGGGAAGTAGTGTCGCGCAAGCAACGAAATATGAAAAAATTGTAACATGTGAAACTCATATGACTGTGAAGTTGTGTGTGTAAAGTATAGTAATTTTTCACATGTAAACACAATAAATCTTATTGACACAAAATTTAAAATAAAATTATTCATATTGAATATCATAAAATTGATAAAAGTCATGCAAATTTTGCGTATGAAAAAAATTTCCTTTGAGAAAAAGTTTCATATGAAACAAGTAAGAAAGCTACAGTCGAGAGTGCTCGACCGTATGATACCCGCAACCCATTTCGAGAGAAAAAAAAATATTTTAATGATATTTTAACAACAAATATACAAAAAATATACTGAAACTTGTGTTTTGTTTGTATTTATTTGAAAATAGCGGGAAAAAATCCGCAACACCGACATGGTCACACTGTCAACTAAACAAACAAAGCGCGAGCAGCTGCAAGTGAATTTTGCATACAAAATTGATTCTTTAGTAACTTCCTCGTTTTTTATTCGATCTCAACCAAATTCACAGGAGTCATTCTGACTATCATTGTTATTATGCATACCAATATTCAATGCTCTAGGTCTATTATTACGGCTTTTACAGTTCTTGGGGGCGGAAAGGGGCGTGGCAAAAATCTAAAATAAACTTGATCTGCGTAAGACCTACACGAATACTGTCACCAAATTTGATATCTCTAGGTCATTCACACACTTAAAACGTCCTTATGCACTGGGCACAACAATTTTGATAAATAATTTCACAAATAACTTTTGTTCTACTTATCCGATTTGTACCAAAATTACAGGGTATATTAAGAGTGTCAAGCGCAGATGGGTTACCAAATTACACAACATTACACAAAGAACTTTTGGAGTTATACGCGATTTACATAAAAAAAACTTGACTTTTTCTAGATTAATGCTTATTGTGGGCGAAGGGGGCGTGGCATCCAACTTTTGAAATAAACTTGATCTGCGTAGGGTATGAAGGAACCTTTTTGCCAAATTTGGTGTCTCTATGTCTTATAGTCTCTGAGATCCAGGTGTTCATACGGACAGACAGACGGACAGACGGACAGACTGACAGACGGACAGACGGACAGACGGACATGGCTATATCGTCTCGGCTGTTGACGCTGATCACGAATATATATACTTTATGGGGTCGGAGATGCCTCCTTCTGCCTGTTACATACATTTTCTGTTAGCACTAAGTCATAATACCCTTCTACCCTATGGGTAGCGGGTATAAAAAGGTCACCTTTCGGAAAACGTGTCACAAAACCTCTATGGAGGAGTGGTGTCGCGCAAGGCATGATTTATGAAAAAAATATCACATATGAAATTCATATGACCGTGGAGTAATATATTGCCGGCATAGGTCACACATTACATGGATTGATAAAATATTGAATTTAAATGTTTTATTATTAAATTAATGCAACAAAATGCTATATTGCAAGATGGTACTCAATACAAGTGTGTCTCCAAAAAAAATGTTTCACATATTAAAACTACATCATTTTGATATATTCATAAGAGCTATAATTATCACATGTGAAATAAATTGCTTAAGAAATAAAAAATTTACATGCAATAAAAATTTTATTTGAGAATGTATCTATATGAAAAAAGGCTACCTTTCGGAAAACGTGTCACAAAACCTTTGTAGGGAAGTAGTGTCGCGCAAGCAACGTAATATGAAAAAAATTTAACATGTGAAACTCATATGACTGTGAAGTTGTGTGTGTCAAATATATTAATTTTTCACATGTATACACAATAAATCATATTGACACAAAATTTAAAAACAAAATTATTCATATTGAATATCATTGAAGTTATAAAAGTCATGCAAATTTTGCGTATGAAAAAAATTTCCTTTGAGAAAAAGTTTCATATGAAAAAAGGTCACCTTTCGGAAAACGTGTCACAAAACCTCTATGGAGGAGTGGTGTCGCGCAAGGCATAATTTATGAAAAAAATATCACATATGAAATTCATATGACCGTGGAGTAATATATTGCCGGCATAGGTCACACATTACATGGATTGATAAAATATTGAATTTAAATGTTTTATTATTAAATTAATGCAACAAAATGCTATATTGCAAGATGGTACTCAATACAAGTGTGTCTCCAAAAAAAATGTTTCACATATTAAAACTACATCATTTTGATATATTCATAAGAGCTATAATTATCACATGTGAAATAAATTGCTTAAGAAATAAAAAATTTACATGCAATAAAAATTTTATTTGAGAAAATTTCTATATGAAAAAAGGCTACCTTTCTGAAAACGTGTCACAAAACCTCTATAGGGAAGTGGCGTCGCGCAAAGCATGTTATATGAAAAAAATTTCACATGTGAAATTCATATGACCGTGGAGTAATATATTGCCGGCATAGGTCACATATTATATGGATTGATAAAATATTGAAGTTAAATGTTTTATTATTAAACTAATGCAACAAAATGCTATATTGCAAAATGGTACTCAATACAAGTGTGTCTCCAAAAAAATGATTGACATATTAAAACTACATCATTTTGATATATTCATAAGAGCTATAATTATCACATGTGAAATAAATTGCTTAAGAAATAAAAAATTTACATGCAATAAAAATTTTATTTGAGAATGTATCTATATGAAAAAAGGCTACCTTTCGGAAAACGTGTCACAAAACCTTTGTAGGGAAGTAGTGTCGCGCAAGCAACGTAATATGAAAAAAATTTAACATGTGAAACTCATATGGGTGTGAAATGGTGTGTGTAAAATATAGTAATTTTTCACATGTGAACACAATAAATCATATTGACACAAAATTTAAAAACAAAATTATTCATATTGAATATCATAAAATTTATAAAAGTCATGCAAATTTTGCATATGAAAAAAATTTCCTTTGAGAAAAAGTTTCATATGAAAAATGGTCACCTTTCAGAAAACGTGTCACAAAACCTCTATGGAGGAGTGGTATCGCGCAAGGCATGTTGTATGAAAAAAATTTCACATATGAAATTCATATGACCGTGGAGTAATATGTTGCCGGCATAGGTCACATATTATATGGATTGATAAAAAATTGAAGTTAAATGTTTTATTATTAAATTAATGCAACAAAATGCTATATTGCAAGATGGTACTCAATACAAGTGTGTCTCCAAAAAAATGTTTCACATATTAAAACTACATCATTTTGATATATTCATAAGAGTTATAAATTTCACATGTGAAATAAATTGCTTAAGAAAAATAAAATTAACATGTGAAAAAAAATTTTATTTGAGAAAATTTCTATATGAAAAAAGGCTCCCTTTCGGAAAACGTACCACAAAACCTATGTAGGGAAGTAGTGTCGCGCAAGCAACGAAATATGAAAAAATTTTAACATGTGAAACTCATATGACTGTGAAGTGGTGTGTGTTAAATATAGTAATTTTTCAGATGTAAACACAATATCTCATATTGACACAAAATTTAAAAACAAAATTATTCATATTGAATATCACAAAATTTATAAAATTCATGGAAATTTTGAAGGGAAAAAAATTTCATTTGAGAAAAAGATCCATATGAAAAAAAATCGCCTCTCGGAAAACGAGTCACAAAACCTCTATACGGAAGTGTTTTCGCGCAAGGCATGTTATATGAAAAAAATTTCACATATGAAATTCATATGACCGATGAGTAATATGTTGCGAGCATAGGTCGCATATTATATGGATTGATAAAATATTGAACTTAAATGTTTTATTATTAAATTAATGCAACAAAATGCTATATTGCAAGATGGAAATCAATACAAGTATGTCTCCAAAAAAAATGTTTCACATATTAAAACAACATCATTTTGATATATTCATAACAGCTATAATTATCACATGTGAAATAAATTGCTTAAGAAATAAAAAATTAACAAGTGAAAAAAAATTTTATTTGAGAAAATTTCTATATGAAAAAAGGCTACCTTTCGGAAAACGTGTCACAAAACCTTTGTAGGGAAGTAGTGTCGCGCAAGCAACGAAATATGAAAAAATTGTAACATGTGAAACTCATATGACTGTGAAGTTGTGTGTGTAAAGTATAGTAATTTTTCACATGTAAACACAATAAATCTTATTGACACAAAATTTAAAATAAAATTATTCATATTGAATATCATAAAATTGATAAAAGTCATGCAAATTTTGCGTATGAAAAAAATTTCCTTTGAGAAAAAGTTTCATATGAAACAAGTAAGAAAGCTACAGTCGAGAGTGCTCGACCGTATGATACCCGCAACCCATTTCGAGAGAAAAAAAAATATTTTAATGATATTTTAACAACAAATATACAAAAAATATACTGAAACTTGTGTTTTGTTTGTATTTATTTGAAAATAGCGGGAAAAAATCCGCAACACCGACATGGTCACACTGTCAACTAAACAAACAAAGCGCGAGCAGCTGCAAGTGAATTTTGCATACAAAATTGATTCTTTAGTAACTTCCTCGTTTTTTATTCGATCTCAACCAAATTCACAGGAGTCATTCTGACTATCATTGTTATTATGCATACCAATATTCAATGCTCTAGGTCTATTATTACGGCTTTTACAGTTCTTGGGGGCGGAAAGGGGCGTGGCAAAAATCTAAAACAAACTTGATCTGCGTAAGACCTACACGAATACTGTCACCAAATTTGATATCTCTAGGTCATTCACACACTTAAAACGTCCTTATGCACTGGGCACAACAATTTTGATAAATAATTTCACGAATAACTTTTGTTCTACTTATCCGATTTGTACCAAAATTACAGGGTATATTCCGAGTGTCAAGCGCAGATGGGTTACCAAATTACACAACATTACACAAAGAACTTTTGGAGTTATACGCGATTTACATAAAAAAAACTTGACTTTTTCTAGATTAATGCTTATTGTGGGCGAAGGGGGCGTGGCATCCAACTTTTGAAATAAACTTGATCTGCGTAGGGTATGAAGGAACCTTTTTGCCAAATTTGGTGTCTCTATGTCTTATAGTCTCTGAGATCCAGGTGTTCATACGGACAGACAGACGGACAGACGGACAGACTGACAGACGGACAGACGGACAGACGGACATGGCTATATCGTCTCGGCTGTTGACGCTGATCACGAATATATATACTTTATGGGGTCGGAGATGCCTCCTTCTGCCTGTTACATACATTTTCTGTTAGCACTAAGTCATAATACCCTTCTACCCTATGGGTAGCGGGTATAAAAAGGTCACCTTTCGGAAAACGTGTCACAAAACCTCTATGGAGGAGTGGTGTCGCGCAAGGCATGATTTATGAAAAAAATATCACATATGAAATTCATATGACCGTGGAGTAATATATTGCCGGCATAGGTCACACATTACATGGATTGATAAAATATTGAATTTAAATGTTTTATTATTAAATTAATGCAACAAAATGCTATATTGCAAGATGGTACTCAATACAAGTGTGTCTCCAAAAAAAATGTTTCACATATTAAAACTACATCATTTTGATATATTCATAAGAGCTATAATTATCACATGTGAAATAAATTGCTTAAGAAATAAAAAATTTACATGCAATAAAAATTTTATTTGAGAATGTATCTATATGAAAAAAGGCTACCTTTCGGAAAACGTGTCACAAAACCTTTGTAGGGAAGTAGTGTCGCGCAAGCAACGTAATATGAAAAAAATTTAACATGTGAAACTCATATGACTGTGAAGTTGTGTGTGTCAAATATATTAATTTTTCACATGTATACACAATAAATCATATTGACACAAAATTTAAAAACAAAATTATTCATATTGAATATCATTGAAGTTATAAAAGTCATGCAAATTTTGCGTATGAAAAAAATTTCCTTTGAGAAAAAGTTTCATATGAAAAAAGGTCACCTTTCGGAAAACGTGTCACAAAACCTCTATGGAGGAGTGGTGTCGCGCAAGGCATAATTTATGAAAAAAATATCACATATGAAATTCATATGACCGTGGAGTAATATATTGCCGGCATAGGTCACACATTACATGGATTGATAAAATATTGAATTTAAATGTTTTATTATTAAATTAATGCAACAAAATGCTATATTGCAAGATGGTACTCAATACAAGTGTGTCTCCAAAAAAAATGTTTCACATATTAAAACTACATCATTTTGATATATTCATAAGAGCTATAATTATCACATGTGAAATAAATTGCTTAAGAAATAAAAAATTTACATGCAATAAAAATTTTATTTGAGAAAATTTCTATATGAAAAAAGGCTACCTTTCTGAAAACGTGTCACAAAACCTCTATAGGGAAGTGGCGTCGCGCAAAGCATGTTATATGAAAAAAATTTCACATATGAAATTCATATGACCGTGGAGTAATATATTGCCGGCATAGGTCACATATTATATGGATTGATAAAATATTGAAGTTAAATGTTTTATTATTAAACTAATGCAACAAAATGCTATATTGCAAAATGGTACTCAATACAAGTGTGTCTCCAAAAAAATGATTGACATATTAAAACTACATCATTTTGATATATTTATAACAGCTATAATTATCACATGTGAAATAAATTGCTTAAGAAATAAAAAATTAACAAGTGAAAAAAAATTTTATTTGAGAATGTATCTATATGAAAAAAGGCTACCTTTCGGAAAACGTGTCACAAAACCTTTGTAGGGAAGTAGTGTCGCGCAAGCAACAATATATGAAAAAACTGTAACATGTGAAACTCATATGACTGTGAAGTCGTGTGTGTAAAATATAGTAATTTTTCACATGTAAACACAATATCTCATATTGACACAAAATTTAAAAACAAAATTATTCATATTGAATATCCTAAAATTTATAAAATTCACGCAAATTTTGCATGTGAAAAAAATTTCATTTGAGAAAAAGTTTAATATGAAAAAAAGTCACCTTTCGGAAAACGTGTCACAAAACCTTTGTAGGGAAGTAGTTTCGCGCAAGCAACGTAATATGAAAAAAATTTAACATGTGAAACTCATATGACTGTGAAGTTGTGTGTGTCAAATATATTAATTTTTCACATGTATACACAATAAATCATATTGACACAAAATTTAAAAACAAAATTATTCATATTGAATATCATTAAAGTTATAAAAGTCATAAAAATTTTCTTGTGAAAAAAATTTCATTTAAGAAAAAGTTTCTTATGAAAAAAGTCTACCTTTCGGAAAACGTGTCAGAAAACCTTTGTAGAGAAGTAGTGTCGCAGAAGCATCGTAATGTGAAAAAATTTTAACATGTGAAACTCATATGGGTGTGAAATGGTGTGTGTAAAATATAGTAATTTTTCACATGTGAACACAATAAATCATATTGACACAAAATTTAAAAACAAAATTATTCATATTGAATATCATAAAATTTATAAAAGTCATGCAAATTTTGTAGGGAAAAAAATTTCATTTGAGAAAAAGATCCATATGAAAATAAATCGCCTCTCGGAAAACGAGTCACAAAACCTCTATACGGAAGTGTTTTCGCGCAAGGCATGTTATATGAAAAAAATTTCACATATGAAATTCATATGACCGTGGAGTAATATATTGCCGGCATAGGTCACACATTACATGGATTGATAAAATATTGAATTTAAATGTTTTATTATTAAATTAATGCAACAAAATGCTATATTGCAAGATGGTACTCAATACAAGTGTGTCTCCAAAAAAAATGTTTCACATATTAAAACAACATCATTTTGATATATTCATAAGAGCTATAATTATCACATGTGAAATAAATTGCTTAAGAAATAAAAAATTTACATGCAATAAAAATTTTATTTAAGAAAATTTCTATATGAAAAAAGGCTACCTTTCTGAAAACGTGTCACAAAACCTCTATAGGGAAGTGGCGTCGCGCAAAGCATGTTATATGAAAAAAATTTCACATATGAAATTCATATGACCGTGGAGTAATATATTGCCGGCATAGGTCACATATTATATGGATTGATAAAATATTGAAGTTAAATGTTTTATTATTAAACTAATGCAACAAAATGCTATATTGCAAAATGGTACTCAATACAAGTGTGTCTCCAAAAAAATGATTGACATATTAAAACTACATCATTTTGATATATTCATAACAGCTATAATTATCACATGTGAAATAAATTGCTTAAGAAATAAAAAATTAACAAGTGAAAAAAAATTTTATTTGAGAATGTATCTATATGAAAAAAGGCTACCTTTCGGAAAACGTGTCACAAAACCTTTGTAGGGAAGTAGTGTCGCGCAAGCAACGTAATATGAAAAAAATTTAACATGTGAAACTCATATGACTGTGAAGTTGTGTGTGTCAAATATATTAATTTTTCACATGTATACACAATAAATCATATTGACACAAAATTTAAAAACAAAATTATTCATATTGAATATCATTGAAGTTATAAAAGTCATGCAAATTTTGCGTATGAAAAAAATTTCCTTTGAGAAAAAGTTTCATATGAAAAAAGGTCACCTTTCGGAAAACGTGTCACAAAACCTCTATGGAGGAGTGGTGTCGCGCAAGGCATGATTTATGAAAAAAATATCACATATGAAATTCATATGACCGTGGAGTAATATATTGCCGGCATAGGTCACATATTACATGGATTGATAAAATATTGAATTTAAATGTTTTATTATTAAATTAATGCAACAAAATGCTATATTGCAGGATGGTACTCAATACAAGTGTGTCTCCAAAAAAAAAGTTTCACATATTAAAACTACATCATTTTGATATATTCATAAGAGCTATAATTATCACATGTGAAATAAATTGCTTAAGAAATAAAATATTAACAAGTGAAAAAAAATTTTATTTGAGAATGTATCTATATGAAAAAACGCTACCTTTCGGAAAACGTGTCACAAAACCTATGTAGGGAAGTAGTGTCGCGCAAGCAACGAAATATGAAAAACTTTTAACATGTGAAACTCATATGACTGTGAAGTGGTGTGTGTTAAATATAGTAATTTTTCAGATGTAAACACAATATCTCATATTGACACAAAATTTAAAAACAAAATTATTCATATTGAATATCATAAAATTTATAAAATTCACGCAAATTTTGCATGTGAAAAAAATTTCATTTGAGAAAAAGTGTCATATGAAAACAAGTAAGAAAGCTACAGTCGAGAGTGCTCGACCGTATGATACCCGCAACCCATTTCAAGAGAAAAAAAAAAATTGTAATGATATTTTAACAACAAATATACCAAAAATATACTGAAACTTGTGTTTTGTTTGTATATATTTGAAAATAGCGGGTAAAAATCCACAACACCGACATGGTCACACTGTCAACTAAACAAACAAAGCGCGAGCAGCTGCAAGTGAATTTCACATATAAAATTGATTCTTTAATAACTTCCTCGTTTTTTATTCGATCTCAACCAAATTCACAGGAGGAGACTATCATTGTTACTATGCATACCAATATTCAATGCTCTAGGTCTATTATTACGGCTTTTACAGTTTTTGGGGGCGGAAAGGGGCGTGGCAAAAATCTAAACCAAACTTGATCTGCGTAAGACCTACACGAATACTGTCAAAAAATTTGATATCTCTAGGTCATTCACACACTTAAAACGTCCATATGCACTGGGCACAACAATTTTGATAAAGAATTTCACGAATAACTTTTGTTCTACTTATCCGATTTGTACCAAAATTACAGGGTATATTAAGAGTGTCAAGCGCAGATGGGTTACCAAATTACACAACATTACACAAAGAACTTTTGGAGTTATACGCGATTTACATAAAAAAAACTTGACTTTTTCTAGATTAATGCTTATTGTGGGCGAAGGGGGCGTGGCATCCAACTTTTGAAATAAACTTGATCTGCGTAGGGTATGAAGGAACCTTTTTGCCAAATTTGGTGTCTCTATGTCTTATAGTCTCTGAGATCCAGGTGTTCATACGGACAGACAGACAGACAGACGGACAGACGGACAGTCGGACAGACGGACATGGCTATATCGTCTCGGCTGTTGACACTGATCAAGAATATATATACTTTATGGGGTCGGAGATGCCTCCTTCTGCCTGTTACATACATTTTCTGTTGGCACTAAGTCATAATACCCTTCTACCCTATGGGTAGCGGGTATAAAAAGTCGCCTCTTGGAAAACCTCTATACGGAAGTGATTTCGCGCAAGGCATGTTATATGAAAAAAATGTCACATATGAAATTCATATGACCGATGAGTAATATGTTGCGAGCATAGGTCGCATATTATATGGATTGATAAAATATTGAATTTAAATGTTTTATTATTAAATTAATGCAACAAAATGCTATATTGCAAGATGGTAATCAATACAAGTGTGTCTCCAAAAAAAATGTTTCACATATTAAAACAACATCATTTAGATATATTTATAACAGCTATAATTATCACATGTGAAATAAATTGCTTAAGAAATAAAAAATTAACAAGTGAAAAAAAATTTTATTTGAGAAAATTTCTATATGAAAAAAGGCTACCTTTCGGAAAACGTGTCACAAAACCTTTGTAGGGAAGTAGTGTCGCGCAAGCAACGAAATATGAAAAAATTGTAACATGTGAAACTCATGTGACTGTGAAGTGGTGTGTGTAAAATATAGTAATTTTTCACATTTAAACACAATAAATCTTATTGACACAAAATTTAAAAACAAAATTATTCATATTGAATATCATAAAATTTATAAAAGTCATGCAAATTTTGCGTATGAAAAAAATTTCCTTTGAGAAAAAGTTTCATATGAAAAAAGGTCACCTTTCGGAAAACGTGTCACAAAACCTCTATAGGGAAGTGGCGTCGCGCAAAGCATGTTATATGAAAAAAATTTCACATATGAAATTCATATGACCGATGAGTAATATGTTGCGAGCATAGGTCGCATATTATATGGATTGATAAAATATTGAATTTAAATGTTTTATTATTAAATTAATTCAACAAAATGCTATATTGCAAGATGGTAATCAATACAAGTGTGTCTCCAAAAAAAATGTTTCACATATTAAAACAACATCATTTTGATATATTCATAACAGCTATAATTATCACATGTGAAATAAATTGCTTAAGAAATAAAAAATTTACATGCAATAAAAATTTTATTTGAGAAAATTTCTATATGAAAAAAGGCTACCTTTCTGAAAACGTGTCACAAAACCTATATAGGGAAGTGGCATCGCGCAAAGCATGTTATATGAAAAAAATTTCACATATGAAATTCATATGACCGTGGAGTAATATATTGCCGGCATATGTCACATATTATATGGATTGATAAAATATTGAATTTAAATGTTTTATTATTAAATTAATGCAACAAAATGCTATATTGCAAAATGGTACTCAATACAAGTGTGTCTCCAAAAAATATGATTCACATATTTAAACCACATCATTTTGATATATTCATAACAGCTATAATTATCACATGTGAAATAAATTGCTTAAGAAATATAAAATTAACAAGTGAAAAAAAATTTTATTTGAGAATGTATCTATATGAAAAAAGGCTACCTTTCGGAAAACGTGTCACAAAACCTTTGTAGGGAAGTAGTGTCGCGCAAGCAACAATATATAAAAAAAATTGTAACATGTGAAACTCATATGACTGTGAAGTCGTGTGTGTAAAATATTGTAATTTTTCACATGTAAACACAATATCTCATATTGACACAAAATTTAAAAACAAAATTATTCATATTGAATATCCTAAAATTTATAAAATTCACGAAAATTTTGCAAGCGAAAAAAAATTTCATTTGAGAAAAAGTTTAATATGAAAAAAAGTCACCTTTCGGAAAACGTGTCACAAAACCTTTGTAGGGAAGTAGTGTCGCGCAAGCAACGTAATATGAAAAAAATTTAACATGTGAAGCTCATATGACTGTGAAGTTGTGTGTGTCAAATATAGTAATTTTTCACATGTAAACACAATAAATCATATTGACACAAAATTTAAAAACAAAATTATTCATATTGAATATCATTAAAGTTATAAAAGTCATGCAAATTTTGCGTATGAAAAAAATTTCCTTTGAGAAAAAGTTTCATATGAAAAAAGGTCACCTTTCGGAAAACGTGTCACAAAACCTCTATGGAGGAGTGGTGTCGCGCAAGGCATGATTTATGAAAAAAATATCACATATGAAATTCATATGACCGTGGAGTAATATATTGCCGGCATAGGTCACATATTACATGGATTGATAAAAAATTGAATTTAAATGTTTTATTATTAAATTAAAGCAACAAAATGCTATATTGCAAGATGGTACTCAATACAAGTGAGTCTCTAAAAAAATGTTTCACATATTAAAACTACATCATTTTGATATATTCATAAGAGCTATAATTATCACATGTGAAATAAATTGCTTAAGAAATAAAAAATTTACATGCAATAAAAATTTTATTTGAGAAAATTTCTATATGAAAAAAGGCTACCTTTCTGAAAACGTGTCACAAAACCTCTATAGGGAAGTGGCGTCGCGCAAAGCATGTTATATGAAAAAAATTTCACATATGAAATTCATATGACCGTGGAGTAATATATTGCCGGCATAGGTCACATATTATATGGATTGATAAAATATTGAATTTAAATGTTTTATTATTAAATTAATGCAACAAAATGCTATATTGCAAGATGGTGCTCAATACAAGTGTGTCTCCAAAAAAAATGATTCACATATTAAAACTACATCATTTTGATATATTCATAACAGCTATAATTATTACATGTGAAATAAATTGCTTAAGAAATAAAAAATTAACAAGTGAAAAAAAATTTTATTTGAGAATGTATCTATATGAAAAAAGGCTACCTTTCGGAAAACGTGTCACAAAACCTTTGTAGGGAAGTAGTGTCGCGCAAGCAATAATATATGAAAAAATTGTAACATGTGAAACTCATATGACTGTGAAGTCGTGTGTGTAAAATATAGTAATTTTTCACATGTAAACACAATATCTCATATTGACACAAAATTTAAAAACAAAATTATTCATATTGAATATCCTAAAATTTATAAAATTCACGCAAATTTTGCATGTGAATAAAATTTCATTTGAGAAAAAGTTTCATATGAAAAAAAGTCACCTTTCGGAAAACGTGTCACAAAACCTTTGTAGGGAAGTAGTGTCGCGCAAGCAACGTAATATGAAAAAATTTTAGCATGTGAAAGTCATATGACTGTGAAGTTGTGTGTGTCAAATATAGTAATTTTTCACATGTAAACACAATAAATCATATTGACACAAAATTTAAAAACAAAATTATTCATATTGAATATTATTAAAGTTATAAAAGTCATGCAAATTTTGCATATGAAAAAAATTTCCTTTGAGAAAAAGTTTCATATGAAACAAGTAAGAAAGCTACAGTCGAGAGTGCTCGACCGTATGATACCCGCAACCCATTTCGAGAAAAAACAAAAAAATTAAATTATATTTAAACAAAAAACATACCAAATATACTAAAATTTGTTTTTTTGTATATATTTGAAAATAGCGGGTAAAATACCGCAACACCGTTATGGTCACACTGTCAACTAAACAAACAAAACGCGGGCAGCTGCAAGTGAATTTTGCATATAAAATTGATTCTTTAATAACTTCCTTGTTTTTTATTCGATGTCAACCAAATTCACAGAAATCATTGAGAATATAATTATTATTATGCATACCAAAATTCAATGCTCTAGGTCTATTATTACGGCTTTTACAGTCTTTTGGGGGCGGAAAGGGGCGTGGCATCCAACTTTTGAAATAAACTTGATCTGCGTAGGACATATAGGAGTACTGTCCCCAAATTTGGTAGCTCTAGCTCTTATAGTCTCTGAGATCTAGGTGTTCATACAGACGGACAGACGGACAGACGGACAGACGGACAGACGGACATGGCTATATCGTCTCGGCTGTTGACACTGATCAAGAATATATATAGTTTATGTGGTCGGAGATGCCTCCTTCTGCCTGTTACATACATTTTCTGTTGGCACTAAGTCATAATACCCTTCTACCCTATGGGTAGCGGGTATAAAAACTTGACTTTTTTTAGATTAATGCTTATTGTGGGCGAAGGGGGCGTGGCATCCAACTTTTGAAATAAACTTGATCTGCGTAGGGTATGAAGGAACCTTTTTGCCAAATTTGGTGTCTCTATGTCTTAAAGTCTCTGAGATCCAGGTGTTCATACGGACAGACAGACAGACAGACGGACAGACGGACAGTCGGACAGACGGACATGGCTATATCGTCTCGGCTGTTGACGCTGATCAAGAATATATATACTTTATGGGGTCGGAGATGCCTCCTTCTGCCTGTTACATACATTTTCTGTTGGCACTAAGTCATAATACCCTTCTACCCTATGGGTAGCGGGTATAAAAAGTCGCCTCTTGGAAAACCTCTATACGGAAGTGATTTCGCGCAAGGCATGTTATATGAAAAAAATGTCACATATGAAATTCATATGACCGATGAGTAATATGTTGCGAGCATAGGTCGCATATTATATGGATTGATAAAATATTGAATTTAAATGTTTTATTATTAAATTAATGCAACAAAATGCTATATTGCAAGATGGTAATCAATACAAGTGTGTCTCCAAAAAAAATGTTTCACATATTAAAACAACATCATTTAGACATATTTATAACAGCTATAATTATCACATGTGAAATAAATTGCTTAAGAAATAAAAAATTAACAAGTGAAAAAAAATTTTATTTGAGAAAATTTCTATATGAAAAAGGCTACCTTTCGGAAAACGTGTCACAAAACCTTTGTAGGGAAGTAGTGTCGCGCAAGCAACGAAATATGAAAAAATTGTAACATGTGAAACTCATGTGACTGTGAAGTGGTGTGTGTAAAATATAGTAATTTTTCACATTTAAACACAATAAATCTTATTGACACAAAATTTAAAAACAAAATTATTCATATTGAATATCATAAAATTTATAAAAGTCATGCAAATTTTGCGTATGAAAAAAATTTCCTTTGAGAAAAAGTTTCATATGAAAAAAGGTCACCTTTCGGAAAACGTGTCACAAAACCTCTATAGGGAAGTGGCGTCGCGCAAAGCATGTTATATGAAAAAAATTTCACATATGAAATTCATATGACCGATGAGTAATATGTTGCGAGCATAGGTCGCATATTATATGGATTGATAAAATATTGAATTTAAATGTTTTATTATTAAATTAATTCAACAAAATGCTATATTGCAAGATGGTAATCAATACAAGTGTGTCTCCAAAAAAAATGTTTCACATATTAAAACAACATCATTTTGATATATTCATAACAGCTATAATTATCACATGTGAAATAAATTGCTTAAGAAATAAAAAATTTACATGCAATAAAAATTTTATTTGAGAAAATTTCTATATGAAAAAAGGCTACCTTTCTGAAAACGTGTCACAAAACCTATATAGGGAAGTGGCGTCGCGCAAAGCATGTTATATGAAAAAAATTTCACATATGAAATTCATATGACCGTGGAGTAATATATTGCCGGCATAGGTCACATATTATATGGATTGATAAAATATTGAATTTAAATGTTTTATTATTAAATTAATGCAACAAAATGCTATATTGCAAGATGGTACTCAATACAAGTGAGTCTCTAAAAAAAATGTTTCACATATTAAAACTACATCATTTTGATATATTCATAACAGCTATAATTATCACATGTGAAATAAATTGCTTAAGAAATATAAAATTAACAAGTGAAAAAAAATTTTACTTGAGAATGTATCTATATGAAAAAAAGCTACCTTTCGGAAAACGTGTCACAAAACCTTTGTAGGGAAGTAGTGTCGCGCAAGCAACAATATATGAAAAAATTGTAACATGTGAAACTCATATGACTGTGAAGTCGTGTGTGTAAAATATTGTAATTTTTCACATGTAAACACAATATCTCATATTGACACAAAATTTAAAAACAAAATTATTCATATTGAATATCCTAAAATTTATAAAATTCACGCAAATTTTGCATGCGAAAAAAATTTCATTTGAGAAAAAGTTTAATATGAAAAAAAGCCACCTTTCGGAAAACGTGTCACAAAACCTTTGTAGGGAAGTAGTGTCGCGCAAGCAACGTAATATGAAAAAAATTTAACATGTGAAGCTCATATGACTGTGAAGTTGTGTGTGTCAAATATAGTAATTTTTCACATGTAAACACAATAAATCATATTGACACAAAATTTAAAAACAAAATTATTCATATTGAATATCATTAAAGTTATAAAAGTCATGCAAATTTTGCGTATGAAAAAAATTTCCTTTGAGAAAAAGTTTCATATGAAAAAAGGTCACCTTTCGGAAAACGTGTCACAAAACCTCTATGGAGGAGTGGTGTCGCGCAAGGCATGATTTATGAAAAAAATATCACATATGAAATTCATATGACCGTGGAGTAATATATTGCCGGCATAGGTCACATATTACATGGATTGATAAAATATTGAATTTAAATGTTTTATTATTAAATTAATGCAACAAAATGCTATATTGCAAGATGGTACTCAATACAAGTGAGTCTCTAAAAAAAATGTTTCACATATTAAAACTACATCATTTTGATATATTCATAAGAGCTATAATTATCACATGTGAAATAAATTGCTTAAGAAATAAAAAATTTACATGCAATAAAAATTTTATTTGAGAAAATTTCTATATGAAAAAAGGCTACCTTTCTGAAAACGTGTCACAAAACCTCTATAGGGAAGTGGCGTCGCGCAAAGCATGTTATATGAAAAAAATTTCACATATGAAATTCATATGACCGTGGAGTAATATATTGCCGGCATAGGTCACATATTATATGGATTGATAAAATATTGAATTTAAATGTTTTATTATTAAATTAATGCAACAAAATGCTATATAGCAAGATGGTGCTCAATACAAGTGTGTCTCCAAAAAAAAATGATTCACATATTAAAACTACATCATTTTGATATATTCATAACAGCTATAATTATTACATATGAAATAAATTGCTTAAGAAATAAAAAATTAACAAGTGAAAAAAAATTTTATTTGAGAATGTATCTATATGAAAAAAGGCTACCTTTCGGAAAACGTGTCACAAAACCTTTGTAGGGAAGTAGTGTCGCGCAAGCAACAATATATGAAAAAATTGTAACATGTGAAACTCATATGACTATGAAGTCGTGTGTGTAAAATATAGTAATTTTTCACATGTAAACACAATATCTCATATTGAATATCATAAAATTTATAAAATTCACGCAAATTTTGCATGTGAAAAAAATTTCATTTGAGAAAAAGTTTCATATGAAAACAAGTAAGAAAGCTACAGTCGAGAGTGCTCGACCGTATGATACCCGCAACCCATTTAGAGAGAAAAAAAAATTTTTAATGATATTTTAACAACAAATATACAAAAAATATACTGAAACTTGTGTTTTGTTTGTATATATTTGAAAATAGCGGGTAAAAATCCACAACACCGACATGGTCACACTGTCAACTAAACAAAAAAGCGCGAGCAGCTGCAAGTGAATTTCACACATAAAATTGATTCTTTAATAACTTCCTCGTTTTTTATTCGATCTCAACCAAATTCACAGGAGTCATTCAGACTATCATTGTTACTATGCATACCAAAATTCAATGCTCTAGGTCTATTATTACGGCTTTTACAGTTTTTGGGGGCGGAAAGGGGCGTGGCAAAAATCTAAAACAAACTTGATCTGCGTAAGACCTACACGAATACTGTCACCAAATTTGATATCTCTAGGTCATTCACACTCTTAAAACGTCCATTTGCACTGAGCACAACAATTTTGATAAATAATTTAACAAATAACTTTTGTTCTACTTATCCGATTTGTACCAAAAATTACAGGGTATATTATGAGTGTCAAGCGCAGATGGGCTACCAAATTACACATCATTACACAAATAACTTTTCGAGTTATACGCGATTTACATAAAAAAAAACTTGACTTTTTTAGATTAATGCTTATTGTGGGCGAAGGGGGCGTGGCATCCAACTTTTGAAATAAACTTGATCTGCGTAGGGTATGAAGGAACCTTTTTGCCAAATTTGGTGTCTCTATGTCTTATAGTCTCTGGGATCCAGGTGTTCATACGGACAGACAGACGGACACACGGACAGTCGGACAGACGGACATGGCCATATCGTCTCGGCTGTTGACGCTGATCAAGAATATATATACTTTATGGGGTCGGAGATGCCTCCTTCTGCCTGTTACATACATTTTCTGTTGGCACTAAGTCATAATACCCTTCTACCCTATGGGTAGCGGGTATAAAAAGTCGCCTCTTGGAAAACGAGTCACAAAACCTCTATACGGAAGTGGTTTCGCGCAAGACATGTTATATGAAAAAAATTTCACACATGAAATTCATATGACCGATGAGTAATATGTTGCGAGCATAGGTCGCATATTATATGGATTGATAAAATATTGAATTTAAATGTTTTATTATTAAATTAATGCAACAAAATGCTATATTGCAAGATGGTAATCAATACAAGTGTGTCTCCAAAAAAAATGTTTCACATATTAAAACAACATCATTTTGATATATTCATAACAGCTATAATTATCACATGTGAAATAAATTGCTTAAGAAATAAAAAATTAACAGTGAAAAAAAATTTTATTTGAGAAAATTTCTATATGAAAAAAGGCTACCTTTCGGAAAACGTGTCACAAAACCTTTGTAGGGAAGTAGTGTCGCGCAAGCAACGAAATATGAAAAAATTGTAACATGTGAAACTCATGTGACTGTGAAGTGGTGTGTGTAAAATATAGTAATTTTTCACATGTAAACACAATAAATCTTATTGACACAAAATTTAAAAACAAAATTATTCGTATTGAATATCATTAAAGTTATAAAAGTCATGCAAATTTTGCGTATGAAAAAAATTTCCTTTGAGAAAAAGTTTCATATGAAAAAAATGTCACCTTTCGGAAAACGTGTCACAAAACCTCTATGGAGGAGTGGTGTCGCGCAAGGCATGATTTATGAAAAAAATATCACATATGAAATTCATATGACCGTGGAGTAATATGTTGCCGGCATAGGTCACATATTACATGGATTGATAAAATATTGAATTTAAATGTTTTATTATTAAATTAATGCAACAAAATGCTATATTGCAAGATGGTACTCAATACAAGTGTGTCTCCAAAAAAAATGATTCACATATTAAAACTACATAATTTTGATATATTCATAAGAGCTATAATTATCACATGTGAAATAAATTGCTTAAGAAATATAAAATTTACATGCAATAAAAATTTTATTGAGAAAATTTCTATACGAAAAAAAGCTACCTTTCTGAAAACGTGTCACAAAACCTCTATAGGGGAGTGGTGTCGTGCAAGGCATGTTATATGAAAAAAATTTCACATATGAAATTCATATGACCGATGAGTAATATGTTACCGGCATTTGTCACATATTACATGGATTGATAAAATATTGAATTTAAATGTTTTATTATTAAATTAATGCAACAAAATGCTATATTGCAAGATGGTACTCAATACAAGTGTGTCTCAAAAAAAAATGTTTCACATATTAAAACTACATCATTTTGATATATTCATAAGAGCTATAATTATCACATGTGAAATAAATTGCTTAAGAAATATGAAATTTGCATGCAATAAAAATTTTATTTGCGAAAATTTCCATATGAAAGAAGGCTA